>VWPW01023954.1:460141-605141 GCA_013389825.1 Crypturellus undulatus
AAGGAAGGAAGGAAGGAAGGAAGGAAGGAAGGAAGGAAGGAAGGAAGGAAGGAAGGAAGGAAGGAAGGAAGGAAGGAAGGAAGGAAGGAAGGAAGGAAGGAAGACCCTGCTACCTCATTGAAAAGAAAAAGACTCTGTGGACAAGTGTTGGAAGACCTTGGAAGAGACAAGCAACATTTAATCTCCGTTTTCATGTACCATTTGCATAGTAAAGCATGGATGAATTACACAGCCTATCCCCAGTTCTGTAGTCCACAGAGACTAGTGCTAGACTTAACTTTACAAATCAAACCCTAAAAGTGTAGGGCAGCTAATGTCTTTGAGCAGGACCTATTCAGAACAAACAGCTGGGTGAGAGAAACAAAATCCTTCCAGCTCCTACTCTTTCTCTACAAATCACCCTGTGTTTCAAGTGCTTTCAGAGGATAAAACTGAGAAGATCCGTGCTTGGAAAAGATGCTTTCCCGAGGCAACCCCACTCCCCACTGCACGTTGTGGTCCACTCTCCAGTTTTACAGCAGCTCTCCCGGGCCCTGGTAGCGGTGGGGACGCGGACTCCGGAGGCTCCTCTCCTGCCGTCGCTTACTCAATGGGGAGAGGGCGGCTCTACGGCTCCCCCCGCGCCAGATCCGCGCCGGCCTCTCGGGGCTGAATGATCGCATCCTACTTGCGCCGCAGGAGGCCAGGAGGGCTCCTCCCACCCCCAGGTATAAATGGGCTGAGTGAGGAGTGAGGAGCGGGCTGCTCCACGCCGCGCCTCGGATCCAACCCCTCCTCGGGGCAGCGCGGCGGTCCGCCCGCGGGGCGTTCAGCACCGGCGCTGCTGGACAGCGGCTCCGCGGCGCAGCGCGCTCGCCCGCGGGGCGTTCAGCACCGGCGCTGCTGGACAGCGGCTCCGCGGCGCNCGCTGCTGGACAGCGGCTCCGCGGCGCAGCGCGTCCGCGCGCGGGGCGTTCAGCCCGAGCTGCTGGAGAGCGGCCGGCGCCCCGCGCTCGCGCAGCGACTCCGCTCCGGCGCGGCGGTGCCCGCGGGCGGGGCTCCCGAGGGCTCCCGAGGCTGCTGCTGCCTTCGCGGTGTTGGCCTCCTGCAAAGTTCAAGGTTATGCCCTTGTGCCCACCAGGAAAAAGGTTTTGGCAAAATAGCTGGAAGGGAGCAGTGTATTTGCTTTTTATTTTCTCTGCCCTTTCCCGCTGCGCTGGCAGACTTCCTCCTCTGCATTTGTGAGGGAAGAAAACTAGACGGAGAAAAAGGAGGAGGAACAAGGTCAGGAGGGAAAGGAGAGAAAGTTGGCTTGCTTACAAGGAGGTGAAGCTTTTCAGTGCTTCCCACTGTATTTTTCACTGGAGCCCTGAACTCTCTCCAGAGCTGGAGGATGGACGCAGAGCTGCCGTCTGGTTTCACAGCGATGCCCCTTGGGGAGAATGGGAGCATCCCGTCAGAAACAGACACAGTCCTGCTGCCTCCTGCACAGGGCACAGCCATGCTCACCATCCGCTGTGTGATCCCCTCGCTCTACCTGCTCATCATCACTGTGGGCTTACTGGGCAACATCACGCTCATGAAGATCTTCATCTCCAACAGTGCCATGAGGAGTGTGCCCAACATCTTCATCTCCAGCCTTGCTGTTGGAGACCTACTGCTGCTGGTGACCTGCGTGCCTGTGGATGCCTCTCGGTACTTCTCTGAGGAGTGGCTTTTTGGGGAGTTGGGCTGCAAGCTCATCCCTGTCATCCAGCTCACTTCTGTTGGTGTCTCTGTCTTCACCCTCACCGCTCTCAGCGCCGACAGGTAGGAAAGCCGGGCTGCCCCTTCCCAGCTCTCTGTGGCTTGGGCTGAGGCTGGCCGGAGCTGGCACAAAAGGTAAGGCAACCTCCTGAGAAGTTTTCCCCCGCTTTCAAACTCCTCACTCTGACGCATGAGCTGCTTACACTGCTCTTTCCCTCACTGACTAATTGCATGTCTGGTAATAAGTTAAAAGGCTTCTGGAAGCGGATGCATCTGCAGCTCTGATTTCCAAGGCACAACCTGTGGGAACTGGAATGTAGTCCTGGCATCCAAGCTACCCTGACATGTCAGGCAGTGAGCAGCTTAAATTAAGTCCATCACAGAGATATTTTTAGTTTGTTTGTTTCTTTCTGCAAAGAAAGTGTGTGTGTGTGTGTGTGTGTGTGCAGAAGTCTGTATATGTGCGTGGACCTTACCAGGACAACAAGTCACTAGAGGTGACTTGTTTAGCTCTCTGAATTGGAATCCACCAAAATGTTTTGTTCTAATTATCGCTCCTATCATACTATGCATTTCAGCTTCCCTTGACCACATGGCAAAGGGAGAAAATACATAAAGAAACACTTCCACTTCTAGTATCTGTCAATTTAGGAAGAAACAAAGACCTGTACCCCAAGATTTTCCTACCAATTAATTTAAGTATATTAATGTAACTTGTTAAATGTAACTTGTATTAACTGGAGAGCTGTGGGATTCTGCTTCAGGCTGTGAAAGACAAAGTATTAAAATGTAATTGACAACCTTAAATTATATTAAATTAAATTATCTCTTTTTTCCCCCTTACCTAAACAGTTTCATTTCAGACAGAAATGAAAATGTTGAATTCCTTCTTTATAGGAAATATCTCTTTTGTTGTTTTTGAATTTTTAACCAAACAAATTTTTGTTACACTGGCCTGTTATGTGAAGGCTTCAATCTGATAATGTTTTTTCAAGCTTACTGTAAAGAAAGACTTCTTTGAACTTTTAACTCTTGATTTACTGAGTATGATCTCGTGACTTTTTTTAAAGCCCGTTCAGTAAATCATTTGATTCCGTCTAGGAGTACTATTCAATGACCTCAATTTCAGTAGTATTTGAATCAGAACCTATAATACTTGCGTATAAAAGCCTTAGAATATATGAAGATGGATTCAATTTTTTGAAGAACAGATTGAAGAAATACTTTAAAGTGACTGGAAATCCCTGATTACTCCAGTTAAAAAGTATACCTCAAACTGTCCTCGGAGAGCCAAGCAAATCTTGAATTTTTCTTTCTGCTTTATTGCTACTGTTTAGAAGTGTGATTATGGAATCTTATTTCAAACGAGGAGAAGTTCTTTACAAAGAAGATCTTATCTCTGATTTAATACAATGAGAGGAAATAGTGGTGTCCTCATGCTTAAGGATTCATTCATTTACTTTTTATATAGCTTTTGAGCTTTCATTTTTGCCTTTTGTACCTAATTTTGTATTCTTGTTTTAAAATCAGTTAAATTTCAACAGTTAATAATGCTCAATCTGTGTACACTGTATGCATTCAGAATTGCATATCCTAGAGAGCAACTACAGATAGTTTAATGTGACCATATAAGCTTATAATAAATATAAGCTCCTCAAGCATTTTGGAGTAGACACTATATGCAAATATCAGAAATGATTATATTAAGGACTTAATATCAGAAATGACTATACTAGGAATTTAAAGACTCTATTTCTTTTTCCTGTTTTGTTAATTTTCCAGTTACTGAGTATAAAAACATTATTCTCCCATTCAGAAGGAATAACCATTGACTTCTGTGAAGAATCTTTTTGCTAGAGGATTCGATTCTCAGTGAAGCTGGCTGGACTGTTGTGTTGTCTTAATGGAATTTGAATTGGATTTTTTTTTTTGTACAACTGAAATTTGTGCTGAACTAAAGAGGAGTCATTGGTGCTGAGGTTTTTTTTGTCACACTGGTTTGTAGTTAGATGCTAATAGGGATCATCCTGATGAGGCTTAGTTAGGGGAAACAGTATACATAAGTATGCCAGCAAATGAGAAGTGAATGCAGCTTCTGAAAGCAAAGAGGTGGGGAGGAGGCAGGGCCTGGCTTGGACCAGTAGCATCCCTGAATAACTGAAACTACTATGGGATGTGTGGCTGCAACTGGGAAGCAAGGATATGGCTAAAAAGGCTCAATTATTAAAAAGGTTCCAGCACATATTCTGTCTGGTATGCAATTATGTCCTCTCACTGACAACTTTCACAGAGAGTGTCCAAGTAAGTTTTAATATATGCTCATTAAAATTGTTCCTGTATTTTACTCATTATTGCACAGGACTTTAAAGAAATGCAGACATGGATTACACTAAAGAGGATATTAAATATATATTATAAATATTTATTTTTTGTTTCAAGGTGGAAGATAAATAAAACTTTCTAAAATTCTACAGGCATAAGCACTAAGAAGAGACAATAGACAAGTATTTAGTGTTCTATATAGTGGGCCTACCTGAATTAAGAGAATGGAGGATGTCTCTTTCTACAGTCTTATTAGTACTTATATTTAGGAAATTCTTTATTGGAAATTTTGCATAGAAAGTTACATACATGTGATATATATAGCAATAATTGTTCCAGTAGCAATAATTTCTGAACCAGCATCATCTACCAAAGGAAACTGTAAAAAAGAAAAAGTAGTACTCCTTGAATATATACCTTTTCTAAAGTTATTTCCTATGGCTTTTTGTCACAGAAGTCTCTTTCAGGATCACTAACTCTTTCAGTGTGCCAAACATTCACTTTCTGAGAGCTTCATAATCTGAGTTTATTTATTTTTGTGTATGTACACTCTATGACATTTATAGTAGTGCTTCTAGACTTCCCTAGAACACACTATTTAAGGTTAAAATTGGCAGCACACAGTGCACCTGCCTAAAATCTTGCCCCCATTCCAGATAACTGGTGGGAGTGGTGGAGACTGCAGTCTGGTGGGAGAGATGATGCGGTGGGGGTGGTGGTACTGGCAGAGAAATGCACTGGTGCTAAAGGGGGAAGCAGTCCTCCTCTGGCAGGGCTTGGTGGTACCGGAAGGCTGTGGAGGTTCTACTGCACCAGCTGTTGCATCTCACGGCCACGTGGGAAAGGGGCAAAGAACAGCATTCCTTCCCAATGAACTGCTGCTGTTCATTTTCCTCTGTTGGAGAGGCAATAGCACATCCCTGTAAACCTTAACATTTCTNGCATCTCACTGCCACGTGGGAAAGGGGCAAGAACAGCATTCCTTCCCATCATGGCCACTGCTGCTGTTCATTTTCCTCTGTTGGAGAGGCAATAGCACATCCCTGTAAACCTTAACATTTCTTTGGTTAAAATCCAAATAATTATAGGTGATGGTATATGATAAAAAAAGTAACTGAGGAACAAAAATATGCAAAACAAGAAATTAGGGAACTAAGGGAGTACAGGGACCTCCAGAGCTGTGGTAGAAGGAAATGGAAGTGGTGTCCCTGTAAAGATTCCTTCTCCTGGTGCTGGGGAGGGCTGTTTCTGTCCGGGCTAATGGGTTTGGTGAAAAGCTCCTTGGACTAGGTGTGCTTTTGGATCAGGAGGTAAGTGATGAGAGAAGAATAGGTAGAAAGATTGCAGTATGGCACACATGAAGAAAAGGCAGGCCAACATCTCTTTCTCACTAAAGAAAGGGCACAGTAAAGAATGAACCTAACTTGAGCAATGCTTGACTTGAACCATATGATGAACTTGTTCACAGTTTCAAGGAGGCTTTTCCAGTTACGTCCATAGCGTACCTTGAAGTTAGCTCAGAATAATAAAGTGAGGCTCCTCATTCTCTTCTCAGGGTAAAAGATCTTGCTAGTTGTGGTAGGGGAAGGACTAGAGTGAGGAAATGAAGAACTGGCATGAAGACATCTTTTGAAGGCAGTGTTCAGAGATAGAGGGCTGAATTTCCTATAGTTTGTGGTGTGGAGAGGTGCCTGAAGAAACACACAGGACAAAAGTCTTTTAGGCTTTTGTACTTTCAGGACTGCCACAGCACACACCTCTGTCCATCACTGAATTATCGTGTATGCACATTATAAGTAATTGTATTCACAAAATTCCAAGAGACTTGGGATAAATGGATTTTGAAGGAAAATGAGCAGCTCCTTACAACAGCCTTATATTTATTCCACAGAGGCTTTCTCTTTCTCCTTAGCTGTTGTTTATGCCTTACAAAAAAAAAAAAGTGTAATACAGGGATCAAATTTCATCCATTTACTTTTCCTTTCATCCTTTTACTTTTCCTAGAGTGATGTTTCTTTCTAATAAACAGTTCAAATGACTTATATGCTGCACTCTTACAAAAACAGTGAATCTGAACTGCGTAGAAACTGCCCCTACTAAATTCCAATAAGATTTTCCTCCTAGCATGTATTCCTCCTAAAAAGTGTGACAAAAAGACAGCCTGGAATACTTGAGTAATCAAATAACAGAATTATTTTTCATTAGTGACACCACTACATTTCTATATTTTAATAATAAAATTTCTACTTAAATAGCTAAATATGGTTCCTGAGATATTTAAAAATGTGTTCTGTAGGTCTAAATAGCTGAACTATACGATCCAGTTATTGGGCTTTTTTTATTTGTTTTAATGTTGGAAGATTGCATTCTGTAATGCAAAAGCATAAAGAGACTCAACAAAAGTTTGATGCAGGTTTAATAGTGTATTATCTACATCATGACTTCAAAAAACTTTACCAGCTAAGTCTGCATGTGTACTAACTCCTATTTTTCTGGGGACTCAGGGAAATAGTTTGAATACATTAGAAGTATGAAAAGGGTAATGAGTTTAGAATTTTTGGTCAGCAAAAAAGCCTTTAATAAAGATGATTTATTGCTCTTCTTTAGAATTCTTTTAAAAATTTAATCTTTTGGTTTGTAAGATTGTGATTTAGGCTGAAATATAGTGATGAAAAGCTCTTCAAAATCCTCAATCCTCATTACATGCAGTGGAGCAGCTGAAGCAAGGTGTACACAATTTCCTTTTGAAATCTAACATCCAACATTCAGGGATAAAAAAGCCTTGAGAAGGAAAGTAGGATTAAATGACATCCTGAAAGCTACTTATGATTAACCAAGCAATAAATAAAAAATAATCAAAAGTAAAATGAAAGACTATCTGAATAGGGAAGATAAGGACTTGATTGTACATAATAAACTGGCAAACAAAATCATATGGAGTCTGGAAGTAAAAAAGACATTTTCTACCATTCATAACATTTTAGCCTGAACCATTTAAAAGAACTAGCATTCATGTTTCAGACAGTGTCAGTTGTAAATGGATAAATGGGATTTGCTTATATTATGCTATTACCTCTTCTCTGCCTTGTTTCATAGATAAACTTAGTTCAGTTATCTGTTCTCCTTCTTAGCAGCTATTCAAACCCCACCTGCATGAGATCCCATGCAATGTGCTGTGGATGATCCTGCCTGGGCAGGGTAGGTTGAACTGTATGATCTCAAGCAGTGCCTTCCAACCTATATGATTCTATGATTATTAAGGTTTCAACAGATTGAACTTCTCCCAGAAATGGTAGCAGCATTTTTTGTCAAGTTGCCCTCTTTAATTGGATGTTACTGATTTAGTGAAACTTTTTCCTCCTAAAATGTTCTGGTTAGGTTGTTTATAACCATTTCATGAAGCTTGATTGAATGTGATGACAAATACTCCTGAAAGAAAAGGGGGATGAGGAAAAAACAAAACAAAAGAAAACAATCAGGATAAAAATAATGTCTGGATTAAATTCAGTAATTATCTGTGTTGGATTAAGTTTGTCTAAAACATGCGATTCAAATCAGCTATTGGAGAAGTTTTTCTTGTGACCATCTTTATATTGTTGAAAATGTTTTCTTAGGGAATACCATTTTCCTTCCAAATTAGGTGTAATGGTGTTTATGCCATTCTCAGTAGTGTTTATCCTATTCTCCAGTCCTGTGCAAACATCTGTTAAGCCTTTGCATAAGTCCTGTGTATGCTCTTCATAAGACAACGACTTAGTCCTCAGGACTGAAAGTGAAAAATAGCTGTAGTGTTTATCCTAGTCAGTGATCAATGTGGTATCTTTGTTCAGTGCGGTATCTTTGTTGTACTTGAAAAAGCCAGCTTTGCTTTGACTAATGTAAACAATTTGGATCTTGCTAGTGTTCTACAGCCTTTTGTAGCTTGCATCCTAAAACCTGAGAAATTGCCACAAAATTATTACTCTTCTTTCCTCGATCAATTCCGTAATAACCTGTGCTGTAACAGAAAAAGTAGCTATTGAAGAGCAGATTCAGCTGAATTCCTGTCAGGCAGGGCTCAACATATATTATTTTCTTTGCCTCTCTTCATAACGTGGTACATATTACTCGCTTATGCACAGGATTCTTTGCAATGGGTTCAACTAGATTGGACCATGAAATCCTCAAGTCTGCATTTAGCAGTGCTCAGAAATAATGTGGACGATCAAATACATTCTACCAGTATTATCTGGGGAAAATATTTTGCTTGTTTTCTCTGATAGTAAATTTGTTAGGGAATAAATAATAAATTTCCTTAGCTTCTATACACGTGCAGAGTGATGGATTTCTCGTATGTCCTTCCCCAAAGGGACAATTTCATTGAATATTTGCTCTAAATAATTTAATTGCAGAATAACTGATATATTCTCATATTAATTCTGCTGTGGGCGGACACATTCTTCTAGACCATTCCTAGTGTTAAAAGTTTCGTGTGTTTTTTTGTAGTTGTATGTGTACTAATGAAGCAAGTCATAGGCAATCATAACGTCTAAGCCTAAGTATGCACGTCCAGTAATAACTTTTAATTCATGCCCAAATCCAGCCAAATTTGACAAAATACTTTCAGAGAGTAGGATTTTACAAGTTTATGAAAACTTGCAAAGACCAGAGGGAATATAATTTGGTGTTCACTGAAGAAAAGATTGTTTTGGAGTTAGTTTCCCCACACGCTATCTTTCAGAGATCAGAGAACACAGGCAGACAAACAACCCATAGGAGTGTAATTAGTTCTGCCGCATATGGATTTAATTGTGTACTTATTTGTATAGCATAATGTACAAAAAAAAAAAAAAAGTGATGCCTGTATACATCAGAAAAAAGGATTAATGTTATTCTATCATATTATCATTATATTTTCTATGATTTTTTTTGTCCTTCATATCACTATTGCAAATATTCTTTCACTTCTACAACTCTGGGAAGAAGTGATCCCAGACACCAGTACAGGCTGGGGACCGACTTACCGGAGAGCAGCTCTGCAGAGAAGGACCTGGGCGTCATGGTGGACGACAGGTTGACCATGAGGCAGCAGTGTGCCCTCGTGGCCAGGAAGGCCAATGGCATCCTGGGATGCATTAAGAGGAGCGTCTCCAGCAGGTCGAGGGAGGTGATCCTGCCCCTCTGCTCAGCCCTGGTGAGGCCACATCTGGAGTACTGTGTCCAGGTCTGGGCCCCACAGTACAAGAGGGATGTGGAGCTGCTGGAGAGAGTCCAGCGCAGGGCCACGAGGATGATCAGGGGCCTGGAACATCTGCCCTATGAGGAGAGGCTGAGGGAGCTGGGCTTGTTCAGCCTGGAGAAGAGAAGGCTGAGAGGGGACCTGATCTGTGTCTATAAGTGCCTCAAGGGAGGCAGTGAGGAGGATGGGGCTGGCCTCTTTTCAGTAGTGGTCACCAACAGAAGAGGAAATGACCACAAACTTAAACATCAAAAGTTCCACAGGAACTTAAGGAAAGTTTTCTGACAGTGAGGGTGACAGAGCACTGGAACAGGCTGCCCAGAGAGGTTGTGGAGTCTCCTTCTCTGGAGATCTTCAAGACCTGCTTGGATGCAGTCCTGTGCCACGTGCTCTAGGTGGCCCTGCGTGTGCAGGGGGTTTGGACTAGATGACCTCTAGAGGTCCCTTCCAACCTTAGGCATTCTGTGATTCTGTGATTCTATGATTCTATGATTCTATTTTTAATAGGATTTTGGTTAGGGTCCTGTTCAGTCTTTGGCTCCATGTTTGATTGTTTGTTTTATGAATATTGTTATATTAACTTTTTCATCTCTAATGTTTTTAATGCTCCCTTTTTTACCATTACTACATGTTTTTTTTCACCTACATTGATTTCAATACAAAAAAAAATCAGAATTTATGAATCAAATGGATTTCGAAAGAAATTTTAAAATGTCAGAGTGGCACCTCCTAAATAAATGCAAGTAAATGAAACGGCAGCTTTTACAATTCAGGATTTAATATTCTTAATTCAACTGTAGATTCTTAGCAGATAAAATCTAACTCTTTCCCTGTTACACTAATAAGGATTTGGTTATTTAATTCTTCCTGGTTTGTAGCATTTCTGAAAATCAGTTGACCATGTAATATTCTTCTGAATAGCAATTTTATCTGCCATAGGCATGGGTCATTACTAAATTAATCAAGGAAACGGAATAGTTTTGTATTAGTAAGTGTAAACTGTCACTGAAAAGTTTTTACATTGTTGTTTTACGCTGCCAGGTACTTGAGTTTCTGTAATTGATATTTCTTCTGCCCCAGCACTCATAATTTTTTGAGGGCTGATCTTTTTACAAGTACTTAATTAGTATATACTGATCCAAAATGTAACACATGTAGGACATGCAGTACACGTAGGGAATTATATCGGATAAGCATGGCTATGGTGCCCAAAGGCAGGGGCACCAATGGATTTGGATTAAGCCAATTTTGGGAAATATTTCTCTTTCACCCTACAGTGCTTTGATCCCTAATGGTCCAGAATATAAACTCATAAATAATAAGTGAGACTTAGGTGTGGTTTTCTAAGAACACCATTTTTTTCATTTTCTTTCTTTTTTTCTTACAGTAGAATTATATTGCAATGGAAGTAATATGACTAAATGGAGAACAGATGGGTGGAGGACTATCCAAAGAGTAGGTAAAATGTCTAGACTAAATGTTGCAATGTTTACTCCCTAAAATACTGTTGATCTTCCCTTCTGTATATTCAACTCAGCTGAGTAGAATAAAAAATACAGATTTACCCATCAGTATTGGAATGACTTAAATGATTCAGAAAGTCAACAAAACCCAAGAGAAAATAGACATATGCTGAGCTGCCAAGTCTGGGTGTTTATAGAACACAGCTTGGTAGCATTAAGATCTTCTCTTGAGGAAATGTTGATTTTCAGGCATTGGCTCACAATCCTGGGCACTGCCTGCTGGACACCATGGCTGAATACCCTGATGCTTCCTTTTTACTTGGTGAGATGGGTACCCGAGCCTTCTTCACTACAGCTGCTGTTCCAGGAAGGCTAATGGACTCGGTGTGCATCCTTTAAAAACACATTTTCACTCCACCCTCTTGGCTTCGCTCAGTTTCAGGATCATAATGATGCCTGGATGCAACTGAGTTGGTCAGTCAGGGGAGCTCTGGGCACAGACAGCAGAAGAAATACTTGTGTAATTTTGAAGTCAAGGAAAGAGGTATGCAGAGCTAGAGTTGGCCAGCCATTGAGAAAGGATTTCTGGGTGGTGTCCTTTGGACCAACCAGCTGACAGTCTGTGTCTTTTACTATATATGTGTGTATGTACGTGTACACACATGCATACGTGTTTAGCAGTGACAAACATAGACCTGGGCCCTGGCGGTCAGCTGCCTGTTGAATTGTTAGATTCGCCCATGGTGTGGTTTTGGCCTAGGCCAATCAATACTCTCCTAAACAATTTCTGGTTTGGGAATAAACACATGCCAGGGTGATTCCCAACAGAAATGTAAACACTATTTTGTTTGAATGTGTTGATCTTGTCAGGAAGCACTAGAGAATTTAATGGATTTGGGTATCTAGTACCTAGTCTCTGCCACCTGTCCTCCAGACAAAAGACCGGATGCTGACTCTTTAGTTTACTAATCTAGTAGCCCAAGAAGTTCTTTATTGAATCTGTGTCTTAGGACAATCTGCCTCAGGAGAAGAAATGGACACATGAATCCTTTAACTAATGCAGTAAGGACTGAACAGACGTATGCAAGTAGCAGTAAAAAGTCAGACTGCAGGCAGTGAAGTAGCCTTAAGATTTATACTAGCTTATAAGAAATGTAGTTAGCTAACATGACAGCTCATACAGCACGGCAAGAGAAAAGGGCAGCAAAAGAAGAGATGATAAAAAGGAGACAATCCAGAAAAAAGTCTCCACTGTACTCTGAAGTGCTCATGGAAAGAAAATATATTTCATATTAAAAAAAAAAAAAGTCCTGGGAAACTATTACATTATTTGTTCCCAGAGAGGAAAAATCATACAAAAGACTAAATTACTGTTTATTGTTGACGTATTATTCATAGTTTCTGAATCAACAGAGCAGAATCTTCAGAGCGCAAAACATTTTTTTTCCATTAGGAAAAGCTTCGTATTTTCTTCCTGAGAAACACAGAACATAGGCTATTGATATTCATTTTAGTTGTATTTACACATCTGCTAATCTTCATTTCAAACACTGCTCATTATATTGAGCCACCAGACCTCTGAGGTGCTCATTTCTGGTGAATACAATTCTCTGCAGTGAAGAAATAAACATAGACCAAAAATGTTGGAAATAATGATGAAAAAAAAATTAAGAAATCGATTTTAAATTGCAAGAACTTTAACAAATAAATTAATTATACTGTAAATGACATCCCCAGCCTTTTTGTGTGCTTTGGAAGAAGTTCCCAGAACATTGGACATCAAATGATTTTTCATTTTTCTTAACTAGATAAATTGTTCTTCTCTTAATGATGCAACTAGAATTGAGTTAACAGAACTACCCATACAAGGAAAAAGGGATTTAACCTTATCCAAAATTTCTTTCTAGTTCAATGGTGTGGACTACATCTTGACACTGTATAAATATTTTTAATAAATATTGACCAGAAAACCATGGTAGATATTTAGATATATTTTATGCTTTTACATTGCTAGGCTAAATGGTGTCTTTCTATATTTGAAATCTTCATGCAATGACATAATAAAATGCTGTTATAGGTATGATCTATATCATAAACATCTCTAGGATGCAGAAAAGCAGCACTGCAGCACAGAGACTTCCCTTAAAGGCAGAAGCTTTATAATAAAGCCATGTCAGCCTCTCCTTTTTGAATTCTGCTTTAAAACAAAACATTAATCAGGGTTATATGAATCTGCTTTGCTAGAGTTAGGTCATTATCAAGGGCTGAAATACATATTTACTATTAATACTGGACACTGGACTCAATAATCTAAATTTACTAGATGACTTACAGATGGTAACACTTTAGCTTTTAATAAAAGGGAAAGAAATCCTTTACTCTCTGTTCTAGATTAAACACTAATCTATCTTAATATTTTTAAGTGTGAAGTTTCTGGAAAACTGCAGCATCTGTGATTCTGATCCTCTGTGTCAGACTGATGGACTTAGTCTGCAGATTGTGAAACTTAAATGGACTTTTCTTAGGGACTGATATGAAAATTACTCTTTTTTGTATTCATATACCTATATTGCAAATGTTTTCTTGGGAAATTAGATAGGATTGAGGTTCTGATTGTGAATTGAGTTAAACTCCTTTTGCCTATCATAGTATGAATTCAGACCCTACATGTGTCAATTATCTCAATGCTAGAAAGACTAGGAAAATTCTGGCCTTGCATTTTTTGTCAAACATTTCCTTAGACTGCTGCTGCATGAGGCAGACCTATTTTGGGGAAACAGGAGTGAACAGAAATGTAATGGATTGATGGAAGAATGTTATTTTCATTTATTATGCTGTACCATTTTGAAACTAGCTCCTGCAGATGATTGAAGAACATCAGAAAGCTGAGGCTAATAGACCTGATGGCTTTCTAAGTAAATGATCTAATCCAGCTGTGAAGAAATAGAGGGGAAGCATGTAAACATGCTATATCCCAAGATCTACCTCAAGTAGGTCCTTATATAAGGGAATACTCAGAACAGCCCAAGGTAGCAGCAAGTCATGAATCCTTTGCAGGGAGGGGAGGTAGACCTTTAAGTAGAGGGAGTTACAGTTTTTGGATCAAATCTTTGATATTGGCCCATTTCTTTGAAATAAGATACTTGCTTCCTGCTTCATCCAGTAAGGAACTGTTATCTCTCATTGAGTTTAAAATAGGAAGAGATGAGATATGTGTTGTTTTACTACAAGATCTACTAGTTTTAGTTTTGTGATAATATTTGAAAGTTTTGTTTTTGCTCTCATATCAGCCGCAGGAATGGAAATAAAAACAGCAAGGAGCATGTGTTCAGTCATTCCCAGAGGTTTTCAGCCCCCTGGGAGACCCTATTGCACTTAGAGAACTATATGTCTTCAGACTGGTCCATCAATAATAAACCTATGAAATGAATGAACTAGTGTCCTACTTTATGAACTTCATTATTATGATTTTTTTAATTTGCTTTCTGGGGGCACACAGGAAACTGGGTGATGAATGATGATCCTAATTGTGGTAGGTGATTATCACAAACAATCATGAACAGGAAGAAAGTCCTTGATCTAGACAGCTTTTAAGTAAGAAAACAGCAGCAGATGCAGACAAGAGAGGACAAGCAAATATTAAGGCAATTCTGGTTAACATGGTAAATTATAATCATAATCCAGCCTAGGTATTATCTAGTTATTCTATTTTTTCTTTTGCTTTGTCTTTATTTGTATTTGGAAGACATTATAATTAAGTGCCTTAGAAAATGAGGCAGCATTGCCATGGAGGTACAGCTTAGGAGAAAGCATGACTTCTTTGGAAGTTAAGAATTTGGGATGGGGAGTGACATTATGGACTCAACAAGGACAGGAGTAGAGCTTTCCATGCTTACTAGAAGCTGAGAAATATAATTACGAATGGTTTTGAAAATAAAGGTGGGGAGGGATAAATACGAAATACTGGAATGTTACAATATAACAGCATGCTATATATATTTCCAAAGAGGATACTTTATTTCAGAAACTTTGGATTTGCATGGATTGAGATTGCTTTGTTACATTAATAGACTGTACAGTCAAAACCAATAGCTTCAAAATGAGAAAGTATGAGTTTGTGTCTATTGGCAGAAACTACAGTTTCAAAGAAAGGAAAATTATTATAAAAATATTTCCTAAGTTGGGATGCCTTGACAATAGAGGACAGAGGATATCCTTGATAGAGGATGTAGGAAGGCAGAATTTACATGAAGACTTTTAATTAAAACCAAATGCATATTTATAATTATTTACTGATCTTCATAGCAACCTATTATTTTCTCTTTTTTTTGTCTGTTAAGTTAAGAAGATGAGTTTTGCTCACTAATTTGACTAAATAATTTGTCCCCTTACTTTAATTTACTACTGTTATTTATATACAAGAGGCACTTGAAAAAACGTTTGAATGTTTTTCCCTTACACTGGTTCAATACAAAGGAAGAGGCTGGGTATTCATTTGTGGAACACGTCTAATTTCACTCTATTTACATTTCATCTGTAACCTGTGTCTTTCTACTTTATGTCTTTTCAGGGATATAAACATGACAGATTTTGTAAAGTGCTTAGTACCCTACTGAAGAGGGGTGAGTCCAAGGAAAGAGTGCTATATTGTAGTAAGAAGCATTTAGAATTTTGATAAACCTGAAAGAAAAGTTTTTCTGGGCTAGATCCAGCTGTGTTTGTAAAAAATAGCCCCCTGCTTCAATGTCTTCAACTTCAGTTCAGTAGCAGCTCAGGCAGAATCATGTTATTTACTAATGATAATAAATACTGAAATACAAATATGTGGCACATTTTCTGGTTAATGTAAGGGCCTCTGAAAAGGCCTTCCATTTAGATTTAACCAAACCAAATGCTGTTTAAACAATAACAAAATCCATTGTCACTGTTCTGGGCAATAAGACTATGATCAGTTTAGTAATAGAAGAAGTTTAGTAATAGAAGTAAAAGAAGTAATAGAAGAAGTTTAGTAATAAAGCATATGACATTTATCTCTCTCCCACCCTACAATAAAGATTCTCAAACTAACTCTCCGCCAGCTGTGTAAAGTTTTAAAGAAATTAGAAGATGTAAGTATTTGACGTCACCTCAGTTGAATGAAATGATGGTCTGTCTTTATGTAATGAAATCAAGGCAGACATCAATAGGAAATAAATTACTGACTAATAAGGTCACAGTTTATGCTAGGGAGCCTTCAAATTTTTGTGTAGAAGTTTCTATCCTTGCCCTGATAATATAAAAGATTTATTTTATGTCTTGTTGTTCAAGGAGTTTCTCACTATGTACTACAAGAAATGGTAAACCTAAATTATCAGAGAGAGTTTAGTGAGTTTAATTTTCTACTATATGATTTGGATGATGCAGTAAAAATCCTTTCTTTGAAATCAGAGCGAATATGGGCACAAATAACAATTATTTTTAGCTATTTAGTTCTCATGGATTACCTATAGCTAATTCAACAGAACTTGTAAATAGTTCTTCATTCTGTATACTAAGGGTTCCTGATTAAGGGAAGTTCCAGTACAATTTTAACTCAAATATTCTCCAAATAAAAGCTTTTGGGTCTACTGACAGTATTCTGCTCAGACAGAGCACGACAGAGTCAGTTCCTCTCATGATTTCCAGCAAGCTCACAAGTTGCTGCATGGATATACATATATTTGTTACAGCTCCTTGGTGTTGAGGGGTTATGAAGGGGCAAATCATCCAGAAAGGGCATCTAGGATCACAGCTCCATTTCTCAGCATTATCTTGAACAGTGGTATTATGTCTAGCCACAACTCAAACCCTGGTGTCTTATTTAGATATCTGTCCATAGCCATATATGTGAATTTCTGTGTGTATGTGTGCGAGAATCTCTCTCAGCCCCTTCTCCCTACTGAACTTTTCTTTAGTCATCAAAGAGAAATGACTTTCTCATTTTTACAAACCTCTGAAATCTCCTATCAGTTGAGAACTAAAAATAAAAAAAATGAAGACACAAAAAAAATCAGATCAAGCAGCTTTCCAAAGTAACACAGCCTAGATAAACTGAAATGTTTTATGCAGTTTTTAAGTTTTAAGTTTTTAAGAAAAATAGTAAGTGATAAATAACCTACATTTTGAAAAAACAGAAGTTTTTTTTTTTCAAAATTGGAATTAAAAAAATCTAAATAAAATATTAAGATAATTTAGAAATTTTTAATTCAAAAGTATATTTGGCTTTTTAAAACTAACCTTTTTCTGTGGAAATTTATATCAACTTTTGCAACAAAAAAATTATATATAAGAATGCTTACCCAGCTTCTGCTTCTATTCTTTTATTTTAATTTGCTCGTAATATGCCAGTCCTCCGCAATGCTTATGAGTTTGTCAGTTCTGTAAAGGTTTGTACATAATTATATTTTATGGGACAGTTGCCCCAAATGCAGTGTACAGCAGCCGTTTTCAACTATTCAATGTGAAAATGTTTCCTTTATTTAAGAGTTTAATACTTCTGCAGAGGCCATCAGGAGTTGTACCTGCCTGACTTTATATACATTCCACACATGAGAGCCTGGATTCTTTGTATGCAATCTGCATACGCAAAGATGCTGAAGTGGAAAAGCAGGAGCCTCCACAGCCGCAGTTTTTACTGGTCTGACTAGTTAATGCCGGTGAGCCGATTCCTGTCTTCTGCTGCCAGGCTGCGGCTGGTGCGGTGGGACCGAGGCTGCGGGTGTGGAAGATGTGACGGGCAGGAAGGAGCTGTGAGACAGGGGNGAGGCCATCGGGAGTTGTACCTGCCTGACTTTATAAAGATGGTTACATTCCACACACGAGAGCCTGGATTCTTTGTATGCAATCTGCATACGCAAAGATGCTGAAGTGGAAAAGCAGGAGCCTCCACAGCCGCAGTTTTTACTGGTCTGACTAGTTAATGCCGGTGAGCCGATTCCTGTCTTCTGCTGCCAGGCTGCGGCTGGTGCGGTGGGACCGAGGCTGCGGGTGTGGAAGATGTGACGGGCAGGAAGGAGCTGTGAGACAGGGGCTGTGAGAGCCGAGGAAGAATGCGAGCTCTAGGGGCAATGTCCTGGCAGGACAGGGATTTTGAAAGGTAGGGTGTGGATATGAGGAATTGCTGAGAGGATCTGGGGAAGGAAAGAATGGAGTCATCGCTGCTTTTACATTTTCACATGGCACTGAATGGACACAGGTGGTATCCAGGGCTTCTGCTGCCCCTGCTGATGAGTATATACACATACGAAGTTAGAGGTTTAGAGAATGTAAGTCAGAGATAGACTGAAAAAACACTAGCAGTACAAATAAGAACGAAATATGTAAATGTGAAAGTGGCCTTGACCTACTTACAGCCTAGCCAAGATAAGCCAAAGTCTTACTCAAAAGTATGAAGTGGCCTTGGACATTGCATGCTGATTTTGAAATGCTACCTTCAATTTATGTCTGCATTTGATCAATTTCAGGTACAAAGCAATTGTAAATCCCATGGATATCCAAGCATCCAGTGCAGTGCTATGGACCTGCGTGAAAGCAGTTGCCATCTGGATAATCTCCATGCTCCTGGCTGTTCCTGAAGCGGTGTTCTCTGAACTGGCCCACATCAATGAAACAAATAATGCCACTTTCACAGCGTGCATACCTTACCCCAAGAGGGATAACATGCACCCAAAGATACATTCTGTGCTGATTTTCCTAGTGTATTTCCTTATCCCTCTTTCCATTATTAGCATCTACTACTATCATATCGCAAAAACTTTAATAAAAAGTGCTCACAACATCCCTGGAGAATACAGTGAACATTCCAAAAGACAGGTAAGCACTTTGCTTTTTATTCCCTGACAAAGATTGATGTACTGCATACACTTAAAAAGTACAAACAGTTAAAAAAACCCTATAAAACTCTAAAAACTAAAAAAACCTGATTGTTGGATTTCTCAGAGTTCAGAGCTTCCATGTGTGTGAGCTGAACCTAGGATTATCTGAAAAATCTGCACTGTTTTAGCTATTATTCAAGTATTAAACCCAGTATGTAAATGAATGTGAGCAAGGAAAATAAATTCAATATTAATGAATATTCTCTTATTCATTAATAATAAATGCGTAAAAGGGAAACAGGAATTGGCATATGTGTTTGTAGCCATTACTTGTTTTCCTACAAAGGAGGAATTTTTTGTGTTAACTGTTGATGGCTCTCTCTATACGAAGTTATTCTGGAGAGAAATCTTTCAAGAATTTTTTGAGAATTCTCCCTATTATATCTGTGCTTGGAAATTAAAAGACTGACAGACAGGGAAAATTTTTGTCATGCAATTTGAGATTCTTTTCAGAGCAAGGAACATTGAAAATAGGAACACAGAACATGAATAGATTTTTTGTGACTTTCTGAGTAGACGTTTCTTGGATACAATCCTGAATTCAATTACACTTTCCTTAATATCTTTTCTATAATAGATGCCATAGATCTCAGTTTAGATTCTGTGTAACTTTAAGACAAAATATTTTAATAACCAGCTCCAATGTAAAGCACAACAAGCAATAAGATAGCAACAAGCTGTTTGTTAACAGAAACATTTATATACAGACAAAAGCTTTGATAGTGAATGTCTCTCAACCACTTTACAAAAATATTGATAAAAAACCTTATGCCAATTAAAATAATTTGAAAAGATTTTCTCTGCTGTTTTATTTTATTTTATTTTAAAAACTTATCACTCACTGAGATCTCTTTACATGTGTAGAGTGTATAGAGTGTCTTTTAAAAAGAATGGCTACATTCCCCTGAGTCCATTTTGGTCAGCATTTCATTTCCACTCTAGCCTGCTTCTTGTCAAATATGCATACGTATTGGCACTTCATGGAATATTTTATCTTTCTGTGAAATACAGAGTCTTTTGGCTGAACTCTCAGGATGGAAACAATGTTTAATTTATATCACATTTCTGAAAGCACATGTATTTTAAAAATAAGAACATATTTTTTCCATTTTACTTAATTTTTGGGCTAATCTATGAGACTCAGAAGAGTAGAAGAATCTGGTATACTTACGTATCTCCCAGCAAGGAGAAGTAAATTCAGATTATTGCTATCAACTTAGGTTTCTCTAGGCAATAGTACAGAAGAATAATATTCGCACCATACTTTTAGTCTGCCTTTGCAATCTGGCCCAGTACAGTCCTACCAAATTAGAATTCTAGAATTTTATACCCAGTTTCCCCATATTTTCTGAAACCCCCTGGTTTTAGTTTAAATGGAGTTGAGAAAACTATACTTTCTTACATTTATTTCACAGATTTTGAAACCACGCTGAATTTTTTATCTTAAAATTGACAACGAGTAATTTCCTCTAACCATTTGAATCACTCTAAATATTTACACCGTAATCCAGTTATGCTCTAGCAATGCCATTAGGGCACATTTCTTTTTGATTATTGATGCTTGCCCAAGCCTTTCGGCTTACCCTGGAATTAAGTTGCCCCAGACTGTGCAGACTGTGTCCCAGACTATGATAGTTCTCCTAGGACAGAAATGCACACTGAGACCTTTCAGGCAAAAAGGAATGTAAGCACCATCTTATGGCTAATACCCTAGGTGTCAGACTGACAACATCTCTACATTGCAAAGTCACCAGTTTCTAAATATTCTCTTAATAAAATTAATTTCTAGCCAAGCACTGAAATTCTGTCAGAAAATTTTATATTTCATGGCACTCTTTGGTGTTTTCCTTGGGGCTAAAAGTCAACGTATACTTGGTACATGAATCTCTCTTGCTGTACTTATCCATGGACCATATAGAAATAGCAACCTTCTGTAATTATGAACAGCTAGGGTCTTTTACTGTAAGCAAACTAAGAGGGGAAAATAAAAGTAAAAGATAGAAAAAGTAATTCGTCTCCTGAAGAAAGTTATTTTAATGGTTTTATTTAAGATCACTGTCAGAGTTAATATAAAGTGAAATTCTACATTTTTTCATTGTCTGTTGAATAGTTCTATTCATGGTTGCTCATTTGCATTTACCTTTTTTTATCATATTTTTTAGATGGAAACTCGGAAACGTCTGGCAAAAATAGTTCTAGTTTTTGTTGGCTTCTTTGCTGTCTGTTGGTTTCCTAACCATGTGCTATATATGTACCGGTCCTTTAATTACAATGAGATTGATCCATCGGTAGGACATATGGTCATTACCCTAGTGGCCCGAGTGCTGAGCTTCTGCAACTCATGCGTCAACCCATTTGCACTGTATTTTCTCAGTGAGAGCTTTAGAAGACATTTCAACAGTCAACTTTGCTGCAAAAGGAAATCTCAGCAACAGAGATCTGCCAGTTACTTACACAACTCTTCTGCCATTCGAATTACTTCCCTGAAAAGCAATAACAGGAACACAGTGACAAGCACAACACTCCTGAATGGACACAACTCCAAACAAGAAATGTCATTATGATTGAATAGATGTGACTTGGGAACAGATTTGAGATTTTATTTTGTGGTGTGTAACTCATTTTTGGATCTCTCTATAAAGTTTGGCCACCTGCTTCTCAGTACGGAGGATCTGTTAAAGTCTTTTTGAATTCTTTTTACAGATAATCTTACTTTCAGAAAGAAGTGTGCAAACGGGTTGGACTAGATGATCTCTAGAGGTCCCTTCCAACCCTAATGATTCTATGATTCTATGTCATTTATTGAGAAGACTAAACTGGCTGGCTTCAGATTGTTCCTCACAAAAGATGCTAACATATATTAAACATAAAACAAAATCATGATGTGAATATTAGTATAGCTGTTCTAATGTTACTTTCTGATCTGGAAAATATGTACTTTTTAATCAATATTGATTCTGACTCATGTCTTACTGTAATAGATCTTGCATGTTTTTACCTGTGCTCTTTGTACAAGCATTATTAAGACTGGTAAGCATTATGTGAACCAATTAAGGAGGCATTTGAAGATATACATTCTAGATTAGGATAAAAAAATAAAAGGATTGATGGTGAGATCTTCCCCTCATTTAAATTTATATTGTTTTATTCACTAGAGAAATTTATTCCAGATAAGAATTTACTTTTTCGAGATTCTGTTTGTTGTTTAGAGATGATAAAATTACATCCTCTTTCAAGATTAATAACTCAAATTAAAAAAAGGCTTGGAACATGCAGGTTTTCTAGAATTCAGTATTTAAAAGCTCATTTTTCTGTTTTTTTTTTTTTAAGTCTGCAGTACTCTTGCTTTAGGGCAACATCCTACTGCTACTATGATTTGCTGCTACTACTGATCTTGCTGATATCACTACACAGCCAAAGCAAAACTAAATGAAATGGGATGAATGAGCATTCAAGACAATGAAGTTCCAGGTGGCTTTTTCAAAGAGGATCTGTGTCAAGGATTTCTGTAGCTACCATGGACCAACTAGCTAAACAATAAGAGACTTAAAAACTAAGTCTTATGTAGGTTACTTATATCTGGAAGTTAGGTGCTCAAGTATGCATCTGTATTAATGTTTGCTGCTCAGAGCAGTCTCAGAGCACAGAACCCAGGCTTCTAGATGAAAACAAACTGAAGGATGAAGCTGACATGCACACTTAATTTACTCTGTCCAGTCATGATCATTCAGGCAGTGGGGCTAGACAAGCTTTAGTCTGAAATAAATCCCCAGTGATGAAACTTGGGTAGTTGGACATGCTTTTGTTTGCATGGTTTACTGGTATATGCATAGCCTAAGTACTGTTGAAAAGCTCAGCCTTAAAAGACATTTTTTTTTTTTAAATGAGTATACATTTCTGAAAATTCCAGCTGGTGGTGCAGCTGTAAAACTCTTCACATTTTTTCATGACTCTCTGTTTTCTTTGTAAAGCCAAATCAGCTCCCCAGTCCAAATAAGTTGTTGAGTAGATGCAGTGACTGAAGTTCGTTGTTACAAAAACTTATGCTAGTTCAGGTATATGAGAGTTTCTAACCAGTGTCAGGGCTGCACCAGCTCTTACTGAAAGGGCCAATCATGCAGGAGCTGATTCTTCCCTCCCCGCCTTCACCTTGCACCATTCTCCGTGCCAGGCAGGAGATTGGTTGGGGCAGGGTCTTCTGTGGCTCCGCTTGAGAGGTGAAGCTCACGGAGCCTTATACAGGAGCAAGGGCAGTAAAGGCCTAGAATAACACTTTCTGGATGAAATATTTCATGGCTAGTTCATAAGCCAAATGTAATTTTGAAGAGCTCTTTCATTCACATTAAATAGAACTGCTCCAGGAACTGCTCCACTGTGTCTCTGTCACAGAGCTGTAACCTGCACTTTTGCAGTGAAAAATTAAGCTGAATGGTAGGAAGGACACCAGAAGTATCGATCTTTTTTCAGGATTAGTTGTTAGTCTGAATTTCAAAAGCTGAAGTTATTAATGAACTTGCCATTCAATTTTGTTTTGAACTCTTTTGAACTAACTGAAGTTTAAGATTTTGTTACCCAATTACTTGATATATTCAAGGGTAAAACACATTTTTTAAAAAACAAGGTTTGTGCCTTAATGCTTTCCGTAGTAACCATGTAGATTAAGCTACCTACCTGAAAAGACCAAATCTTTAGCGTTCAACAGAGAAAATAACAAGTTGAAGGTCTGAATGTTGTTCAGTGTTGTCCAGCTGATGTGTCATGTATGTGATGTAGTAAAAGTTGTGAAAAGCATTCAAATGACTAAACTTACGAAGTGAACTGCAGATCAGGCCAAGACTGTCTGACCTACCTGACTACAATGGCTCAGTGGCTTCAATTGCTGCTTAGAATACACTATATTATGGGTTAGACTGACATGATTTTGTACATCTGTCTGGAGTAATTTAGGAAATTGTCATCTTTCATAGCCTAATATTGCCTTATCATCCCTTCTCCTCCATTTCTTCTTTTCTTCTTTCACTCCAAGACATAATTCTGTGTGAGCTCATACACTCTCAGGATTTCCGTTTAGTTTTATGCCATTAGTTCCTGGATACCAGCCAGAGTCTTGAATTCCTTTGTTCTGGTTTGTCATGCATCTGTTTTAGCCACGGATCTTTTACTCCCACAAAACATAAAAACTTAAAGCCTTCCTTTCTCAGTTCTCAATGGTGGTTACTGACTGTGATCATGTTTGCCTTTCATTTCTGCATTTATTTCTTATTGGCTGCACATTGCTCATTTTGTCTGGCAGTCTCTCTACACAGCATAAAATTTCATAGAACCTTTAAATCCATCTTATTTTTTATTTCCTAAAGGCATTTGTCTAATGTCAATGTTACCAGATGATAGAGGTGTGATACTGAAAAAAAAAATCTACTTTATAGTAGATTTGATGCTTGTGCTTGATTTATACTCTTATCAGTAGATGTCTTAAGCTGCTCTGTGTGGCTTGGACATGAGTCTGATTTTTGGCAGAACTGCAATCTAGGGCCCATTTTTTTTGTTGTGTGAGGAAGGTATTCTGGGATAGGCAATAACTTCTTCTTGTCAGTGTATCAGCATATTTTTGGCTCATTATTTCCTAGCTTATTTTGTGTAAGTAAGTAACCTGAATTGTATATGCCTTCTCTGTATATGCCTATTCCTGTAGCATGGCATGAGGAAATTATTTAATCTGTCTGGAGCTTTACTGGGTATATTTCTACCACAAAATTCACATTTTGAATGTCTCTGTTACTGTGCTTTAATACACATTGTATACAAATACAACTGTATGTATATATATGCATGTCTATTTGCAGACAACTCTGCTAATAATTAAATACATGGTTGTAGAATGCAGTGTATGAAGTAATTACTTCTAACTCTGGAGTCTGAGAAACGAATAGACCTGTGAATGAAATCATGTCTATTTTTCAGATACAGAACTGAAAATTATGCCAAAACAGTTACTAAAATAACTTTTGATTTTTTTTCTACTGTAGAAGGTTTTTAATTTCAGATACATTAGTTATTTTCAATCTTTCTCTCTGAAGTTTTGATTTTTTTTCAATAATATTGTTTGCAAACATTGAGGAAGCTACCCACATGCCCCTATCACAGCCCTGCAAAAATGAGAAAAGAGAGGTAATTACAGTTTTCTCTGTGCAAGGTACTTTAGTTTTTATACTAGAAGTTTCCCAAAAGAAGTTTTATAGCATTGTGTCTCCCTGCTCTGCCTGAAACAGAAACTGTAATGCTGCCTCCTGAAATGTCAATACTTTTGAATTGTGAAGTCGTAATTGTCTTCACCAAAACATATTTCACTAAAATACAGAGTAATGTATTTCCTTTCTATGCCCACCTGTCCCATGGATCTTTCTCTAGACTCAGTGAAAAAAGATTCCCAGAAATATAAACTTCAAAGGAGTAAATTTGAAAGTTGGAGAGGAAAGGTTCTTTATCACAATTTAAAGATCCTAATCTTAAATTGAGGATTTGTGTGGGTATTTCCAGTATCATTTCTTTGTTCAGTTATTTCTCAAATAGGAATAGAATCCGATGAAGACGGATGCATTCTCTGTGTTTCATTATCATCCCTTTCCTACAGATTCAGCAAAGGAAACACAGAGACTGCAATCACGTTTCGCTCTGAAGGGATAACAATGTTTTAAATCACCTTTGTACCCCCAGGAACTGTGTGGGCTCCTGTGCCTCAGGTTAGCATTATATCTCTGGTTGCTCTAATAGTCTTAACTTCTGGATCACAGCACTGACGAAAAAGAAGGAAAACCTGAAATTTTTGGTGCTTCTCATTTCTCCTTATTTTTTGAATGAGACATCACTGGTGTTACTTCTAGGACAACTAATTCTTCTATTCCCATGTAACATATGTTTATTCATACACAGGCTAAATCCTAATGAGTAAGGGTCATTATGAATCTGGAATTTCCTAATTTTGGAGTACTTGAGTTTGCTACTTAAATAATGACTTTTTTATATTTTCCTTGAATATACTATATGATGTCTACATAACAAAAGGCTTTTGTGGGCTTAGAACACACTGCTGTAATATTTTCTAACATATATTTTAACAAGACATAATCAAGAATTGAATGCTGCAGAACAAGAGTTTGCATAGAAGGTCTTACAGTCCCATCTCCTCCTAGAAATATCCATTAGTTTTCTGTGACAGTGCTTGGATTGTGGATACAAGTATGACGCAAGAACATACAGTATCAGCGTTCTTTGCAAGAAATTGTCAAGCCTGCAGTCAGACTGTATGACTAGAGAAGATAGATACACAATAAAAATATTTTTAAGCCTTTTATATATCAGAAGACGAGGTCTTTCCTTTTTATTTTTTTTTAACATGAACTTTAAGACTAAGATTATGCATGTTTATTCTTGGCAGTCTAAAGCCATAATGAATATTTAATAAAGTAGGAATTCATGCATAATTTTATTTAAAATTCTTCTCAAGTATATGTAAAATTCTTATTTTGAAGCAGGCATATTGTTCTCATTGAACTAATAGGTACTGCATATGAACACGGAGATGACAATAAGGTAGTTATTCAACAGGCTGATGGATAATAAATCAGAGCATATGGGCCTGAGTGTTCATTGTCTCAGCAGCTACCTGAATTCAGTGTAACTGGGTTCTAATTAAATTTTGCTTTTAGAGAAAGGCTGCTGAAAAAAGAAATCTTAAAAAAGCTTTATTTTTCAAGTTGAGAATATGTTGGCAAGTGTTCATTATAATAAGTCTGTTAAAAATCCATTTGTTCATTTCACTTGGCCTCTACTTGGCCTGTAATTCCCACAGAAGGACACAAACAGCAAAGAACATCTGAAAACCCAACCCAGATGTCCAGCACTATGAATTTCCCTGGAATTGTCTGAAAAATATAAATTCTTCCAAAGAAAATAAGCGATAAGTTGCAGTATTTTTTTTTCTATAAAATGACTGATTTATATTAAAGAAAGTCATTTTAAATCTATAAAGAGCAATATCAATCTGGTTTTGAAAAGAAGCAAAAATTCAAAACAAAATGAGATTTTGGGTTTAAATTCAGAAATTTGTTTTGTTTGAGGTGTGGAAGAGGAGAAGAGATTAAAAATGCCCAATTAATACTCTCTGTCATCAGTTGTAGATCTAGGGAAATGAGTGAGTTTCCCTATGGGTTAATGATGAGTGGGTGGAAGAGGCTAAACAAAAAGTCAAGTTCTGAAGGATCTGCCCTGTGTCAGCATTTTACTAGAGAACTCCATAATAAACTAAATTATGTATGAATGTCCTTTACTTTGAAGGATATTGCTCTGAGCAAGCACAATATAATAATATAACTAAAAGTGTGGCAAGTAAAAACAGTTATTCGATTGGTTTATAAGGCAAAATCAAAGATACTTCCAGGTAAATTCTTAGGCATTGCACAAGTGAGATCAGGGCACATCAGAACATTTCAATCTGTTCACAGAACTTGCATGAGGACAGAAACTTGAGAAAGTTTTAAAAAGTTGTCCTTAGAAGGATAAAAAGGTACTCAGAAGATATGGTCCTAGAGAATAGTCTTGACTCGTACAAAATTCCAATCTTTCTTTGCATGCAAGTTTCATGAGCTCTTCTTAAAT
This sequence comes from Crypturellus undulatus, assembly GCA_013389825.1. NCBI lineage: Eukaryota > Metazoa > Chordata > Aves > Tinamiformes > Tinamidae > Crypturellus > Crypturellus undulatus. The sequence continues at coordinate 487,417 of VWPW01023954.1, forward strand.
CAAGACCTGTGCAGAATGTTCATCAATAACCAGAAAAGACGTCAAATGATATGAATGATATGACTTTTGAATTTTTCCACATTTTAAAAGATATAGTTTATAAAGTTTCCCAAGTGTATAGAAAATATTACAAATGGGGCAAACAAATGAAAAAATTCTGATCTTTCAGTGCATTTATTTTTCAGTTTCATTTCAAATGGCAAATAGCTATGAAAAAGTAATGTAACATAAGACCAAAGTCATTTACCTATATCTGATGCCACTGAGTAGACAGACATTGAAGCCTGCAGAAGGTTTCTATGCCCCTTGGAGGATATCCTTTCCTTTTTAGGTCTGGTCAAAAGTAACTAGCAGCTAACAAACAGCACAGCACTGATCAGAAAATTCAACTTGATACAATCCCATAGAACCAGACAAGCAGCTGTCTTTAGAGAAAGCAGTGAAGACATATTTAAATATTGTGTACTTCATCTAATTGTAAGTATGTATCCAATTAGGCTAGACATATCTCCCAGATAGATACTCATTTTAATTGCAATCCACCTCTCCTAGAACAGGTGTCTAACTCCCCTTTTACAGACTGCATTGCACTATAGATCTCTGTACCCTAATTTGGAGTAACGCAGATCTGGAATACCCGGCGCAACAGGTTACACGACATTTAGTCTTGCAACTAACGATGCTTGCCAAGCAATCACAAGTGAGCAGTCTGGTTTCTGTGCAAACTACTGCTTCCTCACCATCACCATAACCATCTTTTGCAAAAACAGAGTGAAAACTCTGCTTATCAAAAACCAACTACAGAACTCCCTTTCCTGCACATTACTGCCGTCTGTCAAAAGAGAAAGACAAAATCTCTGTAAGACCAGTGCTGAAAGCAGGGGAATTCTTTTTTATTTCAGGGTCACTGTAACATGACCATGGTGTTTCATTCACTGACTCTACCCCACACAGTAGCCCCCTTCCACAACTGGCTCTCAAAAAGGCAGCTTGGCAAATCCTGCACTTCCCTGCACAGTCACATAGCTACAGAGCCTTCCCAGTAATTTGACATTATGCGTGCTGTTACCAGGACATTGCAGTGACATGTGGACTCAGAAGAAAAGTTCCTGTAACATGAGATGGAAAGTGATGAAGGCAAAGGGAAGGAATCACAGAGGATGCTCCTAAAGTTTCCAAAAACAGAAAACATTATTATTTGCAAAATTTGACTTTGTTTCATTCTGAGGCTTCCAATCCATGGGCAGGGGATGTGTACTTCATTGAGGTCCTCCCTGTATTTTCTCATGGTGCTGGGGATTAGGACAGACGAAAGTCATTGAGGCACTCATTAGTTCTTTCTGGCAGGAGAACCCAGGAGACACCCAGGTACTGCCTGGCATGAATAAAGAGGGGGAATCCTGCAAAGAATGCCTCATCAGGGCATTTGAACAGAGATGAATCTTCACTTGTTCATTTTCAATAGACACTTCTAATTGTGTAATAGGATGTCAATGCTCTGCACAAGGATTTTCCACTCTAAATTCAAGTATTCTGATAGTTAGTGCCTTGGGAAACATCTGGATGATCTAATTTCCTCCAATTTATGCTATGGTTGTTAGGAGAGAGAATTCTTTCTCCTTACTTAAATTCAGTGTGCTTTTCAGCTGCAGGAAATAAAGTAAAAAAATCAAAGCCAGGAATTAGTCCTTCATATAGTAATACCATGATAATAAATGTATTAAAAGAAAATAAGTGAAGAAATGATTTTCACAGTCTGTTGTTACACCTCCAGGCTATGCTGATAAAAATCATTTTGTGTTTCTTCTCCCTTCCTGTGAAAGTTCTAGTGTTTTTCCTTTTGAAAATGCTCCACAGTACAAACAGCAAATTAAAACCACTTCTTGAAGCTGGGAGATGAAGATAGAACAGTAACTTGAAAAATCAACGATACTCATAAGATTATAGTTTTATGGAGGGAGGATAGGAGACATCTGAGACCAGCCTTTAGGCCTTAAGAAGCAATGTATGAGACTTTACAGACTATGCATCACTAAATTTGTCTACAGAAAGTTTATGGTCATTAGGAAGGCAAATTATATAAGCTGTCTATATGCTACCATCTGTGATATGCCCTATGTGGCTGCTGGGGAACACAGTATGAGTCAGTCTTGTACTGATATAATGCTGGGATATGAGTAGGGATTTCACACAGTCCTGAAAGTTGGAAAGTGCTTAGTGATACAGAGTTATTCTTACAGCACCAGCACCATTAGAAAATACAGAGTCAGTGAGGCTGGTTATAAAACAGTTATTGAGTGGGAGTGATTAGGTGGACTCTTAGTGAAAAAGAGAATTCTCTTTTTTGTGATCATCTTAAAAAAGCATTAGTGGTAGGACTTTGTGGTAGGAACCTTACTGTGATTTGGATGAGCACTTCACAACTGGTATGGCAAAGAGAGAGGAAAGTAGATGAGAAGGTAGGTAAAAGTATTTTTAACGTAAGTCTAACATCCTGTATTGACAGAAAAGAATTTATATATTTTTTAAAAGCCTTACTGAAACAAGACACAGCTATCTCACCCTGAGTAGCCAGAAAATTTCAAGGACAGATCATATGCCTGAAATAACTCCCGAATTATCTCAGAGAGCAAAAGCTATCTGAGTATCTTCTTGCCATTCAAAAACTGACTGTGACTGAGACCACACAAAATACTGACAAACCTCAGTCTTCCAGTGCATGAAGGTAACTACCTTTGGGCAAGCTAGGTCAGTCTGACCTTGTTCCATTAAAACAGCCTTGAGAGCGAGCATCAGAGATCATAATCTTGGCCATAGGTTGAGCACTTAGACTTCAGGGCAATGTATGCTCAGGGCTTTCAGACCTGCAAGATGTAAAGACACCAACAGGATGTCTACGAACTGGTCCTTTGGGTCCCCTGAGGGCTATGTGGGCAAGATGAACAGACCTTATACTCCCTACAAATATCTGCTACCTCTCATATTATGCACAGATTGGAAACTGCTGCATCTCCCTTTACTCTTATGTACCTGAGAGCCACTGATTTCCTTTGTTATCTTTGAGTATAGCATTAAAAAAGAGAATCCTGGTCTATGTCAAAAGTTCAAAACCTCCCATAATACACAAAGAAAAAAAAACACGCTGTTAGAAGATTTGATACTAAATATATTGCCAAATGAAAATGATAAAGATCAATGGTAACTCTTCTAAACATTGTTAATTTAAAATATTTATGCTCTAGCTCTATGTGCTTGTATAATTGTCTGTGCTAGTCATGATTGTGGCCTAAGGCAGATGTAGGTTTTTTTTAATGTGGGTTATTGTAAAAATGTTCCACTTCTCCAGGATGGTGAGCACTGACATGACAATTACAGCAGTGCTGTCTTTTCTGGCTGAGATAAGCTTTAAGATAAGTGACTCTCCATTTCATTTCCTCTTCTGTCTTATCTATTTATCCTGTAAATATGTTTATATGCAGTACTTCTTTTGAAGGTGTCTATTCTTTGTTGGTGTTTTAAGCACTAGTATAAAGAAAGCACTGCTAACAAAAATACTGCAGTGTTATCTACGTCTGGATTTTGGGTGCAATGTTAAACAAATGTTTTCATTACATCTTGCTCAAAATATCTGTTTCATAACTCTTATAGTCTTATCTGGAAATGCTGATGTATAAGGTAAATGCTTTTTTTGTACACTCTATGACTCTCAGTAGTAAACAGACTGAGATAATACCACAATAAGAGTTGAAATCCTGAATCTTACTAATCTTGTGGTTTGTTTCTAAAAGCACATTTCACAAGCTCAGACTTACTGTCTCCTGTACTGAGCAGACAAGTAGATGTAGCATCAAATTATATTGACTTTACTCCCTTCCGCTCCCCTCCTTTCTCATTCGCCTCCATTTTTACCTATCATCTCAGCTAAATAAATATAGTCTTTCTTAGAAGCAACAATGCAACTTGAACCATGAATCTTAGCTCTCATTTGGAAGCATTTTTGATAAAACTATCAAAAAGTGTGTTGCTTGGTTCCTCATTCCCTCAAGTATTTTCTTTGGGTAAAGGAGATAAATGAACCTTTGTGATGCTCCTCAGCTCCTCCTTCATCTACAACAATGTGATTGACTGTAAATAGGAAAGGCTCAATCCATCACTCATGAACTGATGCAGCAATCTTACAAGCCACAAATGAAGGAGTAAGCATGTATTTGCGATGTTAAAAATCAGAACAGATGCTTAAGAGGTAAGTAGACAAAAAATGAAACTTATGAGCAGAATGTCAATATCAAAATGCTATTCCCCTATTCTAACCAACCAATTTTTTTTTCTAGTGATTCATGATAAATTTAATCTTGATATCACTCTAATTAGATAACTGATTAATATGCATAGATATACTCTCATCCTAACTGCATCTGAATCCCATTTAATTTATCTCTTTAAAGAGGTATATTCCATCAAGGCAACCATGGAATCCAGTAATCCTGGTAGGTGGTAAACCATCAATAGTTTACCAGCGCTGTACTGAATGAAGGGTCTTAATTCAGAAACGAGTCTTATCTACTAGAATAAGAACCAAAACCCTCTCCTGATCATCTTGGCCTTTGATTGAAAAATGAGAGTGAACAGGGTGAGAAGGAGAGAAAGAAATTGATTAATTTTCTCATTGGCATCTATCTAGATTAGAGGACGCATTAGCAGAGACTAGATATGGAGAGCGTAGAGTTGCAAGGAGGCTATAACACAGTAATGGGGACATTAAAGGACACATGGGGTCCAGCTGAAATAGGCAGGCACAGACCAGACAGTGACTAAGGATCAGTCTGTAGCCAAGGCACCACAGCAGGTGAGGCAGCAGGAAGATGTGGAAGAGGGAAGTAAGACATGGTCTAGGGAATATGAAGCTACTTAGTATGTTTGTCACAAGGCTGCTGGAAATACATGCCTTTTGGCTGTGCTGAAGCTCTTCACGGCTGCTCTGAATACAGCTGCACTAGGAGATGATGGCTTAGTGATAAAACTGTGAAGCACCTATGGGACATTTTCTGGCAGCTGTGGTTACAGATTAATTTGTTTTCAATTTACTGTGAATGGTGTTCTGTTTAAAAGACATATCTGGGAAGCAGGGAGGAAGGTTGCTTATTTTGAGGCCCTAGGGTGTGCCTCAAGCAGACCTCTCTGGTGAATTCTTCATTTGAAAATAAATACACAAACCTAGGAAGGAGAGTCTTCTGCAAAGCCTCGTGGACTAGGCAGGGAAACAATGCGAAGAGATTTGCTTTCATATATTTTGTTTTAATCTGTTTCACCTAAGCTCAGATCTGAATTATCTCTATATGAATAATTATTTTTCACATGGTTAGTATATTTTCTTCACTAATAAAACTTAACTGTATAAGCAGAAAACTGATCTGCTGATTAGAGACCAGCTAGGCAATTCTAACTCCGCTGACTGACTAGGGAACCTGCCAAGCTGAATGAAATGGTAGGAAGTTCACTAGAATTTGGTGATCCCAAATTTTGACCTAATGACCTAAATTTTAGGCACTTTAATCCTTTTTTTTTTTTTTTTGCTAACAGGTAGCAATTATTCTTTGGACAGTGGTTTGCAGGGTCTCCTTTCCATTTTAGCTCATTTATTTAGGCAGTACAAAATGGCAGAATGCTGTTGCAGATGAAAACCTATGTAAAGCTGGTTTAGCCGGCCTCTCTGCCACTGCCACATGCAGTGAAGGAAGGTCTAGCCTATGCTAGGGCTGGAGCGTGGATAATGCCATTTCTAGTTGCCAGTATTTACCTATGTAATATTAGTGTGAAGAAAAATATAAGCCTCTGCACTCAAGCCTGGAAAGTTTTTCTGGCAGGAAAATTATGCAAAGCAAAGGAAATGCAGTGAGCAATGGAATAGATCAATTATTTAATAGCAGATTGAGTTTGAAATTAAAGATTGTAAGTGTTCATAAGACGCTGTTCTCTGTACCTCCACTGTGTTGGATTCTTTCACTCCAAAACTAATGCTTTGGTTGATGAGTCATGATCTATGACCAGGACAGTCTCAAAAAATAACTGAGTACAAAATGATCTAACAAGTTCCTCTAACTGTCAACGCATCTATTACTCTGTAACAGTGCTGTTGTCTCAGACTTCATTTTCAATTTCAAAATTTTAACACTTCAAGCAAAACTTCCAATGAAAACAAAAAGATTCCTGTTATCAAAGTTAAGAGGATTGATCTGGGGAGAAGATAAATACTTGCTAGGCAGAACTAAGTCAGGCTGCTTATTTAGTTATCCCAAAGGTGAATTCACAGTTTTGTAGCAAGTCTTTCTGTCTTAGATGAACTACCTAGTGACAGAAAAAAAAAAAGTTTCTTGCTCTATTTAATTCTAATTATTTTGTTTGTTTCTTTACAATTGTGCAAACTTACATATTGGGACCTCAGGTAAAACCTCAAGTTATTAATGAAGGCCACTGTAAAGCATTGGGTGACATAGGTGTAAAGTAAGCAGATTTAGAAAATATTATCAGGATATCAGCTCAAGATATGTTACTTTCCTAACGTTCTTTAATGTAATCTGCTAATTCATATGACAACTACAGCACTACTTTTCCATCACTAGATTAATTGCTGTATTTCAGTTTCCACACTGTGAAAATGTCAATTTCTCCTCATGAAAACAAGGCCCAAGGAACTACTATCTCAAACAAGAGAATTTAGACTATTTTTTTTGTCCACCAAATTGATTGCAAATGATGATAGAAAGATGGGCAAACTAATCTTTGGTAATGTGATAAGAAAGAACTAAACAGATGGATATGCATTTAGAAAAAAGAGGGAATTAATATAAATGAAATATCTTTCATTTAGATCTCAATATGTAGATCTGCTTTGATGAGTTAACAGAATATATTGCCTTTTCATTGGATCATAATAATATTAAAGGCATTTGATTTCTTTCACTGACAAGAAAGCCAGTTCTACTCACAGGCACAATAAATACTGCTCTAATCTCCTTTTCTCTGTTTTATGTCCAATATATTAGTACAACATTTCAGCACTGTTCAGTCACTTATATGCATTGGTAACATAGCACTGTTCTCTTATATTATATCTTATTTTATTCTATAAACACTCAAAATGGCTAACCCTTTGTGAATCACCTTATTAACCACATTAAACCACACAGTTTTTAAAAGATCATGAATTTTGCTCATATTGTCCACTACTATTTTTGTAACTTAGAATGATAGAAAAAGAAGAAAGGCAGGCAAAGAAATACAGAAAAAGGTTAGAGAATAAAATTAAAAATCATTCTAATAAAAGTATAATAAAATCATTTTTAAAATCTATTTTATGTATTTTAATCTATTCCATTTCAGTTGGGGGAAATCATCATATCTCCTTCTTAAGTAATGGAGTTATATCATTTTATGAGGATTTGGGCATAAGGTTAAATAACAAAGAAGACTAATCAGCTTAAATAAATTTAAAGGATTTTGCTAATTTCCAGAATTTTTTGTATATTAAGGAAATCTCAAATGCTGACTTTTTGCTGAATGGAGGTGAAAGTACGGGGCTGGAGAGCCCTAAAATAATGTAAACTGAAAAGACTTTTAATGGTCTGCTTAGTCTGTTCTCTTTCATAGTAAATTCTACTACTGATATTTTGTCTCTGATAGAGAGGTATGAAGTCTAGCTTGAAATAAAAAAAATAAACCCAGTGCTTGTGGTCCCATAATCAGCCTTGCTAATGGTATTATTTATCACATGATTGATACACTGGCATTACTAAGCTTCCTTTCTTATAACTAACCTGAATATTTCTTCTGCCTATTAAGAAGACTGTACCTTATTTTGTTTCCCAAGATAAGATAGATTTTTGTCCTATTTCAACCATTGATTTACATTTTTTTTTCTTTGTCAGAACTGTCCCCATTCATTTTTTGTTCTGAATAAAGCATTAAGTCAAGTCAGAGAAGTGTCTCTCCAAAATCCTGTGATTGCTTCCTCACTCCTTAGGAAATTACTGTTAAGATCCTGAATCACCTTAATTAAAACATTGGCTTAGAGTCCTCTTCTATCTTCTTGAATATAATTGAAAAAAGAAAGCAGCTCAGAGGAAGTTAAGAAAATATTATCATGATTTAGTTTGGTTTTCACACTGGACAATCCTAAAGTGGTTTACACATTGATTTTCTAAGAAGTCACTTTAATGAAAAACGAAGTGCAGCTATGAGCAGAGTAAGCCATTAAACATTTTTAAATAACATGAAAAATCTATTACTCCATCCCAGAGCCTCTTGAAGTCTCCCAAAGGCGATGTGCTTTCAAAAAGAAAGACAGTTTTACACTGGAAACTCCTTGCTGCGCTGACAAAGTAGTTTTCCATGAGCCCATCTACAATTGCAGATACAACTGTATGCTTTAAAAGTTTATATTCCTTTATACAAATCTGTTGCTCGCTCTTCAGTTCATGAACAGATATAAGATCATGAAATTGATCCTGTGATACCTAAAGAATTGTATATGCTGAAGAAAAGAATTTTAAGGTGCAGCAAATTTTCTGAGTGAATCATTGTTTTCCATCTTTCAGAGAGTGCGAAGGAAGCCAGCAGAGAATTAACATATATATTTGGCATCTCATAGTAAACTTACTTAAACAACCTTTGTGAGGATCCAAAATAGGGAAATACTTCATTCTGTGATGTGTATGATCTAGGTCAGCCTGTTTCCAGTCAGTTCCATGATAACAAGAATCAAATATTACATAAATGAGGCAGGAAATGAAGGTCTTTGTACTCTTATGTAATAGCAATTCATATAAAATATAAATATTCCTTGTTGCTTATCACAGGGAAGGGGGAAAAGTATTTTCTATAGTTTTTGTTTTATAGAACACATTTTATCTTCTGTTGTGCTTAAGCGCTGTTATCTTTCTTTTTAAAAAGATAGCTTTAATCATATGGCTATATGAAATCAGAATAAATTACATGGATGCCCTTTCTGACCTTAAAGGCTAAGACTTTCCTATAAAAAGTCTTAAGACTTTCATAAAAAATGTATATAAAAATGTCTTTGTAAAGAAAACAATGAAGTTTTTTATCTTAAGAGGCTATACCTTAAGCAGCAAAATGCCTTCTAATCTTTCTTAGAGAATATATTTGTCTCTAGTTCGAGGAATTAAGAAATCAAGTGGAGTTTCTTACAAAATTAAACCATAAATAATGCCTCATGCCATCTCAGACAGCAAGTTTGAATTCAGGATTACATTTAATTACATTAATCATTGCAGTTCTGTTACAGTCTCCAGAAACTACAAAATCTTGACCTATCTACATAAGTAATTACTAACTGTGATCCAGCATCTGACTCAGCTTTTGAAGAAGCATGCCCTTTACAGGAAGCTCAGATGAATGTTTGCTCTTGCTGATGTTTATGTAAAATTCAACTCATGAACATGTAGTCTGATTTTTTTTTCCTGAGCAGAGAAAATTCGTATTAGTCACAAACTCTCTAGCAATGTATTCTAATATTGGTCTTACAGGTGTCTTGGGTCTAACTTTATTGTTGGAAATAAATTACAATGCCTCAGATGGCTGCTTTGGTTATCTTTGCTCATTTTGAGTCTGAAGACCATGTCTGGAATAATAAGCAAATTGCCAGACTACTAGGTAGACATAGAATTATGTAAAAAAAAAAGTATATGTTTAGATTAGCAACTCTTTTCCTTAGAGCTCAAAGTGCTTTTCCTTTTCCAAAGTTCCTTTCCTCTGATAGAGCCTTTCCTTTTCCTTTTTCCTTTTCTTTCTCTCTCTCTCTCTCTTTTTTTTTTAAGATCCTTGTAGCATTGAGCTGGCTTTTTTCTCCATGAGACTTCAGTTGTTTTATCCCCCTCTTCCCTTCCCTCCTGCCAAAAGTTTTAGTCATAGCCTTACATGCTTTCAGTAAGACCTGGAACACCAGGAACAGTGTTCATATTTTACCTCCTGATAGCCTAGACCTCATTTCCTTAGAAATTTCCCAAAGAAGTATGAGGGAAAAAAAGGAGGAGCACAGTAGAAGTGGGCTAAAATCTTCCCTTAACTTTTCTGAAGCAAAAGCGAATGTTTTCTTCTGTCTATTGCTATTGACCATGTCTAGGTGAAAATACAGTACATGGTAGTATATTTGAGGTTTTAAAATGTGAATGGAAAAGGGGTGTATGGCTTCATATCATTTGAAATCTGTAGCTGTAAAAGGTGCCTTATTTTTTGAGCAAGTATTCTAGGTTAATATTCTAGTGAAGATGAATATTTATGAAAGACATTAGCAAAATGTTCTCTACAGTAATATTTCAGATGAATTCCTTCTCTTGAAGTAATTTATTATAAAATAAACATCACATGGAGTGCAAGAGTATTAATTTGCACAGCCAAATATGATTAAAAATTAAAAAAAATAAATTGGGGAGTAAAAGTGTAAAATTAAATGTGTGTATCTGTACATCTGTGTCTTCATCCTGTATCAGAGGACAGAGAAAGGAGAAGCTGTTCTTTCATTCTCTCTCTATATATATACATATAGCTTGAATTAGGTCCTGTCTATGACCAAGTTCCTATTTGCTGTAACAGTACGAATAATAGACACCCTCAGAGTTAAAAAAGAGCCATATAATCATTACTACAGATAATTAATAGGACATCTGTTGACTAATTGGGACAAATCCTTAACATTGTGATGCTCAATCTTGGTCAAACTAAAAGACAGAGTCTTTAGTCACATTTCTGGAATTATTAGCATATTGAGCTAATATATTTGTCATAGTTCTGTGACAGTAAATTGTCTAAGGTAACGCCAACAGAACTCCAATATCTATGACTGAACAAAAAGAAAATACAAAGACACTATAGTGTCCTATGGGTTCCAGTCTGAAGTATGGTCATTTATCTCATGAGAGGAAGAACAGGCAATATATCCTTAACATATACAAGTCACATATACAATATACACCGTCACTTGGAACCTGCAATGAATGTAATTTAGATTCTTTGACTGCAGCCTTTTCCTTTTAAGCTGAAAAAGTGCTCTGTAGAAAAGCTTTACCTCATTATTTTCAAAAGCTACAAAGCAACACCTCTCTTCTTTGAAACTGGAAAATTTGTTTCATCCTTTTCTGTAAATGCTGTTCATGATATGTAGACATTTAACAAGTGTTATGCACTAATCCAGGAATTGGCAGTTTAGTTATATCAGATTATATCAGGTTCATGTGTATCAGTCAGTGGCACAAAATATTGACTCAAAAAATATTCCACAGAGACAGCAGCTTATTTGTTCTTTTCACAGAATACAAAAGTTCAATATTTGAGTGAAAAAATGAAAAACCACGGTATCTGGTTGATTGTTTTATTTTTCTTAATACTGCATTGTGATAAAAGCAATTCAGAAATTTACATATTTTATTGCATCTATGTTCAATACCTTAATTCTTTACTTCTCGTTTCTGTATAAGAGAAATAAGAGAAATTAGAATTTTGAGACTTCTCTTAGTTCACCTTTATAAATTGTTTTTAGGCAGAGCGTCTTTTGTTGTATATCATTTTTCTTGGTTTTGCTAAGAGAATAATCTTTGTTACATCTCACCACAGCATTTTGATAAGTAATTATTTGTTTTAGGAACAATTACATGGGTTTTTCATTACTGTCCTTTTGCATAAAGCCACAATCCTCTCTGATTTTCAGACGATGTACTCAGCAAGAGACTGAAATATCACAAAGAATGACCTTGTGGTGAAAAGAAGGCAAAACCTATTTCTCTTAGCAAAAAGCTTTTTCCCACATAAACCTATATAAGTCTTTTCATTTCAGAAGCTGTTGATAGGGTTGAAACAAAATTAAAGACCAAAAATGCTAGACCAAAATTGTTCAAAGTCTGCAAGCAAAGATGTGATGATGTTTTAAATTATGATTTAGATTTAGAATTCATCTGAATTGAGGGATAAAGCTCACATGTAAGTACATATGAACATTTGGAGGTCTGCTTCTGCTTGTGTAACAAATATCAGTAAGTAGGAGGGTACTAGTTTTTGTGCACTGTGAAAGATGTTTTCCAGTAACTTTCCCAGTTCTTAGAGGCTTACTGAACTAGAAAGATATTCTGCCATGCTGAGTATTATTCCCTGTATTACCATGATAAATAATTCTGATATTTTTCTTATAGACAGACCTGATCAAAAATTTACATTTATAGTACTAACAGAGCATGTGATAATCATATGAGAGATAACCTGAACTTGTCATTAATAAGAAATAACAGGACAACTGATTTTCTAGGGTTGATACTTCCACTGACGATTTTCAAGGAACAGTTTTCAGTTTCAATATTTTCATCTGTAATCAAGAAGTAGATAAAATTAGTTTTTATTATGTAAATACTACAGAGTAGAAAATGATAATGGCAGGATAGCCATACAAATACATTTAACAGTTTTGATAACATTAACAATCCAAAGGGAGGAAAAAAAAAACTAAATATAAACATAACTAAAGACAAAGCTGATGCTACACATCCATAATAGCAGAATGCATTTCCCAAAGAGACAGGAGATTGAGAGTAAAATTATGATGTTGTATTACAGTAAAAAGCACAGTGTCACCTTTATTTATATTAGTATTGAATTAACAAATAGAAACACGGTTTTACCTTGATAAATGATTTTGTTCTTTAGAAAGTACTGAATCCTTTGGTTATGTACATTTTAAGCAAGGTGTTGGAAAATTGTACATGAAGAGATCCAAACACTAGAAGTATTGAGAGATCTTTAACATGTAATTTTCTTTCAGAGCCTGAAAGAATACTTTTTTTACTATATCAGACAGTACACCAGAGTGGTTGGTGGTGTGCATCAGTTGTATAAGTATCTTCAGAAAAAAAGGTCTTGGCTTATTGAGTTTTTCAGCTCACTAGAAAGGAAACATGATCAAAGGCAATGATCTGGAATTAAAGCTAAAAAAATTCAGATGAGAAGTAAGTTAGTGACACAAATGACTACAATAATCAGCAAATATTAACAAGAATGGAATTTTATTATCATAATTATTATTGCTTAAGGTCTTCAAATGAAGATTAAATATTTTGGTTAAATTAAAATTATTGAGATTAGTATGAGGATAATTGGGAGAAATTCAAGATACAGTAGAAAGCAGAGAATCTGATACTTTCTTATGGTCTTCATGTTTTGAGTCAATATTTCAATGTTTACCATTTAAATCAAATATACTGGGTATATAGTAGCAATACATGGAGCAGACCTAAGGTGTGATTGTGTAGCAAGCAGCAGTGATGGAAAGGAAAAAAATCTATTTTTGTATGCCTCATGCAATACTTTTATCCTGTTTTCTTCCCTTTGTCCAATACTCTCAGAGGAGTTTCCTAACACTAGGGCTTTACATAGATGAATTAATTTTAGAAGGATAAAAGAGCTATATGCAGATAGCCAAATGCTTTTATTTCCAAACTGTTGATAGCACTTATAAATTCAGCTGATGGATTTAGAAAGCATATTGGAAATGCCTGCCGCAAAAGCAGGGTGAGGCTGTTTCAAATATCCATTCAAAAACAGCTGTGACTGATATACAATATAATTTAGAGAGCAGTAATAGGTCTCAGTGTTCCTAATTTCTGCTCCAACATGCAGTAAAATATAATTTTTAAAACCAAAAAAATGAGCAGATAGACAATCATAACAACTCTGTAATAAGCATCAAGATATTGCTGATAGCACTGGGATTCTGTGACCATGGTTTGGTGAGTAGAATATTTGCAATGCAGATTTAAGCTTTATTCTCTCAGAAAATGCTTTTAGATCAGCCTTGGACCATTCCTCCCCCGTCATCACTTTTTTAGCAAAAAAATGTAGAATACTAGTATGCTGATTTTCAAAAGAACGGCCTAGGACAAGAGAGCTATCCTAGACAAGCAGATAGTGACCTAATTACCTTCTAAAGGTTTAATACAGGAAAGGCAATCATTTTGCCTACTGGGAGTAGCCAGTGATACCTGGAAGGTTTTTGTGATTATGATGAAACCATCTGATTAATTTATCACCTTCAGAAGAAGCAGATATCATGGAATAGCAATGTTTAGGATTACTGAGTGCAGGACTGTATTACAAATAGATGCCAAAACAGAGATCTCCTAAGTTAATACTGACATTATGGACACTGTGTTTACAAGGTGTGCAAAAATTAATTGCAGGTTCATCGCAATAGGAATCTGTTGACATGAAACATCTGGAACAGTGTGGTATACTGCAACATTTGGCTCATTAAAATTGTGTAGGTGCCATTTCTTTCCAGATCTTGGCAAGAAAGAATGTTCACTTAAGTCTTTAAGCATAAGACCATATCTAATCAGAATATTCAAATATGGGAGTGAAATAAAATATTGGCAATTAAATCATAGGTCCCATCTGATGCTGGGAACCCTTAGATGATGCTGCATTGGCTTCTCAGTCACGACATGTACAGATCCAGCCCTTGATGAAGTTTGCCTAAATCCTGCTCTGCAGATATCTTATGAGATTTTCTGTTCATTGTTCCTACTGTCAAGTAGAGGTCCTCCCCACAAGAACATGCTGCTTCATTTTTCGATGAGGACATGCGGATAGCATAATCACTGGTGCCAATTAGGAGCTGTCTGTTGAAAACTCCTCTACAATTAACCAGGTGAGTTTGTCCTTCAGCTAAGGAATATGTGCAGCACAGACATGGGTCTTATCAGATTAAGTGTTAACGTGCATCACTAAAGCCTTGATATACAATTATCTTCTGGTTAGCACCACAACTGCCTGCAACTCTGATACTAAGGGAGAAATTTCCTTCTTGGATCCTCAAGCATGTAAAATGGATCCAGATATATCTGCTAGCTCTCATCATCTAACTTTTTCTGGTGCTTTATCAGGCTACTCTGCAAAAAAAAATCTAGTCTAATCCTTCCTGCAAGACTAGAATTTGTGAACTTAGTGGCTTTGGTTGATTGTCAACAAAAACAAGCGTGTCAGATTTCTCTGTGATTACAGACTGACTAAATATAACCAATATAAACAACTTTGCACTTCCTGCATTTCAGCTGCCATTTTCTCTGTCATATTGATGGTACATTGTCTGCTTGGATTTTAAATGGCTTATGAAGCAAGACCCCATTAAATCTGTATGCATATTCTTCCTCTACTCTTCCTCTCATCCTCTCTTCTCATGCCTTCATCTCATGATAAAAGCACAGGCACTGCAGAGGGAAGGACTGTTGCAATTCTAGATACCTGAAGATAAGTAAACACTTCATCCATGTATAAGATACTTCCCTCTTTTAAGCTTCTGTTCTATGAATAAAAGCTTCTATTGAAAGGATGGATAAAGCCAAGTTAGTGATGTTGTGAATATAATTAGAATCTAAACGGTACCTACAGAAGTGCAGCAATTTGCTTGGGCAATTAGCCTGAGATAATGTGCTTCCCTGCCTGAGGATGTGACTCCACGAGCTCTATATTTTGAATAATATTATGCATATAATTAATATAGATTGAGGAGATGTCCAGAATCATAATGAATATGGTAACTCTTGTTCTGAACAGATAATTATATCAGCAAGAAAGAGTTAGCCAAATTGTGTTGGGTTTTGGCAGGCACTAATATTCAATTTTGTTTGTTCCTAGCTGGTGTTGTGCAATCCAGCCTCCAGAGATGAGCAGACATGCTCAGTCCACTCTGTCACTTGGTTTACCTTCTTGTCACACATTATGTTTCCTCTATGGCAACAAACTCGTGGTGGTAGCAATTTGGCAGAAAATCTCAGAGATGAAGTATATCTATCTGAACATGCAAGGAGGTTTTGAACTATTGCAACATTTTTAAAAGGTCATTTTTTTCCCTTCCTTTACATGCATTTTAATAAATCAGAAGTCTCTGAAACCAAGACATTAAAACTCAGCAGGAAGCTCATTATTCTGAGTCCAGCTACTATAGTTTTAGCCACTTCTAAATGGTTAAAGTTACTTTTAAGTGCACTTCATCTGGGAATATTTTGATACCAATAGTCTGTCTGATGTCTGTCACTGTAGTCTTGGCAATTTCAAGGTACAAGTTTTTTCATGCCTTGCCTGTTTGTCAAGGAACTAAAGATTATCAATCACAAGTGTTAAAATACTTCTGAAAAGCAATGCCAAGAAAACATACTTCATTGGGTAAATAGAATATGCATACATGTTACAAAGACACAAATGTCTCTTCCAACATTAAAAAATACCTAGAAATGGGTATTCTATATAATAAATTGAATCTTAGAGCTTTAATTTAGACAATATATGTGATTTAAATGTCATGTGAATTAGTTGATCCAAATCACAAGAAGTTCTATTTTGCCTTTTGAATGAAAAGAACATCTGTATAAATCATTGCTCCCAAGTTATTATTCAATAGATAGGAATTTTCTGCAGCACAGATAATAAAAGGCAGTCATAGATTATTTATTTATTATTATTTTCCAGTTTATTACATGAAAAAGATACTATACAAAATTAGCCACACGAAATGTACTTGTAAGAAATGGCAGTTAAGTCTTCAATATGTAGGGAATTTTTTTCCCCCTTGTCTCTCTGGGTTACAAAAGAATTGTATTTTATGACCTCACAAACTTCTAAAGACTGTCCTTCAAGTTATTCTTACTTTCTTCACAGGAACAATTTTTCTGTTGGTGAATAGTGATGTCATTATTCTGTTCATGGTAGCTTTCAATAGGGAAAGTAAATGTTAGATCAAGAATGAATAAAAATTTGTGGAAATTTGTGGAAAAAATACATGTATCATCAAGCTTCATTACTGGCTTTTCTAGAACATCCTAAATTTTGTGATAGAGATGGAGTCTACACAGGACTGAAAATAAACAGTTTCCAAACCTTCTTTTTTTCCACCAAATTAAGAGCAGATTATCTAAAAGTTATGCATCTCAAACTAAATGAAGGAATGGAGTTCAACATTATGATGAAAAATTTTAACCTTAGGAAAACATCTTTTTTAACTCTAAAGTCACAAAAAGAGTTGTAATATTTGGGTTCCTCTTAATGTTTTAATATCCCTAAAACTAAAGACTTTTGGATTTAAGACTAGCTTTAGTCTCTCCCAGCAGCTCTTTCAGTGCATGTCATAATGGTAGATTAGAATTGATTATTGCTAGAAATAATTGGCAGTGATATAGCTGTTAGCAAGAGCTTGACCTAGTCAGCATAGCCGTTAATTTAACTTAATAATGGTTAACCTAATGAACTCTCAGAGTACTTCATTGAGTTCTAAATGTTTTCACCATTGATGATGTCCAAAAATCCCTAAAGCTACCACTGAGTGTTTTGAGGACAAAAGCTGTGAGTCCAGTTGTGCCCTCAGGCTACAACGTGTGGGCACCTTTGGGTTCTTTGGTGACACCTAGGACTCTGTAGAGACCCAAACCTCCATCTCAGGCAAACATTTTGGTGTGGAGATAAGCAAGAGCCTCAGTGCCAGCCCTGCGGAAGACACTGGCAGCGAGTGAAGATCTCTGTTCTGTCAGGATGAAGGTGAAGAGCACTGGGTGAAGGTAAAGAGCTCCTGTTCTGACAAGGGTGTTGATGGTGAACACAGATCCCTGCCCAGTGTGGAAACCAGCTGCAGCACCATGTTCCTCTCTCCAGCTCGCTCTCCCCTGACATGGGTTCTGTCATTATCATCAAGATGTTTGTATTAGAACATTGAATAAGGTAGCTGATAGCTTGAATTCTAAAATTTGGGGGAAAATGAAATGAAATGAAATTCCACTGGAGTGGAATTCCCTTACTACATACTACTGAGTACTACTTATGTATTAAAGAAATGATAAAAAGCAGCATGTATTGAAAAGTAGAGAAGTGATACAAGAGAGCATATGTTGAAAAGCACCTGCAGCTTTTGTCTCTTACATGCTCTCTCACAAACTCTGAGCAGCTCATTTCACCTTTCTGGCTTTTAATCTTCATGGGGTCATCCTCACATTTCTACTGATAGCTAGAAACGCATAGGTAAATGGTCCCTTCCTCTTTAGGCTGACTGAGGACATGGAAACCTGGAGGAAATATTGATTCAGGGCTAGAACATTTTGTCCACCTTAAGAACTCTTGTGGTCAATTCTCTTCTCTGGCACAAGTTTCCCCTGTAAATCTTGGCCAGCTTGTTACTTTACACTTTTCCATTGTGGTTCTTTCCTCAGGATGGTAATGTCAACATACCATTGAAGTGGCCTTTACCCCTACAGTAGTACAGGTTATATATTTGCCTTAATCAACTTTTACCTTTCTCGCATACACACAGTACTCTCCCCTCCTCCTACCTCTACAATCATTTTATTCAAATCTTTCCTTGTGTATGGATTAGCTATGAGACATCTCCAAGGACAGAGTGACTTTTAAGAGGAAGCAGGTAGTTCCATAATTAAAGAACAAATCCACTGCCTTTGGCTGGATTCCCTGTGTGCTTCCTATGCCGTGATTGTTGGTGGCACTTTGTCGAAATGCTGTGTGAAACTGATGTTGAACGCACAAGGCCAGAGATTGCTTGGTATCCTAGACGGAGGTATATGAGGAGGAAGGAAAGCAGAACCATGGCCTCAACTAGTTTTCATTTACTTCTTCAGCTGTTGAAAAAACTGATGCCATCTTCACTTCTCTCCTAAGAAATACTTAGGCCAAGTACCACTGAAACTGAAGCTAAAGCTCTCTCTTTCTTTCCATTTGGGCCGAGTGACACTGTCTTCATGAATACTAACTGGTATTTAACCTCATTGACCTCTCATACTTCTTTTCAATTATGACAATTTAGTACAATCAGGATCTATAATTTGTTGACAGCAATATGGCATGACTTTTTAAAGAGGTAAGGCCACTAAACAGCCATTTAAAGGTCCTTGGCATTTACCTGGGTGACTTTATCTCCTGCATGATAAATTAGGGATTGCTGAACAATCATGTTCCATTGAATAGGTTTAAGTGGCACCATGACTAAGAAGTTATCTAGGACAACAGGTTAAATACAATGTACTGTTTAAAAAGACTTATTTCAGTTTCTGTTTAAAAAAAAAAAACATACTTGACTATACCAGGTGCACATAATCCAGGCCTATTATGAAGAACTAAGATCAGCAGCCCAAATAAATAAACAGTAAAGAAAGCTACCAAGAAAGAGAAACATGGGGATATGGGGGGGAAAAAAGGGAAATTGGGAATACTTATGTGTGAGAAAAGAAGCAATTTCTAGATGTATAGACTTCTGCTTACAGGTCAACACTAGTAAATTACTATTGACACAATCAAAAATCACTGAAGAAGAGAATTATCACACACAAGTGCAACATTTTTTTTCTCACAAGATCGATGGCCTCAAGAATGAAACATAAACACTTAAATCTATAAAATACTCTGAAAGTGAAGAAGTAAATAGAAAACTGTCATCATTATGTTCCTTATAACATTGTATCTATATTCTTTATTCCATTTTAAGTAGAAATTACTGGCCTTTTTTAAGTGATGAAAATCTATGGTAGATGAAAATTCAGAATTATGCCTGATCATATCTAAGTTGGAAAAATTCAATTCTGCCTCTCCTTCCTCTCTTTTGAAGATGTTTGGTCCTTTTACCTAATGCATGAATATTATAATCACACCCCACAGTTCTTTCATTTTCATATCAAAAAGGTAGGGTAAACAAAGTATAAGAAACTCATCATGTCTTGCCTGTCGTGCATGACTAGTGGGATGTTCCGAAGTATATATGAAAAACCTGCCATTTTGCTCTTGCCAGGAAATTATTGTGCAACAGTTTGTAAAATTTTTAGTGCTTCTTCCAAACAAATTAACATTGAGAAATGAAGTACTGAAGTACAATGAAATAGAAAAAGCTGCCCTACATGCATCCTATCCTCTTATGAACTAGCTACAGTTTTATCACTAATATTGTCATAGCCAGATGGAGAGATGTTGATTTCATCCAACACTGAGTGCTCAGATTTTGAATGTCAAACTTGAAGTATCTTTAGCTAGTTTCCCAATGGGGTGATAAAATCAAAATCAGAAACCTGAACAAATCCTCTGTGGTGTATGTTCCACTTACTTGGTTCTATTTCCATTACACTGTGATAGCCATTTTTTTGTCAGCAGTGACATAACCCCAAACTTCCTGTCTTTTTTTTTTTGGAGGGATGTGTTCTGTAGGTTATGCCTCGATTTGGACAATTCACTAATATCAGGCTTAGTATCCTGTGGTTGGATTTGGACTCCTTGCCATATCTTCTGTCACAAAAACCTCGCTGCTAGCTGTGTTACTTTGCCCCTCGGTGGGAGCTGCAATGGAGTAGGAGCAAAGGAGGTTAAACGGCTGCAGATAACTGTCTTGCACCATATCATTCAGTTATCTAATTTGTACTCTCATCAGATTTCCTAGGCGACTGTTAATGTGAAAAAAAAAGTGTTTAATTCCAACTCCCCACCTAGTGGAAATCAGTGTCTCCCATAAGAATAAAGCAGTGCCTGTGTGTGCTGGCCCATTCTGTCTTCTTTTTCTTGAAGTATATTTTTCTCTACATTAATGTTAAGGCCTCCTCTCTCCCGCTGCTGCTATTCTCTATATTATCAAAAGCACGTTTTATTTATGTTCTAATAACTTCCTGGATAATTTAATATAATGTATCCCCAATGTAAACTTGCATCACTTGCTACTTAATGCAAATAACATAACTATCATAACCCATGCATAATTTTATGTAAAGAACATTAAGCTGGCTATTCTTAGTATCCATATGAAAAGCCTTCTTGAAAGCCGTATAATATGTCTTCTGGGCTAAATATTGTTATACATCACAGAACTACTTAATTGTATAAAAGAGGGTAAGGGAATATATTTGCTAAATTTAGAAGAATCACAACACTTTTTCTAAGCACAGTTTTTTTTCAAAATATACAGAGTTTTTGTGCTTTCTGCTGTTTCAAGAAGTTGCTATGATGTCTGGGAACATTTTATTCCTTTGTTGTCTTTGTATGTAAACTCATTCAGTGGCTTGATGCAGGGCACCAAAACATTGTTCTGGTTGTACAGGAAATTATTAATTTCCTCTGTCTGATTCCATTTTTCAGATACTTGTTTTGTGATTTCAAGGCTCTGTTTCTTTCTTTTAGTTTCTTGACTATTGGTAGGGGAGGAGGGGGAAAATGCCTTCTACTTTTATTATATACTTCTCTTTCATTATCTCTGCCCTGTTACCTTTGTGTGTATCCTGTCTGAGCTGGGTCTTTGGCTATTCTCTCTCAGAATTTCATTGATATGAATTTTATCTTATAAAAGTCTTTTGAATTTATATTTTTTCTTAAAAGAAGAAAATATTTATTGAATTGTAATAATTTTACTAGTGAAATAATAGATTTAACATTTAGACATTTTTCTAACAAAAGTATTAGAGTGAGGGCAACTTCTTTTTGGGAAAAGCAGTAACTTTAACATATATGTACAATTCATTACCAGAACCAAAGCAAAAGATTGAATTTATATGTTATCTAAGGTTTTGCTCACCTGCCTGTATATTTCAGTTAAGCCAGAAGAAGCTGAGAATCCCTGCCATTTTATATAATTGGGTGTACACACAAAAAGCCTGCATTCAGGCTGCTCACCTCCCTACTTTATCCTACGTGTAGAAAATATGAGTGTTTCTCTAGGAAAATAATTTTTAGGGTGTCTTGTTCACCCTGTGTCAGCTGTGAGGCATCAGCTCAAGGGCAGATGGGACAGAGATGCAGGGAGCCCAACAGCCTCCGAGTAGGAACAGTCAGTGGGGAAAAAGTGCAACTGGGATGCCCAGTTTCCAGTCCAGAGGGACCCCAGAGCTGATCTTGAGAAAAAATATAGGGATATGTGACATCTTGTCTGACTCAAGGTACCAATGTGCAGACAAGTTTACACCAGTTACTTTTTAACTACCCTCACATGGAGAAAAAAAGATGAGTCATCAAGGGCTAGGTCAAAAGATATGAATTCAATTTAGCATATTAAAAACAGTTCATTATTATGTAATCTTATGCCATTTATGTATTGTTCTTCATTTATTGAGAAGGTCCCAACACCCAGATGTCCTGTCATTTCATTCTGGGAGAAGAGTGGTGAAAATTTATTGTCGAATTTCTTTTTTTTCACCCTCTGTTTAATGATGAAATTGAATCAAATTGAATCAAATACTTTGTGAAATCTCCTCTAGAATTAGAGATGCTGCTGTATAGACATATTGTTTGCCCGTGAAGGAGGAAATCAAGAACTCACTGGGCAGCAAATCATTAGACGGCACTTCAGTGATTTTCTAACCTCTTTTTTCACAGTAGTTTTTGTGTAGAGAACATATTCTCCTCCAGCTGATCTCTTGCCATTTTGTGTGAGTCTCAATGTAAATGGTAAAAAGGGAGACTCTCTCCCAGATGAATAAGTGAAGCCTAATTTGACAGAGCTACTGTAACCCTGCATTCCTAGTCCTTCAGAAGGCAAAGGCAGCAACTGGGTCACTCATGAAAGACTATGTCTCTTCTTGGGCTTGAGATATTAAAAAATATTCAGCATCCAGTGTAGAGAAGTGAATTATTTGCAGGAAGACTAATTCTTTTAACCAACAATCAAACTAACCAGATATGAACATAATTTAGTATATTAATTTATCCAGCATATAGAACATTAAATTCACTCTTATGGTGGTATAGTTTCTAGATGATTTCTTTCTATGGCCTCCTCCCATGAAAACAACAACAAAGAAATTGAAAGCATCCACGTAGCTGATTACAATGCATATTCATTTAGTTTATCTATGTGCTCTCTTATGCACTTAGAAACAAGTTTCCTGTTGCTTATTTTGTGTTTTTTTGTTGTTGTTGTTGTTTTTTAGAGTTATTCTTAGTATAGTAAACAAGAATAGATCTTTCTTCTCCTGAAGTAAAAATGCCTCTGCCAGAAGGTTTTTTAACCTTAATGAAAGGTTAAAAATTATTCCATGTTGTGATCTGTGAAATCTTTGCCTTCATAATTCATTTCTACATTTGTCATTATGCAATTATGTATTTCAAGATCATTCAGTACTGAGGTAATTTCTTATCATTCCTGAACGGTTTTACCAGTGACATTTCCATTCATTGAGGATTTTATACAATTTAGTGGAAATGATGAAATTTTTTTAGCTACAGAAAATAGTCAATAAGCTGTCGGAAGTTATCAGAAGACAATAGAAAGGACTGAAACTAGACAAGAATTAATATTGCAAGAAATGCTTATCAGATCTTATAGAACGTTTCTTAGTTTTGGATGAGGGAAGGGAATTTATTTTTTGCTTTTGCTTTTAATGTTTCTGCTGGTTTACCATCCTTCTTTATTTGTAATAGACCCGAGCGAATGTTTGTGGTCTACAGATGTGCCATACATCTCTGTATAAATGTTTCTTCCCTGGCCAGACTGTTTAGCTTTGGTGAGTTACTAATGCCCTCATACTTGATGGTAACAGTTTGTATCGTAAAGATGTAGCTTCAAGATCAAGCTTTGTTTACACTAAAAGATAGTTCAAATTATTAAATTTTTGCAAAACATTACAGCTGTGCTTTTTCCCTAAAAACAATCTGGAGGTTTAAGAGAGGATTCAGATGACAAGGAGAAAAAATATAAAAACTTAGAAAGTTCCAGATAAACATTTGTTAGAAAAATAACTCTAAGTCTCAAGAACAGAGCTATTTCTCAGTGTAACGGCTGTCATGTTTGCTACAGTAGTAGCAAGCAGTGGTGTTCCATGTTGACATCATGGTCTTGCTATGGTACTCCGCTACAGTCATTCCATGTGCCAAGAGGGAGTATAGGGTCATTTTAATATTTCCTAACACTTTTCCAGAACTGTCATGAGATTGGTCAAGCCTATATGAAGTTTTTCATTCTTCCAGGAGGTCCCTGATCAGCTGTTGTTATAACTGCACTTGCTGGGAACCAGAGAACTGCTAGTATCAAGATTGAGACTTGTACCCAAAATGAAGAAACTTACCTTGTCCAGTATAGGCACAACTTGAAGATGAAGAAATATTACAGTTCTCTCCGTCTTTTGATAAAGATATACACTTTTGTTGTACTACCTTTGCTGAGATTAATAAGTGTTTGCCTATTGGGAATAGTGAAGATTTGTAAGATTATTAAGCAGTATTTCAAAACATTCATCTTGGTGTATTAGTAATTGCTATAAAATGGTGTATCACATTATTATTTACCTGCTGTGTTACAATTAGCACCATCCTAACAGCTTCAAGAGGCAAAACTAAAGCTGAACATCTGATCCTAATTACCGTCCATGTCATACATTCCGGGAAATGATACTTGTTGTTTTTGCCAGAGCTGAGAGCCAATAGAATGGCATGCATAATGGTCATTCCAGGGTGCCAATCCTATAAATGTAATTAGTTAAAAATAAATGCAATTTTGGATCTGAGATTAAAGGGTTGTTGAATTATGTTTGTATGACTACTTGAAAAAAAAGAGAAAATTGGTTTGTTTTCTTCACAGTTGCTAATTGAAAAGAGATACGAGCCGGATTTATTTTGTCATTACATTTATTATTAAGTGCAAACATGACGCAGAAGGTAAATCAAGGAAGCATGAAAAAAAATTATTTGGATTTCTGCAGTTATAATCTCTCATCATTCACTTATGCACTGATACACATCCTGCACATAACGCCTTTCTGTAGTTATTTTGGCAATGGGAAGTGGCTTCCAGTAAGCATTGTCAGACATGAAAATCCTGATTCTTGCTTATCGCAGACCTTTCTTGAAGACTTAATCAAACAGCATTGCTGAAGAACATTTGAAAATCTGTATGGGAATTTTCAGTCTCGGTCTAAGTAAGGTTTACTCTGGGGTCTAAGTAAACCGAGCCCTGGGACATGAGCTAGCAAGGCAAATTGAGAGGGCTTTAAACTAGATTCGAGGCAGGGAGGGGTATCATCGGAGAAGCAGGTTATGGGGTAGGTGATGGCTTGCTATGCCTCTCGCAGCTGCCTAACTCCATAGCCTGTGAAGGGTGTCTGAAGCTTGTAGAAGCGAGATGGGAAAACAAGAGAACTTCTGAAAGCCCACATGGTCAAGTTCCAGCTCACAGAATGGTAAAGAGTCTTCTCTTGGCAGAAACTTCAGTAGATTTCTGGAATTTTTTAGCTTGGGTATGAATAAGCTTGGCTTGCTATACACTGCCCAGTGCTATACTGCACTAAAGATCTTGAAGTAACAATATGCATGCTGTAATCCTGTCCTGCAGAAAAGTCTCTGTCAGGAAGACAGAATGCTTAGAGAAGGAGGTCTATTCTTCAGTGTACAACTGTAAAAAGCCTTTTCCTTTAAAGTTATTTTGACCTTTGGCTACACTTCCAGGCTGTCTCCATCTCACACATTTGCCTTTCTGTTTACTCTGTCTTTCCTTATGTTTTTGCATCTTGGCAAACCGCAAAATCCACATTGCTTATCTCTGAAATGCCATGCAGATTATTGTACTGGGCTGCCCATTCATTGTGTTTGCTATTTCAAGGAGCTCTAATTGCTCCATCTCTTGAGCCAAAAGCACAACTGGTATGTGTTTATAAGGCTGAGTCTTTAGTTCTTATAGAGCCAAGAGTCTCTTGGATCATACCTATTAGCAGCTTTCACTAAAGCAGTATATATAGTAAAAAGTTCCTTTTCTGTCACTTTTAATTTTTTTCCCAAGAGGCCTCTAATTATGATTACAACTTTTATGAGTATTGTAAGAAAAAAAAAGTTTCAATTTCTATTGTTACTTAATTTGTAAACCTACTCAAACTGGCAAAATGGATTAAATGAACACATTTTTGTTCAAATAGCTCCTACAGAAAATTGGAACTATTCCAAGCCTCCTGGCTTTCCTGGCCCATGAGGGCACTTCTGCCTGAGAGTTCCACTACATTGTTTTTAATTTTCCAACAACTGTTATGGCAAATTGGAAGGTTGTGTAAAGACTGAATTGCTGTTTCTGGGTTACACCTGTTTTTTTTTTCAGCAGAACTGTTTTTATTAAAATGAGATTTAATATTTGCAGTAACTCCTCTCTATAATATATAGTAAAACCATGATGATTTTTCCAAAGTGACTATTAATCAGTAACAACGAACTCAAGGAAACATGGCATGCCAGTAGCTTAAAGTGGTCTGTTTTAATATTGTGGATGAATACATGGGGGCAATGGTCAGGGTGGAGCAAAGACTCATAGCTCTGTTACAAATGGATGGACAAAAAAGAAATAGGCAAATTGAGATTGCACAGATCTTCTTAATTTATTTCAAAGATATTATTAGGTTATGATCAAACATTTATGTTACTTCTATCAACAAAGAGTTTGAAGCCACCAAACTTTGGAATGTCAGTTTAAATGAGACCTGAAGATATTCAATATTTCTAAAAAATAAGGCCATTCATTTAAGTTTCTAAATACCTATGATTGGATTAGAAAATTTGAAATGAAATATCTTCCTAAATCTGAAGTCTGCTTATGTTTGTGACTGCTGTTTTACTGCTGAGGCTAACTTTAATGTAGATAGCTCCTGCCTCTGTCTTGTTTCCTGTGCATTTCCAATGCATTTATATAAGAAAAGTGCCTTGATGTATCCTTACCTGGTAAAGCAGTCAGAAGTAAGAAATGAAATATCCTCAGATAACTGGAAAAGCAATGAAGTCTTTCAAGAAGATAAAAGAATAACATTATGAGCATGTTTATGTCATCAAATACATCATTCTACTTCTACTTTGAAGTACGTAGAAATCTAAGGCAGATTTGTGTCTCCTCTTCCGCACATATGTGAGAATAGGATAACAGCTACTGCACAAATACATGTATACTGTATCCAGACCATGGATAGGCCACGTGTGACGAAATGGATATCATTATCCAATAATCACCTCATATGGGTTGTAACGAAAGAGTTAAATTTACTATGTCTCTGTGTCCTTAATAGAGACAAGGTTTTAGTTGTTTTTTGGTTCAGTTGTTTCAACCTCAAAGGATCACTGAGCTTAATAAACCACGTAATGGTACAAACCTCTTCAGTTTCATTTTCACAGAATCACAGAATCACAGAATGGTTGAGGTTGGAAGGGACCTCTAGAGATCATCTAGTCCAACCCCCCTGCTCCAGCAGGGACACCTAGAGCACGTGGCACAGGGTGGCACCCAGGTCCACACCTTGGAAGATCTCCAGAGAAGGAGACTCCACAACCTCTCTGGGCAGCCTGTTCCAGGGCTCTTCACCCTCACAGAAAAGTTCTTCTTCACATGGAGTTTAAACTTCCTATGTTTCAAGGTACACCCATTACCTCTCATCCTGTCACTGGCTACCACAGAGAAGAGCCTGGCCCCATCCTCCCTACATTCACCCCTCAGGTACTTGGACATGTCAATCAAATTTCCTCTCAGCCTTCTTTTCTCTGGACTAAACAGGTCCAGCTCGCTTTTAGTCTTTCCTCATACAACAAATGCTCCAATCTCTTAATCATCTTTGTGGCTCTCTGCTAGACTGTCCCTAGAAGCTCAATGTCCTTCTTGTGCCCAGAACTGAACCCAATACTCCAGGTGCGGCCTCACCAGAGCTGAGCAGAGGGGCAGGATTCCCTCCCTCGACCTGCTGGCAACGCTCGTCCTGATGCAGGCCAATATGTCACCGGTCTTCTTGGCCATGAGGGCACATGGCTGACTCATGGTTAACCTGTTGTCAACCAGGACTCCCAAAGCCCTCTCCACAGAGCTGCTTTCCAGCAGGTCAACCCCTAATCTGTACTGGTGCCTGGGGTTATTCCTCCCCAGGTGCAGGTTCCTGCCCTTGTCCTTGTTGAACCTCATAAGGTTCCTCTCTGCCCAGCTCTCCATTCTGTCTAGGTCTCTCTGAATGGCCTTGGGAGTGTCGTCCACTCCTCCCACTTTGGTATCATCTGCAAACTTGCTGAGGGTGCACTCTGTGTCCTCTTCCAAGTCATTGATGAACAAGTTGAACAGCATGAGGTCCAGTACTGATCCCTGGGGGACACCACTGGCCACAGGCCTCTAACTAGTCTCAACCCCATTTATGACCACCCTCTGGGCTCTGCCATCTACCAGTCCACCTTACTGTCCACTCCTCCAGTCCACACTTCCAGAGTTTTCCTATGAGGATGTTAGGGGAGACTGTGTCTAAAGGCCTGCTGAAGTCGAAGTAGACAACATCCATGGCTCTCCTATTTTGGTTGTCTTTAACAAAATGAACTTGGTTAAGTTTTAGGCAGTTAGAATTATTTCATTCCAATTATTATAATTTTTTAAACTAACACAGACACAATTCCTTATAGTGTACTTTTCACTTTATTGCAAGTAATGCACATGATTTTCTGAGTGACTAAGCCAATTCAATGAAACAACTAACTTTTATACTTTCAAATTAATATAATTATTTTGCAGTTACCTACTTATGTTTATTTTAACTAGAATTCAAGCAAGTGCTCCTTTCATATAACAATTTACTTTAAATAACATCTGTAAATAAATATACAGTCCCATGGTCTCCAATCTCTGCCCCAACAGACTGTCTGTTTTGCCAAAATTTGATTAAGAAGTTCCAGTTCTGGTTAAAGATTGTTAACTGATCCTGTGGAGTTTCTGCCTCAGACGCAGGCAAGTATAATCTTTGGCCTCTTTACAGAAAGTGACATCTGTTTAGGTTTTATGATATCAACTTGACTAGCATAAGCACAGTCAGAATTTTTGCTGGTGTCAAGGAGGAGCTTTTAAAATTTTAAAAAGCACAAAGTGTCAATTTTGCGACAGCATGCTAGCAACAAAATGCTCTCTTGGACTTTTCTGAACTTCACTTTTTCTGCACATAACTAGGGGCATAAAATGGAGGAAAAGTCGATGCTTTGTTCTACTAGTTCAGTCTTTGAAGAGTCTTTTGTGGCTTCTGACAGTTACATAAGTAATACACCAATAAATTTAGGACCCAGACAGATATTATAAAGAATACGCTACTAGACATTGGTGAGAACACTTCCCCTTAGCTTTTAGCTGACTCTGTGAATCACAGACCCAGCATTGTAATCATTTCCTCTTTTCTTTTGAGTAATAGCATTGCTGATATATTGAATAACTACATAATTAAATTGATATAATAGACCTAAATTTATTTATGATTTATCCTGTCCTTAGATGCATGCCAATTTAAAGGTGATTAATTAAAAAAGTAATGATAACATTATATTTCTTACTGCATTTGTTTAGTTAAATATATCATTATAAACTATATAAGCTATATAAGCTATTTGTTGAAAACAATGTCAGAATGGATCAATAGTCGCAGATCTTGTGTGATTCATTAAGCTATTGAACTCAAACAGAACAGCTAATGAAACACTCCAGTAGCCAGTATATCCTGATTACATATATTCCATTAACCGAATCATTCAGGTCTTATTCACTGGTCCCACTACCTTCACAGTGCATCAAGGTTCCTTCGCGCTAAGCAAAAGAAAGTTGGAGACATAGAAACAGTCACTGCCCTACTAGAACTCACAGTCCAGAATTACCATTAATCCTAGATGTGATGAATAGAAGGAGAAAGGTAACAAAACAGAAAAAAATCAGTATTATTATAAAAAATACATTAATTTATAGTTATAATTCCCTTGAAATCACAAAACAAACATAATCAGCAGTATGATTTTTTCTATGGAAACTCATGGAAAGGATGCCATTATTTTCTGTGTTTCCAGGTTCCCATAGTCCTCCTGATGCAACAGAAGATCAAAATGTAAATTCACTTCTAAATTCATTCTCTAGCACGGATCAGGTACAGAAAAGAAGCTCTAGGATATGTTGCTTTGAGGTTGCTATGTGATTGCTGCAGCGTAGTATAATTCACAATAAAACGATTAAATTCTTTCTATATTTGCTTATTTAAAGAGTAAGCCTGTGAGACTATTTCGATATCAAAAAGAAGATTTGAAAAAAAAAGGGTCTATTATACATCACAAAAAATCAGATAATTTTAAATTACGTGATTTGAATAGATATAAGCAGCAATGATCCTCTGAGGTAAAAGTCCCCATTTATATAATCTTAGAAGAAAAAAAAGATGATTTTTAAGACAAAAGGTATTACTAGATAAATATCCAGTGCAATTTGAAAAGATAATATAATATTAAAAATTCCTTTAATCACAGTTTGTTGTGATCTCTCAAATTTACCATGTATTCTGCATGTGAAAAAAAAAAGGCTCATTAGGAAAAATAAACCAAAATAGCAAACAAAAGGTTAATCTTTTCTCTGTAGACCAATTCTTGAATTATTCAATTTGCTAGCAGGTGTGCCACAGCTGTTGTGTCCAGGTAGAAATGCTCTGTAATGGAGTAGAGGGAAGTCTGCATCCTCAGAAATCTCCTCTGGGAACATTTAGGAAGATAAAATAAAATAAATCAACATTATACTTTCGGTGCTATCTCAAGGACTTGGAAGGTAATTTAGCCTTCCCATGTCTTTGATGAGCATGAGGCATGATTAACTGCACTTATGGAAAGGCAAGAAAACTACTTATAGAAAGAAAATACATCAGAGTGGTAGCAGAATTTAGTATGTGAATTCCCTCTAGCATTTCATTTACCCTTGGCTTTAGGAGGGAGCAGGCCAATCTATACACATTTGCAGGAGAACTTTTAAAATATTCTTACAGATCTGAAAAGAGCACATAGATTAAGCAATATCAGGATAATATGTAGTGCTAAAACCAGTAGAACCCATTAAAATGAGCTTTAGGGTTGGAGCTTGTAACTGTGGGTTGCTAGCATAATAATGGGTAGGCTAAGAGAGGTCAGAGACCCAGAAAAAAAAGGAAAAAGGAATTTCTAGATTGTATCAATCTTTACAAGCACACAATACACACTGAAAATAACCAAATTTTTGCAGAGGCTGTTACATATCAGTGCAAGAACTTTCAAGAGTCAATCGTCCTATCAATAGTAGACTAAATGGATGCAGTGCATCTTGCTTGATGTTGGCCTAGCCTTATTTGGAGGTCTCTTCTACCCAAAACAATAATAGTAGTGGGATATTCTTCTGGCATGGTGAAATTAAACTCCATCAGGAAACCAGAAACAGGCCTCATATTTCTGGGATGAGTGCTTCAACCGTTAGGTTTTCTGCATGTATTATATGTCTTCTTCAACACTTCAGCACTTCAACTTCTTCAATACTTCCATATTTTAAGAGAAAATCTCATTGTCTTCTATTTTTCCTACAGGGGATTCAGGTGGCAAAACTGGTATTGTGAATTAGTTCCACTCCTGGAACTGAGCATCTAACTTCTGCAGCAGTGCTGATTCCCTCCTTGTATCTGACTCAGTGTGATTTTAGATACTTCTTTTCTTAGACACTACACATTTCTCCACTCTCTCCATTCCTTTTATCCTTCTAGAAAGACTGATCAAGTTTTACAGAGATTGTCAAATGTTTGGAAATTCTTGCAATTTATTGTAGAAAGGACAATAGATAATTTGAAATGTTCTTTTTTATAGCAGACTTTCACAGGCTTACTGTGAAAGGCTTACTTACTCCCCTACTGAATTCATCACAATATATTTAGCTAGCACTCCTCTGCTGAAAGGACAGCCAGTCTTGTTTGAGGCTACTAAGCGACAGAAACAGCAGTATTATCCTTGGTAATTGATTTTCATGGTTTAATCACTGTCACAGGAAATTATGCTTAATTTTTTAGTTTGAGTTTGTCTGGTTTCTACTTTCAATCATTGGTTTTATTCTGCCTTGCTTCACTAGATTAAAAAGCTGTCGAGCGACCGGTAGTTTCACCCTCTAACAGAAGATAAATTCTATAAACAAATGATAATTCAATCACACTCTTTAAATTTCAAAGCATTAATATTTTCTCTGGCTCTTCATTATTTTTTCTATCCTGTTCTCAGGAGTGTGTGCAGTTTCCAACACCCTTCCAAACTTGAGGAAACCAGAATTTGATGTGTTGCTCTGCTTTCAATATAATCACTGTCATAGATCTATTACTTTGCATTCGTTACACTGAAACATCATGCAAAAGTAGGTGCAAACAAATCCCAGCATTGTCTCTGACTGCTCTGTCCTCATTAGTGTTTACCACTTTGTTAATTTGTCATTTGTAGATATCATTGGATTGTGTTTATGATGTACTTTGTCATCACTGAAGTATTGAGAGATTTCCGTTCTATTATCAAGCACTGTTAATGCTAGAAATATATCTATTTTGTGATGATTTCTCACTGAGAATGACATTTCGCCATCTGTTGAGTGATTTTTAATCCACTTAACTTGTGTTTCATTGACATCCCTTTTTTTTTAATCAGCTGTACAGCAGCAAGCTAAGTGTGTAGCTTCATCTTGTACTCTGCTCCTATTATCTCTTACATAAGTGAAATCTCCTTGAAGGATGTTACGTTGTTTGACCAGACTTG
This sequence comes from Crypturellus undulatus, assembly GCA_013389825.1. NCBI lineage: Eukaryota > Metazoa > Chordata > Aves > Tinamiformes > Tinamidae > Crypturellus > Crypturellus undulatus. Next base: position 519,970 of record VWPW01023954.1, read on the forward strand.
GTTTCCCTTCAGTCTGTGCTTATCAGGATGAATTACATGCTTTCTCTCAAATTCTTTGTGAGCTCATTCTGATTTGTTATACTTTTACAGATACTGTAGCCAGACCAAATGCGAGTGAAATGTGAATAAAGCTAACAAGTTGTTCCTGCTTCAGCTGTTGCAAGAGCTGTGTCTGGGTTTTCTCAGCAGCGTATGCTCCCTCATGGTCTCACAGCACCCAGCTCAAGCCTCCAGACAGAGGCAGCACGTGCAGTAACTGTTGCAGATCATGGTGCATGTTTGTCTGGGGAGTGCAATTTGGTATCTGGTCGGATGCTCCTGTCATCTGTTTCCTACCCTGAGAAAAAGCAGTGATCTCAGCGGAAACAACTCATGGGTGAGCCTGGACCAGGGCTGCTAAATAAGCTGTTAGTTCTAGCTGGGAACCTGCCCGGTATTCCAGACTTTACTAAAAATATATATCAGCAAACTAGCTATCTCATCTGTCAATTCTTTTCCTGCTCTTGAGTATAAATTGTCCATGCTTCCTTAGCTTACACTTTCTCCACAGTACACAGAGGTCATTAAAATCTTGCTTAATTATTAATAGAATGAAAAGCACTTCAAGATTCACATATAATATTACATATGCCACGTACCCTAGGCATCCCTGCTTGAGCAGGGAGGTTGAACTAGATGATCTCTGGAGGTCCCTTCCATCTTCAACCATTCTGTGATTCTGTGATCTCCTTTCTTCTTTCCAAGTACGAAACAGAAATATTTATCTAACTATTCATGCCTCTGTACATAATGAAGTTCTGTCTGTACATTCTCTCTTCAGTTACTCTGACTTATTTCTTCTTTCAAAGAATATACCTGCAGCTTACTAGAGTGGTGTAAAAATTAAACAATTTGTCTTTATGATCTTGAAGTCCTGAAACATCTTAGTGTTCAGCACCTTTTCTTAGTGCTTTACACAAAAGGAATGTTTTCTATGGCTCTGCTTTGAAGGATTTTGTCTATTGTTATATTCATCTCATTTTAATTGGCACTTTGTTTTCCTATGTTGTAATGAAAATACAAGTGATAATAATTATCATTTTAATTCTTGCTGAATGTGGAATGAACGCTTTCATTCTGAAACATTAAGAATATTCATTTTCAGGATTCCTTAATCAAAACATGTCAAGCCTGATTTTGGTTTCACTCACGGAATAAGAAGGAAAAAAAACAGGGAAATTATCCCTTCTCTATGGTTTTCTATTACAGTAAATGCAGCTCATTGCCATGTTGTTTTCAAATTTAGTGTGCACAAGAAGATTGCTTTTTACATATAGGAATCTCCTGGAAGGTGTGAGTATCAGGTTGTTTACCAGGTATACAGACACAAGCAACTGCATTCCCTGGAAGTTTTATACATTTCTGTTTGAAATGAGAGGATAAAAATAATATTCTTGGATGCCCTTCAGATCTTATTAATAAGCTGGGTCTGAACAGATGCACCGAGACAGCAAGGGCTTTGCCAGTGATTGCTTTTGGTGCCTTTTCTGTGGTCATCTTATATTTTGGAGGACAAGTGTTCTCCAGCATGTCATCCTCTACTTGCTGTTGGGTCCAGTCTGGATCTGAAGCACACTGTGAGAACAACATTTAATGGTGCAGCCATATCTCACTGTCTAGGAAGGTGAAATTTTTACATATTATTCTTTAATCAGAGTAAATGATGTGATTTTCTTTCTTGCATTCCTTTACACTCAATGGCTATATCAGACAAGGACAGTGTTCTTTGCAGGGAGGAATACATAGTGTTTAACATGCCCAAGGCTGGGTCGGCTGGGGCAAAGGAGTTTCACAGCAGAGACGATTTTTATTATGATTGGTTTTATACCACCTATACCAATGATGCTGTAGAAGGATTTAGATTATTTTTTCTTCATTGCAAATTTTGGGTAAAATTTTTGAAGAAATGAAATGCTGAGGATTCTCCTTGGAAAACAGATCTTCCAGCATATCCATAAAAATTTCCAATGTCCATATTCTAGTCCCTTTAGGAAATTTAATACACATCTGTAGCCACTAAGAAGATAATACTTTTTTCCAGCCCATTGTGTTTCCTGGACTTTGTAAACTGCATTGCCAAACATATTAGAATATAATCAGAAAAAAACACCATGAATGAGTGTATAGAACAATAAATGGTAAAAGGAACTCTTAAGCTAGATTTCTTTCTCGAGTGTTGATTAAACTGAGGAATTTCACTCAATCTGTTTGTCCCTTACCATGTTTAAAACTATGTACAGAAGAATAGTAATAATTGAAGAAATATTTAATGCTTTACATAGAATTTTCTGTATATGAAAAGGAAAAGGTATTATTAAAAAATAGCTTAAATAACATAGCTCTATATTCTGCTTTTATTACACTTATAATACACTTATACTACATTTAGAGCATTTTCATAGTATTTCAAATATAATAGAGATGCTGAGATGAAACAGACATAAGTACAATTCAGTACTTTTAATATTAACAAGCATACCAGCATAGGAGATGGGAAAAAGTTCAGTGTAAAGTAAATCCTTTTTTTTTTTCTCTCTCTTTTGGTAATAGCCTGAATAGATGAAATAGAGCCCAGATATTCATAGTACTGATTTATAGTACATAGTACAGTGGGTGGACACTGTACATTGTAGTCTACTTTTTAGTAACCTTCTGAGGTATGCTGGAGGATTGAGGATTTTGATAAAAGTTTTAATAAAAATATTTCACTCCTCCTCTTGGGTGATTTTTTTGGGGAGGTTGGGTGTACTTCTTACTATGACTCATCTAATGTAATAAATGGGCATTGAATTATTCATTCTCCCAAACATTGAAAACCATTTTATAATTTTAAGTAGCTGAAATACGTTTACTCTAGCTTAACTAAGATTGATATTTTGATTTCTCCTAAAGCACATTTCATAGAATTACAAAATCAGCAATAATATCCATCTGGCTTATCCTATGTGGGTAAAGATAATCGGATCTGAGGTATCAACAGTTATTACTAATCCATTAGCAAGCATATTTTTCACCTGTGAACTGCTACTTACTCTCAGGTTTGATAATCTAAATATAGATAGCTGCCTCATGTCCATTTTGATATAATAGAACGTCTGAATATGTTCCATTATGTCTTACATTATACCTTACATTTTCCATTATATCTTACATTAACTGAAGCAGCCTTACAAGGACTAGTCTACATTTATGACTAACATGAAAAGAAACAGTCCTTAATACCATACCAGAAACAAACAAAAACAGAGTGAAAGTCACAAAGTTATTATCACTTTATAACTGTGGAAACAAGGAAAATAATTTAAAGAATTTGGAACCCAAATCCTATTAAAATTCAATGAGATTTGGACCTCTCAGTTTCAGCTAGAAGTATGAGTTTTGGACCATTGTTTGAATGGATTTTACATATTTAGTGCCGATGGGCATAGAGTCAGATGCTCAAAATCGTGTTGATTGCCTAATATGCACCGAAATCTCCACATCAAGTGGGAATCCCCACAATATGAATACTTTGACCTCAAGATGTTAAATATTATGACATTATCATGAACTTCTTCAATAGGAGTCAAATGACATTGAAATTAGGTAAAAGTGTTTGAAATTCTTTGCTACATTTAGCTCATATATTGTAGACTGGTGATGAATCCTGATTTTCTGTCCTTTTATGAATACTTTGACAGTCACATTTATTCAGGAGATAAAATATCTCACAGTAAACTATTGTCTTGAGGGTAGTACAGTTGTCATAAATCTGTCATAAATATTATATAAATGTTTTTATTCCCCAATGAGAAGAGAGTAGACAGAGAATGAAAAATATATCAGATACTAATCCAAAAGTATACTTACCTATCTCAAGTTCCTGTTTTTAGTTTTTCTCCCGTTATGATTTTAAGGTCATAATATCTCTTAAAATACTAGAATTAAATTCAGACTAGAAGTTCTGCATTAATAATGCAAGTTCTGTTTAATCCATAAAAATAATTATTTCCTCTGCATTTGTTCTTTCTCTTATAAATTCAGTCAGCCACCTCATTTCATCTAACAGTAGAGACAATTAAAAAAAAAAAAGAAGCCTCCAGGAATGGCTTTAATTTTTTAATTGAAGACAATCACTTAAGTCCTTGTATTTCGGTTTCTGTGCAATTTTGAAAGAAATAAACAAATGAAGATATTTCTAAAAGCTCATACACTGCAAGTCAGAAGAAGCAGGCTTCTGCATTCTTAAAGAGCTTAAGGACCAGGACAGCACAAATGCTCATTATATGGTTCAGGGCTGTCATGCTTTGCTTTATGTAGGAGAAGAGACGCAGCAATGCACTTAGTGAATGCTACTGACAGCTCTCTGCTCCTTTGCTAGGGACTGCCTTGCACCTTCGAAACTCTTCACTTTCCTGGAGCCTTTTAATAATACTAAGCTGTCAGGTTATAGGGATTGCAATCTCTTAAAAGCATTTGAATTGGGTCCAGTAGACTTATCAGAATTGGAAACAACCTTTCTATAGATACTTAAAATCAGATTCATACTGAACAGTGATATTTGATCCCTGAACTTGTCAAGGAATTTTACACTTTGGGTAAAAAGTTTGTTTTTAGATCAATACATTTTATTAAATTTTTGAGGACTTTTATGTGTGACAATAAAACTACAGCTACTTTCAAATACAGTGACATTTTTAGAGAGAATTTAGTGCAAAAATACCATTTAGAATAAATGACAGCACTGCTGGTAAACAAATTCCCGAAAAGAAAGGAGTTATCCTAATATTTGTGCATAACAAACAGTTACAGCTAGCTTTCTTCAGAGTCATATGTTTCTATTTCATTGGATTTGTTAAGACAAGGAAAGGGAACTCATGTCATAGCACGATATTAAAGCTATAAAGATATTCCAGTAGACACTGAATATCTACAAAAATCTGGAGACCCAACATTCTGGAGTGTCTTCTTCTTCAAAGATTATCGTATGCAAGTGACAGAGCTATCCAGTCATCTTCATTCTGTACAACAGTGAATTGGGTAGCTGCCAAATACAAGTGAACTAAAATGATCAATATTTGTTATGGACAGGACAATTTATCATTGTATTTGCTAATCAATAAAATAAAATATGCTAAAGTCGGGGTTCCAACAACAGGAATCTAACATGAAATAATGAACCCTGATATAGATGACAAGGTACAAAGTCTAAGTTTTAGTGTAACTAATGAAACACGGAGGAACAAGGAAAAGAACAAGGAACTGCAGTAACTGCAAGCATAAGTTAATTATAATCATTAAATTCAGTTTTTGGTTCAACCAACAATACTGTGGCTTTCTGAAAATTCACTTAAGTGTCAGTTTAAATAGTCTAAATAGTTCATACTCTCTTGTACTGCACACATATTTTTCAAATATCTGTTAGCAAATTAGTTTAAATGCCAATCTTTCAGTTCCTAGCGAAGTGCATTTGCTGTACCCATTTGCTGGGCAGATGTCCGCGCTCACTGTATCACCTTTGGGAACAGGTCAACAGAGAGAACTTGAAAACCTCAGTGCTACACAAAGCACTGTGCACTCTCCATGTGAAAACAAAGTAGGGACACAGTTACTCTGTGTGGTGCAGTCAGAAAAGAAATGCTTTTCCTCAGCCTGGATAAAAAAGGAAACAACTGTCTAATCTTGAAAAGACTTTATTTTTGCCATACTCAGCAAACACCCTTTCAATATGCTATCAGGGACACAGTGATGCTTTTGTGGGCTGCAGGGTAGAGGCTGAAGCAACAATCAAGTAGCAGGTGTGGAAGGACATAAAGAGGGCAAATGGGGCCCAAGAGACCCTCTGGGAGCCGAGGCTCTGGGCCGGCCACTGCTTAGACCCAAGCTGCCCTGCAGTGCCATCCAACTAAATGACAGCATCCCACTTCAGGACCTCATCATTAAGATTAAGGGAGGAAAGGATGTGAGCTGCCATAAGAAAAGTGGAAATGTTATTTGCAACTTTTAACAGAACAGAGAAAAAGAGACTCCTGAACTCAAAAAATTGGAAGAAATCCCAGTATGAAGGCTCATAATTGACTTTCTAGACCCAATATTTCCTCACTAATATTTTTATTATGTGACTCATAAATTCACTGAGCTCATTTCTATATCAGAAAAAAAACCCTTAAATTATTTCAACTACTCAGCTCCTAACAGAAGCAGTTAAAGACAATGATCATTGTAAAAATGATTTAATAACAGTGCTGCCTCTTTCCGAGATACTGTCAAATGGCTTCTACCCACATGATCCTACTGTGATAGCAGCTGCCTAATTAAAACTGTGCAGCTCTTTGAAAACGGAATATGATTTTCTTCAGATGATAGATACTATTTTAAAGTATTGTATCACTCTGATATTCCCTAAATGTTGCTTTTGTTTGATACCTACAGTACTGCATATAATCACTGAAAATCACATGATGCCCAAGGAATATTTTCTATATAACCCGAGTGATGCGTTTTTCTTGCAGACTACTTGGAATATAGTTTACTGCTGTAGCCACATAAGATAAGATATAAGATAAGAGTATGATGCCTGCCTTGCCAGATGCAGTTTTCCATGAAATAACTTGAGCAATTTGCTCAATCATCAGGGCAATTGTTATGTTGCTTCTACCACAGAAGATCCTTGCTGTAGAGAAAAGGTCATAAGGTGGCAAACAACAGCTCTATGTAAATAAAAAACATATGAAAAATAGAGCCTGTGAATTCTCTGCATATATAAGCAAGAATTTGGGAGGAATGGTACCTGTTTAACATATAATGACTTGTGGTGCCTAACTGAAATAGCAAAACTATTCATTGTTAACTCTGCCCTCAGCATTCAATCTGTTCTGTCATATATGAAGCATCCAGGAGCAGAACTCCAACAATTTAATTTTTTGAATCTTTTTGGCACAGAACAAAATGATTGGGATCTTTCACATGTTAACCAAGAAGTTTAAAATGGGGTTCTTCAGTCACCAGTCCCCTGTAAGCCTTCTGTATCCCTGAAACACGAACATTTCATTGAGTCTTCTCTTGCAAAATAGATATTTAAACAAAGCATGCTTCATGGCTTAAAGTTAAATTGCCTTTTGGATATTTATTTCCTTACGTAGATAAATTTTAGTTTTGTTTTGTTTTTTTAACAGTTTCTTTTCTTCACTCATTGTGCAATTATTTATGTCCCTAAAGTAAGTAGTCAACAGTTGAGATTAAATGCTTGGTTACAGTTCAGACCCCTGGTAGAATGATTTCACTCAGCCCTAAGTTTATTTATCTATCTGTAGTCTTTTGTTTTAAACTAAAAACATTGCTAGATTTGAAATAAAATAAAATTTTTATTAAATTCAAAAATATTTTAGAGGAAAAATAAAAGTAGAGGTGCTGAATCTGGCAACTTGAAGATAGAGAAAATGCTTTACAGATATAAATAAAATAAAAAGTAAATAAAACATAAAAAAACTAACTATTTGGTCAAAATAGCAGAAGTCAATCCCTTCTGCTGGTAATTAATCATCACCTACTTTCTTTTACTCTTAAGGCTTCCTAGAAATAATCAAATTGATACTCAACAAATCATGTCTGTTTAGACTATAGTCTCTTTGACCTGTTCAGTGCTTGCACAGTGCTTGGTCTACTATTGTAGTTTATTACTACAGTAATAAACAACCTCCTGTACCTAATTATGTGGATTCCTAAAGCAGAAATAAAGAAGAAAAAGAAGGCCCTATTTTTCTTCCAGACATTCCTGCTAGAGTATGCCTAAAATATAAGTTGATGAGAACTTCACCTTAAACAAAGACCTGCCAATGAATGTCACTTGATTGTACAATGTAACTCATCTCCTGTCTTTTTTGATATAATTTTTAGATGAATAGTGAGCCCAGAACAGACGGTATAAAGAGTCTGATGATAGCCTGAAATGCTATCCAAATCCGTTATCTGTTATCCAAATTGTCCAGTACTGTTTCTCATGCAATTATCTAAACTGAGGCTATTATTTTCAGAAATCAGAAAGCAAACAACCTCTACCTCTTTTCTTTTTTGTGGTTTTGTACCAATTGAATCTAGATATTTCCATACCTCATCTATTCAGATTACTGAAAATATTACTCACTGTTTTAATCATTTTAAAATGCAATACATATTACATTTAATCACAAACAGTCTTGATAGTTTGGCATTCCGCTTTGCTAATGTTACAGCAGGAGTGAAATACAATCAATCTTTTCATTTGTAAATGATGAACAATTACAAACAAGCCTGAAATGAGAAAATGTTTAGAGTATGCAGATATCACTGAATATCTTACACATTTGCACCGTAATGTTGTGACGAACCTTGGATGCAGGGAGGAAAGATTTATCTTCTATGAAGGTACCAGGATTAGACATTGTTCGGGTGTTGACATTCCCCAATGGTCAAAATGATGACTCTAAGACCCAGGCACATAATAGTGAATTAAGGGTACTGTTTTGGTTCAACTTTTTCACCAGCAGAGATGCACTCTTACAATAGCTCTCATTCTTTCAATTACTTAGTGTGGAAATGGGGAAAAGGCAGCATAAGCGGGTATTATAAATCAAAGTATGGTTATCATTTCATCTTTCTGGGCCTGAAAACTTACGTGAAATTATAAAGTGGTTTCCAGAGCATATAAAAACACCTTCTTGAATTCTAGCAATATCTTAAAACCGGTCAGCTTATTTTAAATATATTACGAATGACAGCATAGTGTCTGCAGAGTTCCAGGCAATGTTTTGTCTTAAACTTTCTACTGAAGACAAAAGCCTTTTGGTGGCTTTCAAAGATAAAAACTCTCTTGAACACAGTAACATTAGAGAGCATCCCCCCATAATAAAGAGATTTCCAATGAAATTTCCAATGTTATTTTGCGTTATGACTAAACCTATGAATTTGTGTCAGAAATTGGTTCAGTGTTCACAAAATAGGTATGACATACCTCAAATATTATAAACCTGCATAAAATTGTGGTCACGGCATTCTGCAAGCTAGTCCCTGAAGTGTTAGAATGAGATCAACCTGTGATCTCAAGCAAATTTTGGCATGTTGAATTTGATAACTATTGAACCTTTCATTAATATGGTAAGCTGTTGTTCAGGCTCCAAGCACTAACACAATATTCAAGAAGAGCTAAACCTAGGATATATTATAGTAAGGGACAAACTTTGCTTATCTGATAATTTACCTAATACCCTTTAGAATAGCATCCTAACTCCTGTTGCAATATAACTTAACTGAATATAGCCAATGTTGTTCTTCCAAGAAATATTTTCTGCTTCTTATCTGAGACTATTGACCTATTATAGATCACAGAATAGTACAGGGTGAAAGGAACCTGCAGAGACCATCTTGTCCAGCCTCCTACTCAAGGCAGGTCGGATTAGAGCAGGTTGTACTGGACCATCTGTGAAGAATAGCGTCAGGTTTTCTTAGAGATTTCTTGTTCCAATTTGTCAAGAAAATAAGTGGAATAAAATCTACAGAAAAAAATGAAATTTTTTTTCCGTGCATCCCTTGCTCCTGCCTGGATGATACTAAACATTACAGTCTCAAATATCACAGTCTGAACAAAGGAAACAAACCTTAATCTCTGGGTTCTGTATCTGGTTCTGAATTTCAAAATGTCACTTCAACTCTGTATTATCTTTGGGGAAAGTATTGTATTCTTCTGCATTTGTACAAAGAACCTAATATATTGGAGTCTTCCTGATCTTGGTATCTGGGATCCTAGTTAAATATTATAAAACTGCAGTAGGTTCATGGAGGTGCAAAGCTGAATTTAATGAGATATCAGCAGGCTTCAGGAAACAAAACATTGGGTTATTTTTTACACACTGTGTCTCAGTTCACATCTACTAAAATGTTAGGCAAATGTATTTTTTAATAAATGTTTTTGTGCAAATTAAATTAATGTCACAAAATAAACAGTAAGAAATAAATAACACAAAACCTCAAAACTACTTCTAAGAAGGGAACCGCAATAAAGATTAAAATAATAATAAGGATTAAAACATAAAGATTACAGCAGGGCAAATGTTGTTCTGTAATATGCATTTTGAGATGCTGCTAGTGAAATGATGTTCTTTTAGTCTTTGATACGGATGACTTTTTTTTATATTTACAGCTCTCTTACAAGAAAGAAAGAGAATTGGATGGATGGATATAATAGGAGATCTTAGACTTTGCTTGGAAAGGAAATGAAGAGTAAGTAGTCAGGAAGATTTTTTCCAAATGAAAAAAGAAAGAGGGATGGTGTCATGTTCTACTAATCATCCGGGCAAGTACCTAAGTGCTCAAGATCTCCCCTGCTAACATTAATGAGAAGACTAGATTAATTCCTCTCTATTTATGTTGCACTGGCACCAAAGGATCTCTTCTATCTCTGCCTCTTGGTGCTGCTGAGTATGTCAGTATGAGTCAGCATGGATTGGTAATACTTTTTTTTTTAATAAGATCAGCTTTCCCATTCCCATTTCACAGTACTCTGATACTCCTTTCAGTAGAAATCTTCAATGAGTCTGACTTTTTTCTGGCCCTATCTCTTTTAAACTGAGACTGCTTTGAGAAAGACGGAAGATTTTTTTGTGCCTAATCATAGTTGCATCACTGTTTCATTAAATGTACAGCATCACAGAATAATGAAGGTTAGAAGGGGCATCTGTAGATCACCTGCTACTCTAAGTAGGGCTTGATTCGAGTTAAAGTGTGTTTGCTCAGAGCCTTTCACAGATGAGTTTTGAAAACCTGCAAGGGTGGATAATAGTAACAAAATATGTGGTCAGCCTCTTCTGATTATATTTTCCATCCCATGCCAAATTTACCTTTTTTACTTTCTTAACCTTAAATATTTGTCTTCAGTAAATAGTCTTTTAGAAAATTATAGAAAACAGGATATCTCAAAAGACCTCCTCCTTCCTAAAATCCTGGCATTCACAGTTACTCTTTCTCTACTCATTGACACTGAACCTATTTGGTTAACTCACCTTGCTGCAGTACTCCTCATGTTTTTTTTTTTCCCTCTCTTTTGACTAAAGTAATTGATTCTGTGTCTTTGGCAAATTTTGTTGCTTGACTGCTCATAGTGAATGTAATTGAATGAATACAGTTTCATATGAATTTACAGATACTTCACTCTAGTCTTTTGTCAGGAGGGAGATTCACCATTAAATCATTTTTGGATTGGTCTTTTTTTTTTTTCTGTAGTAACTTCTTGTGTAGTAAAAATGACTTGTTGAAATTTCGGTAAATTTGTCTGGAAGTTCTTTCTCTGATAGCGAATCTCAGGAAGCCCCGTGTAGAAGTCATTAAAGCATGTAGGTGGTTTAATGATTTTGGTAGACTTGGTGAATGAGGTCCCTCAACTTTGTTTTCAGAAGGAGTTTTCAACATAAATACATATATTTCTAAAAATACTCAATTTGTGTGAGACTCAGCTTCAGCAAAAGGGAAAAAAAAGATGGAGAAAAGAAGTTAAAACTGAACAATAGCAGGAATAAAACTCATGAGATTTTCATCCTGCAGCCATATCAGATAGACTACTGCAACTATTTGAAGACTCATGGATTAAAACTCCAAAGTGTTTTTCCCTGTTCTGTAGAAGGCACCTGAATCTGGTTGAGCTATCAGTCTGAGATATATACTGGCATCAGCATACCCAACCTCCCCCTCATTAGGCAGTGACCTTAAGGGAAGCATATCTACAAAATCTCAGATGCTTGCCTGTTGGGGTAAAGGCCACTTCTAACTCCACAGCATTCAGTAATATAAGAATATTTTTCCTTCTGCATCTCCCATCAGAGATGGTCTTCATTTAGGCAAGCATTTGTAAAAGAAAATAACAGCTGGTGAGAAAATGAAAATCTATATGACTTTTTAAATGAAAATAAAAGAGAGGGTACAAAATTAATAGGAGAAAAATGAACAGAAAAAGCAAGACGCAATTAAACAGAAAATATATTGGAAGAGTGAGGGCTCAGACAGTAACCTTCATCCCTGAATACCAAATAAGGGAATACATAAGGGAATACAGAGTGCAGAAAACATCAAATCATTAACCCATCACAGAGGATTCTGACAACCCACCTAATAGATAGATTTTAATGAATATTCTTGTAGACAGTTAAAACATTGCTATGCGAAGAAAGAGCATGTATAAATATATGAATACTATTTTAATAATTTTAGACAATTAACTCATCGTTGTAATCCTGACTGAGATCAGTGTGAATTTTACCATTGTTTCTTTGTTTTCTGTTTTTCATCTTCATATTATGAAAGTTAGGGAAAAAACAACAGACTATAATTGTCTGCAGTATGAGCAATCATATCATCTGGATGAGGAACCACTCCAAAAGTATTAAGTCTGGAGAAATATATTTTTGAAAACCTTGATGTAGAAGTTATGTTTCATTTTGCATCTGATGACAGCTGTGGTATTAGTAAGGATCTGAGAAGCTGTATTTTATTCCAGTGGAAATAAGTGTCAGGATAAAGCAAAATGAAAAGGCAATGACAGTACTGGCAAAAACAGAAGTGAAATGAACAGAAAACCCAAGAAGTCAGCTCAGCAGTCCAGGCAATGCACAATCATTGCTATGGAAAATACATCCTAAAAGACATCCTGTTGTTTTGTCTTACATCTTCACATCCTAAATACAAGGAATCAGAGAGTGCCATAGGATGGGGACCCCCATGTCTAAGATTCCACTTATATTAAAAAAGCAAATCATTAGCATATAATATATAAACATTATCATCCCACTGACTAAGAGAGACCTTTCCTCTCTTAATAACTTTTCTCTAGAAAAGTTAGCTGTTTGGACAACTTCTGTGGAATAAAAATAATAAATAAATAAATAAATGTTTTAAAAAACCTACTCAATGCTTTAAATTAGTAAAATTATACTGATTTGAAAATCATACATAATTACAATCACATATAAAACAACTGATTTTTTTTTTCCTTTCAGCTTCTTTCACACCTGTAATAAGTAGAGCTTCATCAATTCAATTTTTATTTGTGTAGCCAAGGCTGTGTCATCCATTTGATTGATTTTTACTCAGAATAACATATTTGGTGAAAATTGCATATGTTTAAATACATGTCTAACTTCCCCAAATTTGTATGTGACATTCTTTATCCACTTACATTATAGTACCATAAAGCTATTCTTCCTATTTCTTTCTGTAAATTAAGATATATTCACGCGGTTTATATGTTGGAGAGTAACATCTTGACATGCATGAACATTACAAAGTGAAATTGCAGGTCTTTCTCCTTTCATCAATCAGAAAAGAAGATTGATGTAAGCTTTCAAATGCACCTACAACTAAATAAATACTAAGGCTAAGCTGCATGCCTGAATTCTAAAATACTGAATCATCTTTTGGTTGACTTTTTAGAGCTTTTTATTAAAGCAGTATATACATAGGAAAAAAAACAACTAAAGGTCCATTAAAATGAAATATTGCTAAAAAAGATTCTCAGGGATTGAATCTTGTATACAAAGTCATGAAACCTGCTTTTTCTCTTTGTTTGGAACTGATGTAGTTATTTTTCTCTCAGATTCTACAGGTGGAGTATCATGATCCTTCTAGCACAAAACAGGTCAATAAATGATTGAAACTATTTATTTGACTTGTCTCAGTTTCATTCATTTCCCAACACTCTTTTTCTTCTCACAACTCCATGAGATACTAGGCACCCAATGTGCATTCATGTCTTAAAGCCAAAGGTCAATAATGAAGAAAAAGAAATCAGGCCCTGTGACAGTGGAAGTCAAACACGCTTAATGTAAGCATGGGCTTTACAGGAAAGAAAAATAACCTAGGTCTGAAGACCTAGGCTGAACATGTCTGCAAAACACATTAAAACAATTTACAGGATAATTTAAGGAAAGAACAAATTTAAACTATGATCATTTTCATAGGTGATCCATAATATTAAAAAAGCTCAAAATAACCTGTTGAATGAATAGTTTATTTGACTCCTTTCCTTCCATTGCACACAAACACAACTACTTACAGCGTGTTGTGGGCCTTGCATGTGTAGTTCCTGTAACGCTGAGCATTAATTAAAACCTTTTCAAACAAGCAATCAACAAACTTGTTGTTTGAAAAAAATGCACTAAGATAATTTGGATGTTTTCCAATCATATTATTTTTGAATATCTAGGCTGACATGTCATGTTAGAAATGGCTGGTTACAGTGTTGAGTATTGAGCTACTTCTTTTCTAAATGCACTTTACAATGTAAAAAGGTAGTAGTTAATCCTGAATGGGTTTCTAGCTCTTGTTTTCTGAATTATGAAAAAAATACATTAAAACATATTTAGTACATGCTGTTTATTATTGAAAAGGCATGTAATTATTTTGTTTTTAAATAAAACATTCACTAAGTTGATGTTCAATTAAATGAATAATACAAAGGATCTAGAGAGGAGTACCATAATTGCAAAGTAAGCAGACATTTTGCTATAGAAGTTGAGGAGTGAAATTGCTGATTTATCTCATTAATTAATGATTCTGTAGTATTTTGGACGTGGATTTGCTTCCTTAAGAGGTCACTAGAATTACTGTATTTTTAAGGAGTTATTGTACATTAAAAACAACATTTAATACAAGTAATATTCTAGATATAATACAGTTTTTACAAGTCTCTGTGGATTATGCCATAAGAATATGTACAAAGTTCTAGATTCAAGAAATTTGCACTTGCTATTAACTCTTTAACTTTTGTTTTTTTTTTAAGAAGAACGGAAAGCCTCCAATAAGAGATATCATTTTAAAGGTTTTCGGGAAAAAAAAGTATTACATGCTTGAAAGAAAACTAATTACTTCAGATAATGAAAATATTTCAGGATTTTTGTTGGCTGCTTTCACTTTGATAGATTCTTCTAATCTGCAGCCCAAAGTTAGTTAGTTAAAGAAACGCAGTATATTATCTAAAATGTGACATGGGAAGCTGACGTTACAAATATCGAACCCAGCAATGCTGGCACTGCAGGATTTAGCAGAGATTTCAGGGATTCGCAAACCAAAATATATATTGACTGGCCATGAAAAATGTAAAGAAAACTGTACCACAGAAGAAGGATTATCTGAAGTATTGCTTCCTAATAACTACCTGCAACATGAAACAATCATCTGGATCACGGCTCATTTCTAGCCTTTCCCTCTGGAATGAGTTCTAAGTTGTATAGTCTCTAAGAACCATAGATTTTATGAAAAATGTCCAAAAGATATATGGAAGGACCATCTCAAAGCCAAAGAATAAGAAAAAGGTGATGCAGATTTATTATTGCAGTAAGCTTCTTTCTCCTGACACTACAAAATACCCTTCCTTTTACAACAATTTCCTAAAATAGTAGCAATTTATATTGCTTATACAACCTATATATGATACATATATCTGATGTGGTCAGACCGGGGCCTGGGACGAGCAGCAGCTCCTCATCACGTGGGGCTGAGCAGGAGAGGTGGGAGCTGCAGCCACGCGTGCGCGCGCGTGACCAGGAAGCTCATTGGATGGCCTCGCATGCGCTTGGTGTGTGATCATCACACTGATTGGCTGGTTGGGTAGCTGGGCTCCAACTGCCGTCCAGGCAGGGCCGGGGCTGCTCCGGTGTTATGTCGGAAGCCGTAAGCTATGTTAACCCTAAATGCAGCTCTCTGGCTCCCCGTGGCAGAGACCCTGCTCCTCAATACGCCCGCATACATCCTGTACCTATGTCCATACCTATATCTATGTATACACACGCTACTCTGTGTATACATTTATATATATGTATATGTATATACTATGTATGTATATTATCTATAGTAGTATAGTANCTATATATGTATATTATCTATAGTAGTATAGTATATCTATATATAGCGTTTCCATCCATGGCATCTCACTGATTTCATATAGCATTTTTCTAGGGTCTGAACTAACGTAAGTCTTTTTATTAGTATACCATAATATAGTTTTGGTAGTTATGTAGTATATTCTATAAGAATGTTGATTGATTAAATATTTATGAGAAATAAGAGTTGATCTTGAAGAATAATATCTAGCAAATCTCAGTCAGTATAGTAGTTTTAATTAAATTTTATGCCTTGTGCCACTGAAGTGGAAAGTACAGGCTTCTGATTTCCCCGACTTTCAAGCTCATCTGTGGAAATTTTCCTGTATGTGAATGAGAATCTTCTATTTGTAACACTCAGATAGTAACACAAAGTAACAAGTAACACAAAGAAGAGGACAGTCAAAAAAAATCCAAGCTTTTCTGACAGCCTCTCATGAGTTGTAGTACAATCCCAATTACAGTTGATTTTAAAGGATAAAAAAATCTCACAGAGATATTGGAAATGTGAATATGGGGCTGGAATGTGAATGTGGAGCTGGTGTTCAAGCTGGTAGCTCCACATAAGTCAGGATTCAGCTGTCCACGCTGTGCTGTGGAAGAACAGAATTCAGCTATCTATATGTGGTGAGGATGTAGCACTCTGGGATCTGACTGTGCCCATCCAAACCACCTAGCTGAATACTTGGGTAATGTGAGATGCTGAGGAGCACCCAGGCCTCCATCCTGTGCTGTGCACAAGGCATTTCTTACAAATAGATAAATTGTTTGGGTTGTACAAGGTGACTTACTGTCTAAAAACGAAACCAGTAGAGCTGATACTTAAAATGTAATTTGATTTGTGTATGTGCATTTTTTTTTTATTTGTTTAGTAAGAAAAACTAGAGGAGAAAATAATGGGAGCCACTGAATGGAAGCTGAGGGTTCAAACTGATGTTTTTGAGAAATTTTATAGTCTCAGTGCTCTGTAAACCCAACACACTTACGTGAGGTTATCTCAGGAAAAGACTTATACCTGCCTGAGAGACTTTACACACAATCACACAGAATGGTTGAGGTTGGAAGGGACTTCTGGAGATCATCCAGTCCAACCCCCCCTGCTCCAGCAGAGACACCCAGAACACGTGACACAGGGTGGCATCCAGGTGGGTTTGGAAGATCTCCTGAGAAGGAGACTCCACAGCCTCTCTGGGCAGCCTGTTCCAGGGCTCTGTCACCCTCATAGGAAAGAAGTTCTTCCTCACATGGAGGTTGAAACACTTCCTGTGTTTCAGCTTGTACCCATTACCTTGTCCTGTCACTGGCCACTACCAAGAAGAGTTTGGCCCCATCCTCCCTACATTCACCTCTAACGCAGTGGGTGAATTAGAATGGGAGACAGCAACATCAGTTGGCTTCCATTCTTTTCTCCCTTCTCACAAGTTTTAGTCACTATATTCATCACAGCTACAGCTGAAACAGAATAAAATCTCTATTATGAAACAGTAGAAATGCCGTAAGCTAATGTAAAAGTAGTCACAAAGGTTTGTTTTTTGCAGCTAAACCTAGATCTTCATTAGACTTGTGTTTTTTAATTTTTAACATCTGGAGAAAATATGCAGTGACTTCCACAGTTAGCAAGGTTAAAAAATTTCTCATTTCTCCTGTAGTTGCATAGCAAAACCTTTAGAGGGTTCCAAGTCAAATGCTCTAAAAATCCCCATGAATGTTTTTTATTTTTCTTACAGGTGGAGATTACCTCTATTACTGCTACTTTACAACAGCTAAACCTCTACTGGGGAAGACAAAGTATAAATAAGAGACCTTGCCTAACCTAACCAGGCAAAGTTCCTTAGTAGGAAAAGCAGCAAAGTAAAACATGATTGAATCTTGTGTTGTGGTGTTGCCGACTTGTGTAGTTTTTAGCATGGTGTCACCAGATGAAAGAATCTTCAGTAGAAATCACCAAATATTTTTCTTGTTTATGTCTTGTGGGTGTTTAAAAGAGAATGAAACCTTACTACTACAGTCAGACTTCATTATATTTCTCATATGAACTTCATCTAGAGGAAGTGCTGATAAATTTACCAAAAGCCTTTGTGCACCCACTCATCACTTACCACTTTCCACAGCTATGTACACTTCCAGTATTTGGTATCAAAATTGGTGGCAGATCTCCTAATTATTTTTTGAGTACTGACTGAAATCAGCATTACATTTTATAATTAATTCAGAATAAAAATGAAAAAAAATCCAGGAATTAATAGGTATTGTCCTGACAGTGCTCAAGGCCTTGCAGAGGGAGATGCAAGGCTGTATTACACTGGTATGTTCATTCTTACCAGAGAAAAAGAGAAAAGGAAGGGCTAGGGTGAGTCTAGAAAGACAGCAGGACCCTGGAGTGACAGGCTGAATGCCAAAAAGCACTGACTCAGCAGCAGCTGCTGAAGATCTAGTTTGGCTTTTAAGGCTAGTGCTACCAGCTAAACAGGCAATAGAGTTGTAGTTGTTTTGCTGTCCAACTATTTTTCTAACCCATGATTCCTTTTATGTTGGTGGCAGACCCAGTTCTTGCGAATGGACACCTTGAATGTACTTTCTCAGCTGCTATAACTAGCTTTTAATTAGTATCCAGATGTGGTTAAAGCCAAACAAGGTATGTGTGTGGTGGATAAATGCATATCAGAGAGGTTGTCCTGAAAACACAGCAGTCAAATAAAAGACCCACAATTTTTATCAACTGCAGCCCACATATTAGTCAAATTATCACATTTAGTAAAAAAAAAAAAAAGAGGTATTTATATGTTTATGAATTAAAAAGATACTGTGGTAGTACTTCCATAGATGACAAAATGTGAAAGATTTATTTGTTTGCTAGTTTATTTTCTCACTGTATGTATGTAGATTGATATGCATATGTGTGTTTACACATATAAGCATATGAAACAGGGCTTTTTAATCACTTGTAGATCTCTTAGCAGAAAATAAGTCACTGGAAAACAGTGCAGATTATTTTGTTTCTGTAGATCTGAAAAGAGTTTGTAATTGTCAGCTTGCTAAGTGCATTTAATCTCTTTCGTGTTATGGATTACTCGCTGCTTCATGGAATTTGTCTTAATGTCATCCATGGCTTCTGAGAGGCATCCAAATCATTCCTGAGGCAAGAGAACATGTGAGCCATCTGAAATAGGACTACAGTCAAAAAAAATGAGGTTCTGTGGTTCTATTGTAATTTCAGGCCTTCAGGAGCTTGAAAACTAAACAGAACATGAGTGGGATGTAACAGGTTTGGGAGAAGAAAGGTAATCTTAAACCTTGTGTAGTCATAGTCAATTGACATCTGAGTGACAACCCAATGTAAAAGAATGCAAATGTTATGATGCTTGCATTGCAGAAACATAGCAATTCTCAGGTCTGAAGAATAGCCATAACTTCAAGCTATATGGACATTTCTGGATCATGTCAGAGTGACCTTTGCAGGTCCTGTGCTATTACCACAAAGGTATATGCAGACTGTGGGCCTGCAACTTTATTTTTTTGTAAGACAGGCAAATAGTTTAAAGCCTATAAAACTCAACAGACAGTTTAGACTACCTCATTTCAATAGGACTAAGAGAGCGCCGTAAGAATTGTTAAGAGCTTTGATCTTTAGACTAGCATCTGCACCTTGCACGCAGACACTGTCACGAAATTTGCCAATCCATATTTCCCTGTGTGAAGGGAAACTGTCATTACCATTTCTAATCCTATTACTGTAGCCGTGCTCTGATTACCGGACCAAGACCAGAGACCAATTATGCTGTGCTGTAAGCCATTTTTAACAGCTCTTGCTCTGAAGATCTTATGATCTGGAAGAAGAAAAAACAAAAGAGAAAAAGGAGAGAAGAGAAAAGATTCAAGTCTTATAATTTCCATTTTACAGAAGGAAAACCATGATACAAAAAATAGGGAAAAAAGACTATGGTAGATCTGGGTTGAGAGTGGGTTATGTTTCTCTTCTGCTTCAGTGTCTATCTCATAGAAGATTATCCTTTCATTTCTACAATTACCACCACCATCTTAAGCTACTGTCTGTAGAAATCCTTTACAGAAACTAAGTACTTTACGACGAGAAAGTTGCTAGTTCTTAGGACTGCATATTCAGCTCCTATCATGTATTTTCTGTGAAATTTAATACTTAAAGATTATTACTCTGCTTCTGTAATTAGCTTTTCCTAGAGTTAAAAAATCTCATATAATTATTTGCTGCAAGGATACAACCTACAGGATACAACATACTAGACAATTTCCAGTGTAAGACCAGCACCTTCACAATCTCAAGGAGTACTATTTTTGGTGGATTAGAGAAATAAAATCTTTTCTATATTTGTCTTCTGCCTTTTCCTCTCAATATATTTTCCATGTTGGTGTTTCAGCTCCTTCATGTGTTTTGCTCCTACACAGGATGCGTAACAAAGATTTATCTGAATTCTAATATCCTCTGAGTGAACATTCCTAGACAAAGGCTTCACATGCAGAGGACAATGGTGGTTCCTTTGCCATCGTTTCACACACAGTCTTTCACATTCTTGTAGGACATCTCACATTTCGTACTATTCTCCCTGCCTTTAGGGATGATGATATGAGCTGTGTGCATGCAACATGTGCCTAGCCAAATAAGAAGCCTTGCTAGCTTCTTGGTGAGTAGATGTTATCAAAAGCAGGGTTTTTTGATGTTACCCTGCACAGCCTGGTAAAAGAATAATGGAGTAACCTTATTCTAGACCTTCAGTCCTTTGCAGTGTGCATCCATCTGCTCCGACCCATTTTATTCAGCTTGCTCTGTGACGTTTGTGCAGAGCAGACAGATACTTACCTAAGAATCTCATTCTGAAAAGTGCAGTGGTTGAAGTGCTGTGACCCTAATAGAGGCACTTTGCTGGCATACAGTAGGCTTACGTTTCTCTACACCTGGTGAAGATATGGCCTTAAAAGAAATACAACACTTAGTATCTGAGAAAAGTAAATGACCTGCATGAGCAATAAATGACCTTTTTTCACTCTCATTCACTGAGACCAGTTTCCCTGGCTGGCTGTATCTGGCTAAGGCAGCTAGAACTCAAGCTTTAGAAAACCGTTTTTTTTAAGAAAAAGCTGCTTTTTTTTTTCCCCAAATACTTCTTAAAAGGAGCATTATTTTTATTTCACCAGTGTTAATTTGTGTTGTAAAAATCTTTACAAGGACAATGAGCTATATAACCTATGCAATAATGGGAAATAATGACTCCTTTGAGGTAAGGAAAATGAACACCTAATTACATTTAACCGCTCTGATTTTATTTTAAGCCATTCTTTGAGACACACACTTGAAAACATAGTGGATTTGAAATTGAGAAAATTCTATACAAGTTTTCTGTAGAGCTTTCATTGAGTTTTGTCTACAGAGGAATGCAGCTAGAAAATAACAATGCTGTATCAAGTTCAGTCCTCTGATTTTTACATAGCTATTTTCAACTTTTATCTCGGTTGTTTTTTCAATTTTCCATCCTTTCTGTTTTGGTCACTATTTTCCTCTGATGTTTTTACTTTGAAACATAAAGGAAGTGAAAAGACTGTTTTTTTTCTTCTTCTATGTACCTCAAAACACCCTGTAATGCCAGAGATTTTCTGATAATAAAATCCCTTTTTTTTTTCTTTTTTTTTTTCTGATACAGAGAATACCCACAGATTCTCTGTGGATGAACCTCTGTGTTACTGTAATTTTTAGCAGTTCATTTTAAACCATTTTCTTCTGCTTTAAACCTTCTTCTTCTGCTTTCAGAATACTGCTGAAGATATTCTGGGGAATACTTTCAAACCATTCTGTTGCAATGCTGATCAAACTAGAATACACATGACCTCGGCTGTTACCTTGCCCTCCTTCTTCTTTATCTGACAGCAGTGCTCTGCTTACTTATCTGTTCCTCATCTTGGAAGATCTTATGTTTTTGTTGTCCAGTACATAGTTACTGAGTCTTAATTGGTGTTTGGGGTTCTTAAGAAATATGCTATATAATTTTGTACTATAGATCCAATAATAATTCCATGTATTGTGAGTCTTACCTTTTCTCTTAAGTGCTTCATAGTTCAATATTGCTCTCTGACATCTTCTATGGAGTGTATAAGAAAGGTACAATATTCTACAGTATTAGTTCACTTATCTCCCGTTATCAAACTATCACACCATTAACATACTGTCACAAAGCTAAAGTGCATTAGAAAAAGGATTTTATTGCATATTAAAACACTTATTTCCAAATCACCATCATCTCATTTCAGTGAAACCTCAAATACTTTTACCCACCCTATTTTACAACATTCAAATACTCTCTGTCCTTAAATTTTTTTCTTTCAGCATGCCCAAAGGCTCCTTTTTTTACAACACTCTGAAACTGGTCACTATTTCATTCTCAAACCTACAAGGATATACATTAGCAATTTCTCTATAGATACTGATGAATTGTCTTAGTTTTCCAATAGCCAATATCCTCTTCAGTGTTTGTGGCTACAGAATACTGTTTTCGGCTGGAAAAAAAAGTGTAGATAATTTGTCAAATAATCTTGCTACCACCTGTTCTCTTGTCACCTCGCTTCATAGATAAGTCATCCTTTGACTTGGATATTCATCATTGCTTTCATCCAGGAAGATGTTCTTGATTGACAGTTCTGGGTGATGTCTAACCCTGGGGGAGCCTTGCACAAGATAACCTGAACTGTCTGTTTTGGTATGAAGCTGCTGATACTATATCTGTTAATTTTTTTTATATATATGTATATACATATACATATCTGTTTACATATGTATTTATTAGTATTGCGCGTGCAGGAGGGTTGGACTAGATGACCTCTAGAGGTCCCTTCCAACCTTAGGCATTCAATGATTCTATGTTTCTATGATTAGTAGAACATACATACATCTCCACATGCAATGG
Organism: Crypturellus undulatus; assembly: GCA_013389825.1. Classification (NCBI taxonomy): domain Eukaryota; kingdom Metazoa; phylum Chordata; class Aves; order Tinamiformes; family Tinamidae; genus Crypturellus; species Crypturellus undulatus. The sequence continues at coordinate 542,816 of VWPW01023954.1, forward strand.
AGAAAGGGAGAGAGAACTGAATCTGTGAATGGAGCAGACTTCCTTCAATTTTCCTGCCTCCAGGTAATTACTAAACACCCAGCTGAAATATGCCAAATGCAGATGTGGCTTCATGTTCCCTTACCTGGGGTGAGAGTACATGGACATTTTGTCAGGATGATTCTATCAGAAATTCAGTTTGAAGAAAGTTATTTTATAACAACCATGTCAAAAATATTTTTATATTTTATTTTTAATTTTAACAGAAATCTGTCTCTTACCTGCTTTAGATACTTCTCTCATTCAAGAGGGTTGACTTTTTACTCATTCTCATGATTTTATTGACTCTACATGATAAGTTACATTTCCAGACATTGTCATGCTCCTAGTTTCCAGGCTGACTTCTCACAGAAAATATAGGAATTTCCCTTTTCAATTTCCCCATTTTCCACTACATTTCAATGGAACAGAAACACATTCCAGGTGCCAAATTCACATTTTTACAATTCTCAAATGCTAAAATTAAAAAAAAATTATTTCCAGTTCAGGTTTATTTTCAAGTGAATTATCTATTCCCCATATTCCTAGACCTGAGTCTATTTTCAAGCCTTACAGGATTATTTTCCTCTGTATGCACCTTTGTCATAAACATTATTGTCTGAATCATCACTGCAGATAACCAGATAACATTATTGGCACAGAGCTTGATTTCATTTTCATATACAATTGCTCCATTACTTGCTATTTTGTTTGATAAATCATTCTGTTTTAATTGGCTTTGTCAGAGAAGCTTCACCTTCAACTGTGGTTGTGTATAATTAAGAGTCAGTCTCCTTCCAAAATTCAATTTAATCTGATTACTAAGCAAGGCTGAATTTCTGAAGTACTAATACCATTCCAAGTCTTAATTTCTTCTTTTGTAGTTACTAGATAGTAGTCCCTTCTTATCTGTTTCTTTTTCTTGTTTTCCAGGCATTGTCTTTGTGTGTCTGTGCCCTGAGAATAGCTCTGGTGGGTATCTGCGCTGATTTAGTAAGAAAAATTCTATGGATTGTTGGAATTTGACTCATTCAACCAAATCTTGAGAGAAAAAAAAAAAGAGAGAAGATGCCTTTTTGATACATGTGAGCACAGAGGCCTGTTTTAGACAATTACTAATTTATGTCCATCCTCACACCAGGTTAAAGTTTTTTACTTTAGCACCCTGCAGGTGTCCTATTGTTAAATATCAGATTCATGATCTGATTCTTTCCTGCTGCAGTGATGCTAAGTAGTATGAAACTCAATTCCCAAATTCTTAGCATTTTTTAATTAATTGGTGCTCATTTTTCAGATATAGGGATTTTTAAGCCTGAGATATTTTATATCATTTTATGATTAAAATTTGGAAAAAAATATATATATATACATTTTAAATGATTTAGATCTGTGAAACTATGTGCACACACATATTTTCTTTCTCATACAAAAGCATATGATCTGTCCTGTTTTCTCCACCCAGTTCTCCAACAAACACTGTTTCTGCCTAGGGAATAATATCTCTGTTTCAGCCACGGATATTTTGATTTTTCTTCCATTTTTCCTGACCTCACCTCTCCTTCTTCGGAGCTGCAAAATACACACTTAGAAGAGCCATCAATCTGTCTGCAAATCAGAACGCTCCTATTCTTTAGCAAGAAAATGTTTTCTCTCCAGCAAAGGCCATTTCCCCAGACCAAGAAGAGCCAGGAAATGATAAATGTTTGCACCATTCGCTCTTGCTTTGGTGCTTGTGTCCCCCAGGTGTTCTCTTTAGATCAAGGTAAATGAAACCAAATCAAAACAGTAGCTGAATTCAAACCAGAATTTATTTCTGACATTTGCTCCATGGTCCATGAATTTGTCTCAATTAATTATCATGTGAAATAGTTCTGTTTATGGTCAGCTCTTCCAAAATACCTGTTGATGTTATGTCTACTTATATTATATAAAGATTAAACATTTGCATAAAAAGATTATGCTGATAAAAGAAGAGAGGGGTATATTGTTTGGAAAATTTGAGAGAAAAAAAATCAATAATTCAATGCCAATTAGAAACTGGCATAAGACATGTTTTGCCTTTCCCTACAGTTTTGGCAAAGACATCCTAATTGATTCTTCAGATGAGTGAACAGTGATGCTTGCTAATTCTGAGAGATGTTTGCTTTCTTAGCTGTTCTTGCTTAGTAACAAGCCTTTAAAAAATCCCTCAAGGCTGGATGAAAAGTGGAAAAATTATAAACATGTTAATTAATCTCATTAGTAATTCATTGCACATGCTGCAATTCAATTATTTGTAGTTGCCTTGAAGAAAGTTTAAAAGACTGCCCTTGTTACAATAGTTTTAAATTATTCTTTACTTTTGAAATTACATACATTCTTTTTTGAAATTGCTTTTTGTTAAGAATGAAGTTTTGTAATTAAAATAAGATCAAGCATACCAGGAAGAAAAAGAAGACTGGACACAACAATAAAAATGTTGTAGTTTTGGAGATTTCTAGCAGGCAATACATTTATAAAAGGTATAGACTAAAGAGAAGGAATGAATTTGGCTGGTCTCTGTAAAGTAGATCTGAGATTAATCCCTGCAACAAGACATCTGCAGCTTTTGCAGATGTTCTGGAGATTGTGAAATCAGCTTTATTGTTTGATGTCTGTCAGGAATTCATAAAAACACTAATTAAATACACAGCATTAGTCAGACTAGTTTACCTAAATATGAGATAAACTATTTTGTTCAGTTATTGTTTGTGAAAATGGCTGCACATTACAAGATGGACCACTTTCCCAAGTATTTTGCTTTTTAATGCAAATAAAACTTCTTAAAAAGTTGCAAGACATCTATTATTTCAGGAGTAATATTTCCACAATATAAATATACAAGCTATTTTAGTAGCATTATTTCTGTTTTTTTATGTAAATTATTCATCAATTTGAGAAGATGCAACACTTAAAACAAATTATATAATGCATTGCAATAATGCATGGTGCATTATTGCAATGCATCAACAAAGGTCTACCAATCCATAAGGCAAGCCATGCTTTGAGATGAGCAGGCTTCACTCTAATCTTCTCTTGTCTACTTTTGTAGAGAGAGGTTCAAATTACTACAAAAGGTTGCAGTGAAGAAACTTAAAATTCAGATTTCTGGAAATCATTCTGATCATAGAATGAATGGTGAGTTTCAAGCAGAAAGGGTGCTTGGACCTGGGCCTGATCTGCACACAAGCACTGTACTGGGACTTGTTTAGACAGCTGAACTAAGTCAATATATTTGGTATGAAAGAAAAAATGAGTATTTGGATAATTTAGACAATTTGAAAGTGTAATTTTTGCATATGGATTTGAAAACTTGTCTGCAGTAGCAGGCATTTAAGCAAGATTAATTATGTTGCTTCATGGAGTTTTTTTTGTCTGGAAAAAAATTCTTCAAGTTAAAATAATGTAAAAAAAACCCAAAAATATCAAACAAAAAACCAACAGCTGAAAACAGCATTTTTGCTTCCAGGGCAATTATAGGAGAAAAAATATACTTCTCACAAACTCAAAATCAAACTCTAAAAGTCCACAGTAAATTGTACAAGCATATTTAAGAATGTAGGAAGAAAAGGTTGTTTGGAAAAGGATGTGCCTTTGAAACAGTCAAGAAACAGTCAGATGAATTATTAGATAAAATAGCTAGACAATAATATTTTTGTAGATGGACACTGGGGTTTACCTTACCTCCAAGCATGAATATTATTATTTTGACAGAAGGGCCAGAGGAGAAGGCTGTGACAAAACAGTAGACTTTTACATAGCCCACAGATGTGAGTGATTAAGTGCACATGTGGGTTGTATGTGTGGGTGGAGAAGCATTTTAGAACAGTAGGAGGAAACAAAACAAGTAAAATGAATTTTTAACCATGCCAAGGCCATTTCAGCAGCCGTGCTGCTGTTAAGCATTTTACATGAACATCAGCAGGTAACATGCATAAACTATCCCTTGACACAGGGACTGAAAGCCAGATTTCTCCCTTTGCAATGAACTGTCATAAACATCAAGTTAGAAATGAATGCCTCTGCTGACTTCCTCTCAAAACTCCAAAAACACAAACCCTTTTCTGCAAAATGGAGAAAAGTCTAGAGGAAAGTTATAGAAAAGCATACTTCTTCTAGAAGAGCATACTTCTCATGCTCTCTTTGCTCCAACTTCCCCTCACACCCAACTAAGTGTAAACAGTCTAAAATAACTCATATGGGTGTGAATTTTCCGAGGTAGAGAAGAGAATAAATCCAGCTGTCCTACATTTTGGTGGAACTTCCTACCACAAAGGTAATGTTTGAGTCTTTTCTTCACTTTTCATAGTCATACTCCACAGTTCTTTGTGTCTTGAAGGCTTTCTAGACTAAGCCTATGAGAAAAGAGATAGAGGAAGGCAAGGACCCAACTCTATGGAAGGATTTAGGAGATGATTTGGAGTGACAGACAATAGGTCTAGGGCAGTACTGCCTTTGAATAAAATTCTTTTATTTCTTTTTCATGTTATTTAAATACCTTAAATATCTAGGTAATAAGAAACTAAAGCATATAATGCAAAGCTCCTGTCTATTGTCTTATCATAACTTCCTCTTTATAGTTAATCCAGCTTCAGACAGATTTGATTTTGGGGCGCATTATTGTGTGTTTTTGTTCTGAACTACTCTCAGTGGTTTTGTTTTTCACCACTCTCAGTGGTGAAACTCTAAATAAACTGAAAAAAATGGAAATGAAAAAAAAAAAATTCTCTATAATTTCATCCCTGGAAGAAATTTTCCTTTTGGTCTTCTAGTTGTGTTACTCACATCCATTTCAGGCAAAGACAAAGAGAACAACTCCAGGGCTAGATAAATTAAAACCTGTGAGTTGAAGGCAATGAGAGGGCTGGTCCCTAAATTAAATTTCATTAAGCTTGTGATGTGTGAAATAGTTTTCCTGCATCTTGGAAAAGGATCAGCCTCAGTGAGCTGATTCATTCACTGGTAAATGTCTGGGCAGAGTTTCATTAACATGCCTATACACAGCATATTTTTATGAATATTAGGAAAGGAAACATACCTCTTACTGTCAGAGTTGCTTGACTTTACATATTTTTTTCACTTGTCTCAATATAGGATTTTAAATGGTTTAAAATACATTTAATTAGTGAAAGCAACTATTCGTACTTTTTAACTTTCTAAAGTTGCTTTTAATAGATATTAGAAATAAAAGTTAAGAATCACTGAAAGAGAAATTCTAGATTTCTCATAGTATACTTTGATCTGAGATAAACGGTTTCACATGGAAGGCATTTATTATAAATATTACAAGGTAATTATTATAATTGCACTCATTTAGAGAAGTAATATTTTCAAAAGACTCTAGTTCTGTCTTTTTACCTTTTTCCCAGTCCCTCTTCATATGAAAGAACTAGAAAACTTTTGCATAGATGAGCCATCACTGCAGTAAAGATGTTATGGCTAAAAAAACATAACATAGGACCCTAAAAAAATAACTGCCTTGAAAGGATGATGAAAGCACCCTTCAAATTCTTTATGGGCAAGTCCATTATACCTCCTTTCCTTCTCCTTACAGACACAAGTATGAAAGATTTAGGAGAACACTGTAGATGAATCCTTACAGAGTTTTTCGCATTCCCAGTGTCATCAGGGAAATGGAGAGCTGAAAACTTAATTCACAAGTTTAAAGTTTCCCTTGGACACCATAAAAAATATATTTCTGCCCCATGGTTTCAAGAAGATGATGAAGGTGAGAAATTTCAACCCTTTAACATTTTAATTTTACAACAAAATATAGCTGTGTAGAGCACAGTTTACAGTGCAGAGTGTGAATTATGAAGCAAGTTCTTTCTTAATGCTAAAAGTTAGTTACTATTCTTTTTAAGACTGTTAAAGACCTTCTTTGAGGCTTTACCTCTATTTCACAGACTAAATGTTTTTGGACTCCAGAGTTTCTTCAGTGCTGAATCCTGCCTTGTAGCCATGAAAACAATTTTGATATTTGTCTCTATGGAAAGAAAGGAAAACACTTTCCCCTTCTTCATTTTTCTCCTGCATTAGGGCAAATTCACAGGTCAATTCTTTTCTGACAGTGGATGTTTTTATTTTTTCTCTATTCATGGAGCTGTTGAGAACCACAGTAGTTGTCCACAAATCTATGTCTGGTGTATTGTGGTTTAGTGTTAAATTTCTGAAACAGTAAGCTCAAGAAGTAAAAAGGCAATTCCAAATCAACTTAAAATAACTCAGAACAAAAAAAAGAAATTGTACAGCCTAAAGGAATGGAGATTTAAAAGAAAAGATGAAAAAAAAAGGCAGTGCTTTGAGGTAAGATTGAGCAAATCAAACCTGCTGTTTGGTGTATGGTTGTATTATAGTTGGCTAAATTAACAGACTTTTCCCCACCCATTTTGCATTGAATGATATTTGACACCTTTTTAAAAAGAAAAAAATTAAAAATGTACTAATGGTTATAGGGTTAAAAGCAAAGAGCTTGTTCTACTGCTGCCCTTTACTGACAGCCATTTCACTTTTATTTGAAATGACTCGTGATTAATTGTGTTTAAGCACTGTGTGCAGTTTTGCTACTCTCTTTTTTTCTTTATTTTTCTAAGTACAAGGAGAAATTACAATGAGTTTTCTTGCAAAATGGATGATCTTTTGTCTTCTTGCAAAGAAACATCCTTATAAGGCAGAAAAATCTACAATCTCTTACACAGATATATTATTTATGATAAGTGTAAAAATGTACTTCATTTTTCTTAGAGTTAAATCATGCAAACTTTGTAAAGTTAAATATATTTTATTGTCATTGTTAAAACTTACACTAGATCTTATGTTGGATATGAGCACTCAGCTACCCATTTCTATAAGCAATGCTTGAAAAACCTGATCTGAACTTGAGACCAGGGAAAAGAAGCATATTATGGGAATAAGAACAACCAAACACACAAACAAGTAATTAAAAATGCTTAATGCACTGCTTTTTGGGCATCCATAAAGAATTAGGAAAATAATGTTGAGTCAAACATACCTACTTATTGTTTTTCTTTGTCAAAATCTGGGAGACCAACATGATAATAAAACATTAAACAATCATTCATCTTTAAATCCTCGTTGTTATCCATTTAAAGTATGGCTCACTGGTGTAAAAATAAGCCTTACTTCAAATAGTCTGCATATTTTTCTTACTTAATACAACTTTCTTTGGCGATGCAACTCAGCAGTTAGTTCTCTTTTCTTTAACTTTGCAACTTTCTATTCACGTGCTAAGTGATAATAAATACTTAGATCATAAAAAGTTGAAGTAGATTAAATAAATTACATCTTTTGTCTCAGTAAAGATAGAAGACTACCATGTTTAGACTCTGATTTGTTTCTAAATCCCTTCTGCTTTCAAATACTTTACAATCATTTGTATCTTTTACTAAAATTAAATGATTGCCTTTTTATAGAAAAAATGCAATTTATCCATGTTTAAATATGAATAAAATCAAAATATGTGCGCACATACTAAGCAAATTGTAATCGAGTAACTGTCCTCTGTTTTTTAAGATGAGTCATTGTTTGACTGAGTTCTTGATGTACAACCAACTTTACATATAGCATGGAGCATTGACAATGAATATATGTTGTTTTGTAGAGATTTCAGATGATGTTTAAGCCAAATATTTTCTAGCACATTTACCTTAATCCTTCTTCCTTGTCAGGAAGAATTTTCCATTCCTTTTTTCCCAGCAAAAAACATGCAAAAAATTGTCTTACGTATTGTCGAAGTATTAGATGTGAACGTCTTTCAAGGGAGTTTTTAACTGAATTAGAATTAAACTGAACAAAGGGTCTGGATTCACCTCAGACATTGTTATTTATGCTCAGTGTGCTGTTTATTTGAACATTTTTTTTCTGGTCCTTATTTTAGCAGTAATGGGTCATGCCATTTTTTAGATATTTCTTCATGACATAGCGGATAACAGGGTTACTGAAGGCAATTATTCTAACAATGACAGGTACAATCCTTCAGCCTTTATGTAGCCTTACTTAAATGTGAGCTGAGATATGCACATAAAGACTCTGAGGAATATCACTATGTATAAAGTTACTCACAAACTCAAGAGACTCATTTCTCATTTTTTAAAAATATTTCTATCTGCTCATCAGTAAAAATTTGCATTTGTACAGAAAGATACTTGAATGGTGAAAACTGTTTGCAAATTGGTCTTCCAAAGTGACCAATTTATCTATGCAGCTGCTTTCATCTAGCTAGAGACTTCACTTTAAATTGCAAAAAGATAGTGTAAAATATTAAAAACTCAAAATCTGAATGCAAATGTAGATAATTAATCAAAGGGGAATGATAGATTGCTGAAGAACAAAATAAAAAATTGTTTACAGACCTATTTGCTTCTGAAATTTACTAGCCACCAGAGTAAGCTAAGCAGTTTAAAAGCAAATTTGTTTTTGTACATAAAACAGAAATGCATCCTTCTTTTTTTTAAAACGTCGGTTGTTTTATGTGACCAGTTTGTTGATGTAAATTTTTCGTAGAGTAACAGGAGTAGAAATAGGACTAATAAAAAACAAATAAACAAGCAAAGAAAGCATTACACAAGATTTTAAAGTATGCTTAAAAAAACAGTGAAAGTTACTGAATGATGGTGCTTCAATTAGCACCATCCAAATGCTTAAAAGAAAGACAATAACTAAGTACATCCTTATTCATATACTCTGCATGTAATAAACAAGCATAATCATTTTGTCAAGCTCTTGAGTTGTAAGTTAGCGACAAAAATACTGATCAATTTTTTTTTCCCTCTCAATCACATTTGTTAACAAGAAACCTGTCTACTTCTGAAATACAGGTAATATCTGAAATTACCTCTTTCATGAACTATGAGTTTTAGTCTTAGAGCGCTCTGTGTCATGTTATTGTCTCATTTCATTGAGAAAATAGAGAAACACATGTAGAGGAACATTAGAAATTACCCAATATTTTAAAAGGGAGTCTTTTTCTACCAAGCTTATACCAAGCTCCAATAAATTTAATCTAGTTGCCAGAAACTGATCTCTTTGCCAGTATTGTGAAAGACAATGAAACTGTCTATTCCTTTTTCCCTTTTTTCCCTCTATTTTTTTCTGACAACTGTGTGGTGATTAAAGTTAACTTTAACCTGGGAACTTCATCTAACAGTTGAGTTTTTATAATAAATATACACAAATGCAAATACAGAACATTAAGAATTTCTTTGATGACTTTTTAGCTTTTCAAAATCTATTCAGCTTTCAAAAACATAAGTTTATATCAGTTAAACACTATTTTAGCTAGAATTTTTCATGTATTCTCAAACTTTTTTTTTTAATACTTTGTGTTATATTTTTAGAGAATGACTCATAAATTACTTCTCTTTCCTTGGAAGTCTCAATCGATCAGGAGTTTATAGGGAAAAGTTCAGTTCAGTATGAAGGTTTATGCATGTATAAGTCCGGGGACAAGCATTTCAGAAAAGATAATTTCAAATTAGTATAGTTTCTAATGATTCAAATATCATTTTGTATAAATATTGTCTTCTATTTTCAAAAGAAATGTGGCAATTCTAGCCCATCATGGATAAAGTAAATACAACCTGCTTGCATCAGGACTGGATGGCAGATGCTACTGAGCTAAGTGCTTATTTTCCACAGTGAGCAATTTTAAGTTGCCAGAAATAAACTCACACCTAAGCCATTAAAGAATGTCTGCTTTCGGAAGAGCAGACAACACAACATTATAACAAACAGAAGTCTAAAAAAAACATGACTCAGTTCCACTATTTCTTCTTCATGACCCTGAGACAGCTTACCTGAGTTTAAGTGCATCCATTCTGCTCCTGCTTGCTTGAATTAGATGGAATGTGATTCTGGGTATATTACTTGGGTTAAAAGTAGGTTCCACTAAATAAAATCTACCTTTCATTTCAGATCACCTCCAAACACTACATCACACATATAAACATGAGCATCTTTCATGTCAAGACAATTGTGATTCATGAAACACCTGTCATAGTAACCATCCTGATGATGCCGTAGAAAAATTTCTCCACATTTTTTGGGGGGGTTGACTGCAGTACATTTCATTTGGAAATAAATTAAATGAAGGATTGCTAGAATCTGGCTGATAGATAAATGTAAAAACATTCTGCAGCAATTTGTCCAGAACTGGGCAAAATATAAGTGTACAAAAAGCTGTAATACTTTCATAGAAGTACTGTCTTTTAAAGATATCTTCTATTTTATATTAGTCTTCTGGTTCTGAGGAGTGTGGATACTGTTGGAACTGTACCTGTTTACCCCCTCAAAATCTATGCATAGTTCGTCTGATCATGCTAGGACCAATTGATTTCTATAGGGATTGAGGACGCATACAAGGTCGACCTTCATTTCTTTCTTTCATTTTTCTTTGGTTCAGAGCAGATTATTTTTTGATAGATTGTAAAAGGCTATCATGCAGCTTCTGTGGCATAAATGTACAACAGAAAATCATTAAACACATATCTCAACTCTCTTATTCAACTAAGTATTATCTAAAAAACCCTTTAATAATAAATGTACTGCAACTTAATGCAAAATCAAACTGATCTTGCCTTTAATAAATGCTTAATTAAAAATTATACAAAATCCCTCAGAGAGAAAGATTTGCATTGCAGATCTTTCCTTGTAAAGTAGCCAAAAAGTGTCCTATTTAAAATAAATATCTGTGCATCTGTCTTTTGAAATATTAGTTTTAAATAGTTTAATCTATTTCTAGAAGGGAAAAAATATAGCAGAACTAATGACATAATGGCTCAAAGACAACCTGGTCACAGAAAACGAAGCATTATGTTAATTTTAATTTAATCCCATTTAAACAAATACAAGTACTTTCATTGAGATAAAGTACCAAATGAAATAACCATGCTGGAACCATTCATAGAATCATAGACTCATTAAGGCTGGAAGGGACCTCTAGAGGTCATCTAGTCCAATTCCCCTGCACACGCAGGGTCACCTAGAGCACATGGCACATCGTTGCATCCAAGCAGATTTTGAAGATCTCCAGAGAAGGAGACTCCACAACCTCTCTGGGCAGCCTGTTCCAGTGCTCTGTCACCCTCACTGTCAGGAAATTTTTCATTAAGTTCCTGTGGAACTTTTGATGTTTAAGTTTGTGGCCATTTCCTCTAGTTCTATCACTGACTACCACTGAAAAGAGGCTGGCAGCATCCTCTTCACTCCCTCCTTTGAGGTATTTATATACACTGATAAGGTCCCCTCTCAGTCTTCTTAAATGCGGAACATTGATTTATAGGTAGCGGATATATCTTACCTTGCAATAATTCTTACGCTAGCATTTTCTTAATCTTTTGATGAAAATTCCCAAAGAAAATATTCCCTATAACATCCATGTTTTGAGATTAAATTGTATAAATTGTACGTCATATAAATTGTAAAGATATACACATTTCTGTAAATAATACTTAGAGATATTACTAGGATTTTATGCATTTTCTTGCAAATCCATAGTGTTGCAGTTAATTTTAAAGATTTTGGAAACTATAATTCCCAGTGACTCAACAGTGCCAAAATTTTCTACTGTGAAGGAAAGTAACTGACAATTAGAGAATAGAGAAGTTATTTGCTGGAGTAATTCTACTGAATCCAGTGAAATTCTGCCAGAATATAAGGTATTATGAAGAGTTTCAAGTACTAAAGAAATGAAAACCAATCCCTAGTTAATAAAGCCTACAAAAATAAAGCCTATATGAAGCTAGCCCATTATTTTTCAGTTCATTAGATTATATTGGAATAGATATATACACTAATAGTTTTAAAGATTATGCATATCATTTTGTTGTTGCTATTTTCTGCCATCTTTCAAAGACTCATTCTTAGGAAAAAACGTCATGCTGCTGAATTCCCTGTCTTACTAAAACCAGATGGATACTTTGTTCTTAATTTCTGCTGGTTCAGAAAATGCCTTCTAGTCAGAAGAGAAACTCTACTATGCATTGCTTTGATGCAACAGTGCAATTTTGTTTGATTTCTGCTTCAGAGCTATGTATTTGAATACACAGATGGAAATACACATGAACTAGATAGGTAAAATGACTAGAAGTTAAAAGTAAAGTCATATATTTGTGGCCCAAAATAAATGAAACACAAAAAGACAGATCATTTCGACAGTCAAAATTAAAGTCAGTTTTTTAAAAAGTATTATGACTATAAATACACACTAGAAGTTCTCCTTTTGACATCTAAAGATATACATCTAAAGTCTACAAAATTGCAGTTCACAGTCACCTTTTAAATTTTATCCATACTGAGATTCCTTGCCTCTTTTCTCCAAACACCTCTATGGGCTATTACAAGCTATACTTGTTGGCTAGGATATTAATACCCTTGCAAGAAGCAGCTCCTTGCTACAATGTAGAATTGTATGATTGCATTCATGAAGTGCTGCAAAATACTCATAATGGATTTATTCTTAAAGATTTTTTTTACAGTATAATATTGAGAATGGAAAAAACCTCAGAGGTGGACAATCAAAGGGATCTGATGTAATATCTTCAAATGCTAAATTACAAAAGGAGTTTAATATTTCCAGCTTCTTATCATTCCAAGTTGGTAGATTTCCATCCTATGTCTTTCCTTTAAGATGCAGTATACTATAAATCTTATTTCTAAAGTATGGAAACAGACATACAGCTAGACTGGAATGAATTGCAGAGTGTATAAATATGTAGGGGTCAGTAAAGTCTTTGCAATTTTTCTCTGAATGTCTTTTCTGTAACTATCAGTATGAAAAACACAAATTACAAATCAAGAAAGCATCTTATCTTTACAGTTTGAATATCACTTCTGCGTAGTATGTTTGAGCACATTATAGAAAACCAAAGACATATGCTGAGGATAAGAACTTGGATAATGTACACTGTGACCATCCTACACATGTTGGATTGGCACTCAGAGGCATGCACTCGTAAATACAACTCCATCAGAGCTAAAACAGGAAGTAAACCTTGTTGCATGTCTGTACCCTGTGATGACTCAGCTGAAGTCAAGAACATGGTCTGAGTTTCAAACAGCAGTAACAATGACAAACAAAAGAGCATAAAGCTCTTTCGGGCTTAGACTGTCAATATGACTATTACCTCCACTGGTGTTCCTGATTACATGGCAATTAAACATACTGAATGGACTAAATTTATGAAGGAACTAATTATTAAAGAACTGATTATGATGAGTGCAGAATGAGACTTTTTATCATGACATGATAGACCATGACATGGGTAGATTTGAAAGAGGCATATTTACAAGTCTTTATTTAATTATGTGGTTTCTAGTATTTATGCGGACTGGGTTTTCAGAAGCACCATTTAACCTCACCATACATTAAAATGTTCAGCAAAATGACTATTGATGGATTAGTTCTGAGGGTAGTTAATTCTGAGTTTCTAAATCGTAATAGCCCTCCAAATAAGTTGCTCTGCAAAACTGGCAAAGTTTCTCAGGGAAAGGTGAAAAACATTTCATGTTTTATGGTAAGATGGTAAATCAGAGTTTCAGCTGCAATTAGACAAGAGGACAAAGAAACACCAGGGAATGCAAAATGTTTCCTTTGTTTTGGGTGGAGATGAAGATGCTCTGCAAAATCCATATTGAATTTGGACTAGAAAAAAATATGAAAAATGTGAATTCAAAGGAAAGAGTTGAGTTTATAATCTTCAGCTTTCACAGCTCATGTTTTCAAAGCTATTCTGCTTTTAATTATGTATTTAGATCATATTGGCTCAAACTCATTATTGTTTTGCATCAGTCTAGTTTATCGCTTCTGCTCCTTATCAAGATCCCAGTATGGTATGTGTGAACCAGGTGAGATATTGTGTATTGAAGTCATTTAACGTTTCCCACTTCCAGCTTTTCCTCTTTAAAGAGAAAAGGATAGTGGCATAGGTCATCTCTCTTATCTAACCCCAAAGATTGTCATGTTCTTTGTCTTTTTCTTTTCCTTCTCCCTGGTAATTTATAAATCATATTTTATGCTTTAAGAAATAAAGAGATTCAGATACACCTTCTGAATTACGTTTTCTTAACTGGCAGAATTCAGACAATTGTGTCCAATATGTGTTAGGGCCCTCCTTTGAGTTAGTTTTTCAGGCGTCTTTATCACTTGCAGATGGAGAAGGACAACACAGAAGAGACAGTCCCAGGTTACTCATTTTTAGATCTCCCTTCCACTATCTCATGGATAGGCTCCTCTGCTTTGTCTGGACAGCCTTCTGGTCCCAGTTCTCTCTCTTTCTCACCAGCTAATATTTTTTACTCCAAGGTAGCATCAAATAAATAAAACCTGACTGAAACCATGCATTTCAATACCTTGTTATTCAACTTGTCGTTTGAAGATACACTGTCAAATTTATTAAAAAATATAACTATGCTTCAAATAAAAACTCCTGCTATTTAGCATGAAAAAATAATTCTCTGAATTTCCTGAATTCTCTGTTATTTTTTTCTTTTGTGAAAGGGTTGCTTTTTCCCCAGCTTTTCCACATCAAGGCACCTTTAGAGCGAATGTGAATAAATTACTCTTAAAATTCTTAAAGTTCTTTTAAAAGTTATTTTTCTAAGTAAGTGTATCTTCATTTTTTTCTTCCAGCATATGTTGCTTGACAGATATAGCAGGCAAATTAACTGCCTCTTGAATTTCTCGGATGTTACTACATTTACTAATCATTTTAAACTCTTTTAATTAAAATTTCTCTGGCTCTTGTGTAAAGACTGGTGACTATTTGTGCCAACAGGATGTCTACTGTGTATGAAACAGGAACTGTGTTTTCTGTTTACCTGACTTGCAAGTACAAGTCATAATGATTTCAGCCAAGTTGTGAAGGAGGAGCACAACACAGTCAGATACGTTGTTTCTCCTTTTTTTAGCTAATCTGAGAAAATGTACAACCTACTTTTCTAGTTACCAGATGAGTGCAAGCTCCACCTCAAGAGTTGTTCTAGGGGAGACACTGGTTCACAGGCAGAATGGATTCAGTGTGGTGATTTAGATTAACGTTCTCTGAAACCCCTCTCAAGACACTCAGTAGACCAAAGCTCTGAAAACAGACATGTAGACAAAGCCTTCATGAATTAGCTCAAGATAATATGGATTGAAAAACAACAAACTAATTGCTACCAACTACCTCCAAGAAAACATCACTTTCAAAACAATTCTGTCTTACAGTCACCTCTTCAGAGATAAGGGAAAAAGGGCAGCCTGTACAATATATACCAAAGTTTTTAGACATATTTTAAAAATATTCCGAACTTTGGATTTCTCCAGTTCCAAACGAGGATATAGAAAAAGAAGAAAGTCTAAATCTGTACATCTTAAATTACATTACAGTAGAGTGTCAATCTTTACTGACACTTTTGAGTCACGTTTATAGTCACGTTTCAAAGTGACTTTAAATCAGTAATATCTGCAAAGCCATCATTTTTTAAACTTTGTTTTGAATATTATTTATTTATTGTTATATGCCCCTATGAATTTGATATCTAATCCAGGCCTCACTGATACTAAGACTGTTGACTCCTGGCTTTTGAGTCAAGGCCTTAATGTATCTATTAGAGTCCAAGTCAGTGTGCATTAGAAGCAAAATGCTATCTGAGCAGTTGTGCTCCTTCTACCATGCTCTTCATAAAAATCGCAAAAGTCCCCTGGCCACCTCTTTTTGATTTACAAACAGCAAGTCACTTTGCTTTGGAAGAAAAGAAGAGGTATTCTTCAATATTGTCATTCCTGCTCTCACTGCAAAACTCCAAAATGTCTTGTGAAACTGGTAAGAAATTGAAAGGAGAAAAATAAAGATATAATTGCATTTTCCTTGTTTGGTATTATATGTTCATTTAGTAAATACTGTGAAAGAAAAGCCCTCATTGAATGTTAGTCAGAAGTGATGTGAGACATCACATTGATGCATTAAGGTCTTGAATTCTATTTCCCCAAGTAAGTATTGACAGAGCAAAGTATCTTAGAAAAGTTAAGGCATGGTTATGCAGTCCTAAGAATTTTGACACCTTAATTCTGACAGCCCCTGAGAGATCATTATTTTTGCCATATGGAAAAGATATGAGAAAAGAAGAGGTAAGAAGGAAATTTATTCTTTGCTGTATGTTAAACTTGCTGTCAAATCAGAGCCTTTGATTGTACTCTAACCTGGTCAACAAAATCTTTTGAAACTTCACCACTGTGCAGCGGTACAACAACTTTTCTGCCTCAGACTCACCACCTACTGGTTCTGAACGATGACCTTTGTGTGTCGTGAAGGCCTTGGACAACACAGAGCAAACAGCTCCTGATTCCTTTCTACACTTAGCAGTAAAATATCATCACATTAACTCTCATGATTTCTGCAGCTCCTTTCATACTAGGATTTAAAAGCTGGTTACACAATAATCCTTGCAATGTTATCTGACCTTCTACACATAACAGACTTTATTTCCATGATAAATCACCAATACTATCACAAAAAACTTCCAGGTCTTCCAGAATCTCTGGACCAAATTTCACTATGCAGGTTGCAGTATGTGAAATAACAAGAATAGAAGCGATGCTACTAGAGTGCACTGGAACCTTGCACGGCATAGAGCATTTTACACCTTTTGAAGCTTTTGGTCTTCAGAAATCTCCACAATCTGCAAGGCTGGCCATATAGCTTTCACAGTTATTCTCAAAAAAAGGTCAAAGATATCCTGAGGAACAAAGTTGACAATATTCAGTTTTCTATCTCTTCTGCCTCCAAATTTACAATTTCAAAAGCCCTAAACTATCCTTACACGTAAAAATCTTTGCCTATTGACCACTTTGCTGCATGGTGTTCCCATTGCTTCTTGCTGTATCCAAAGTGGACATGGAGAAAGTTTGCTCTTTTTTTGTTCTAATTACTTTTTATGTACTTCTTGTCCTTTGAGACTCTCACTAACCCACGTAATTCCTTTAATATTCCTTTAAGGTCATGTTGGCAGACCAAACTCACAGGATTTCTAGATTTTTTGGTGGACATATTTTCTGGAAATGCAGTGTCTGAAAATGACAACTGAGGCTGTCCCAGTATAGTCGCATAGGAAGATTATTTCACAAGTCTTGCATACCATAAATCCAGCAGTGTGATCCCGATGATTCAGACCCCATCTACAATGCCCGACAGCTTTATTTAGGGTGACGCAGGAGGAGACAGGGGCCACCAGACAG
The DNA here is from genome assembly GCA_013389825.1 of Crypturellus undulatus. Lineage (NCBI taxonomy): Eukaryota > Metazoa > Chordata > Aves > Tinamiformes > Tinamidae > Crypturellus > Crypturellus undulatus. The sequence continues at coordinate 560,085 of VWPW01023954.1, forward strand.
AGAAACAAGAATGTAGCAATAATAGTAATGTGCTCTTTCAAGAGTGGGAGCAGAGCCAAGGTGTGATAAATGTCTACAGGCTGTGATGAGAGTTCAGCAGATTTTTAAAAGCATTTTGCTGCCACCTAGTACACTGTATTAGCAGAAGCATTGCCCCTTGCAAAAACACTAAAAAGCACAATAGCATGCAAAAAAAGACCCCAGTGCAAGGTCTGTAGCATCTGACATGAGCTTCTTATGTCAGAGAAGAAAATACAAATAGTCTGACCCAATGCCTTTGGGTGTCCATAGATCATTAGGAAAATAGATCCACAGTTTAACTTTTAAGTATAGTGCTTATATGAATGGGAATATTTTTTGTCTAGGCTTGAGAACTATAATCCTAGGGCACTAGAATTGGACTGCCTATCAAACTGTGTTTCAAATGTGTTCCTCCTAATCTATATATCTTCCCAGTTCCTAAACATTTCCTGTTACCTAGACTTAACTCACTGGTTTATACTGCTATTTAAAGGCAGAATCCACCCAAAACCCACTCTTTATTTTTTTCTCTCAAAATGTTGTCTCCGGCATACCTCAAAGATTTGTCAGATAGTCTTTGCCCTGTACTCCTCCTCCTGCTGATAGGTAAAAATAGTAAACCGTTAACATGCCAACAGTAAACCATTGATGTGCTAATTATAAAGAAAAAAAAAAATACTTTCTCACTATTCCTAGCACTATTACCCCAAATATTCACTCGCAAAGTACAAAGCATCATCTCTTCTCTTTTTATCCATGGGTAGTACTCCTAACAGACCTTATCCTTTAGCGGTAATATGCTGGTCATAAATTACTCCACTAAATTTGTACCACGGTATTTTCTCATGATATATTAGATTAGTGAATTATGTTATGTCACGATTCTTTTTTATGGGATATTTTTTGTCAAAATAAGTGGTTGCCAGGCACCAGTTTTAAGATATATCTTGGAGATTTAAACATGAGAGGACATTTTCAGTGGACAGGACTTTCAGGAAAGTCCTAAAAATTTTCATTTTTAGGACTTTCAGTGTCCTAAAAATCAATTTATGCATTTTGTCCTCTGAATCATTAGTAGAGGACAATATCATTCTTTTCTAGATCTACTTCCCAATAATAAAGATAAGAAACATTATGTATAGCTAAGGGACATGACCAGAGAATAAAAAAATACTGTAAAGTATATAGATTGTTTGCTTGAAACAAGCATCTTTTAATACAAATGAGACACCTATGTAACTTCTTTAATGCAGCAGAGAACTATACATAAGGAAGGGACACTAGTTTATTGCCTTTTCACATATAGGTGGTTCTTTTTTGATCCTCTATACATCATTTTCCAGTTCTTTCTTGTAGCTACCAGACCAAAGATAAGTCTCTGACAGACTACCAATTACAAGTCCTTCATCCTGACATTTTTTACAAATGCTTGTTGCTATCCTATTAACCTCAGTTATCCACCTGCAGCCCCAAGTTAGGCTAAGACCCGCATGAGTGAATGCACAAATACAAATCTGAATGAGAGCTGCTGTTTTTGCAGCTTTCCCTCTTGGAGACTAAGTTGCAGTGTTTTGCACAGCTCCACTGAGCTATGAAGAGTTTTGAAAATTCTGGGATTAATATACAATATATTTAGCTTTAGAAGATACAAGTACTTTTTACGCATTGAGAGATTTTGACCTTTCTGACAACTTGCCTTCAGCACAGTTATATTAAATAACAATGTTCAATTTAGTTCCACTTTGTGATTCCTTTTACTAAAAGCTGACAGGGCTGGAAAAGACTTTATAACCTGTCTGCATCTCCAGACAACAGAAAGTAAAGAGACTTTGTTTAGTCTGCTTGAGCATGAGCTTTGGCTTTATATTTTGTGTATAATTTAAAACTTCCACTGTTTTGTGTTTTATTCTTAGTTCTCATTTGGAGTTTTAAACACTTGCCTCAGGGATTTAAAACATCTGTTGTTTTTAGCAAAAAGAATGATGGATATTTGCTGCTTTGTGTGGGAGATTTGTTGCATAAAAGGAGATATTAAAATTGACTGGTTTAAAGATTAGGAGGTTTCAAATTAGGCTTCAAATACACCGACATATTTCACGTAAGGTTTTGATGGAAAATAAACACAACATTTTTATTAGGTGTAAAAGACACGGGTTAAAAAATGATTCACAAAGTTAGAGTTTTGGCTCAAAATCAAATATTTATCAAGCACCTAATTTTTCAGAAAAATATATTTTGAAAATTGCATATTGAAATGGAAATAGAATGCTATTTGGAAATGAATGACTGTTGAATTTATTCTGCTTTTCTGCTTAAAATGCTGCCATTTTTTTAAGACATGGCCTTCATTGTCGTGCTTAATAGAATATGATATTTGCTTTTATTAAAATGCGACATTACAAATTTATGGAATATAATCTGAAATTATACTGTGGCCTGAGAATATTTTGACTGCCTTTATAACGTTTATTTTTCAATTTACTTTAGAGAAAAATATTAAAAGTAGCTGCTATTTAGTAGAGAGTAAAAGGTGTTTTCTAATCACTAAAGATATTTCCTATTTAGATTGGAAAAAAAAAATTGTGACAGTGAACAGGAGCAACAGACTTAGAAGGTTGGTTGTAACACAAGTATTCTTCTGTTACTTGCTAGTTACTAAAAACCTGCAAACTTTACTGTGTGGAAAATAACAATGTATGTGAGTCTGATGGAGAGCAAAGTGACAGCAGCTCCTGTGGGCAACAGGAAATCCATAATTTAACTGCATTGAGCTTAGTCAAAGAGCCTCACCTAAGACTGATTTACCCAGCAATTTTTCAAGAAACATAAATCAATTGTAAGAACAAATACAGGTGGGACTAATGATGTGCAGTGCTAAAAGCTACATATATTTCATGCAAAAGTTAATCACTTAATGATGAACATATATCCTATGCAAACTATTAGGTGTAATAGTAGGCACTAACCACAAACAGCAAATTCCTAAGAATTAAAAAGATCAATCTCGCTACAGTTACAGTGACTTAATAACAACAGATATGGGGAAATAACCCAGATGATAAACTGAAACTGCACTATCATTTGACTTTGGGGACACACTTTTACTAATGTGCTTGATTGCTAGAAAGAAAAGAAATAGCATTAAGCTGGGGACAGAGTCTAATTGCAGCAGTATTTTCTCTACATTACATTATCGGCTATACGGTTTATAGCAGGATGTCTTGTGGAAGTCGGGACTGGTTAATCCACAATTTGGATTATCCATCCATGGATATTTGAGAATTTATAGTATTACATGCTTTAAGCAAACTCATCATCTTAATATTTAAGAGCTAGACCTTGAAATGGATGCTGTTGACATCGTTTTTTCTTAAAGAGGAATACTTTTTTTTTTGTATTTTCTAGCAGAATAAAGGCAAATGGGATTGTTTGATTTGCTGTTTGACTTGTTGATTAATTTGTAGAGTGATGAAAAAATCCTGATTTAAAGCTAGACAGGAAATACTTTATGGCAAAATGGCTGGCAAGCAGCTTGCTGTACTTCTATTCTATGCCTTCCATTCTGAAATATTTAATTATACTCACGAGTATAATTACTTCTTCTATTTTTCAGTGTAATAAACTGCAGGGTGAAGTCTATGACTCCAGCAAAATTATAAAATTGTTTATATATTGCTCTCAACACACCATCCCTATACATTCTCTTCACTGAGAAAATGATTTTAATAACAAGTAGGTAAGTAAGTAGATGAATTTTATATCAGAATTGATGATTTTAAAACATTATCACAGCTACTTTGTGTTTCAATAATCAAAAGGTGTTTCAGGTTAAATCATTATTATTATTGTTGTGAAGTAAAGCTGAACTTGCATGTTTTTGTCCAAACCTGAGAGTAACCATCATCTCTAATGGGTCAAGAACGACTCTTTCTGAAAGAGCAAAAAGATGAGTTTCTTAGAAGCAGAAGATTTTTATCTGAATCTTATTGTGTTAGAACATAAAACAGTGATTAACTCAATTGGTAACAACATTTTGTGTGAAGTTGATTTGTTCCTGAGTCTAGTTTTAGATGGACAAAGTGCTAATGCTAATGTAATTAGTATTTTTGACAACTGTAATCTTTCACCTTCAATTTAACTCTTTTATATGGAAAAATGCCTTTTTCAGAACATGATAACATGTACTGGACAAAGAGATGAACTTATTTTACATTAGCCTTTTTCTGTATGGCAGGAAGACTTTAGGAAGTAAACGCATAATTAAGTAAAGTATACTTAAAAGAAGTATAGCATACTATTTTCAACTTGCTATACTTAATAACAAGTTTTAATTTATCTTTTGCCACATTATTCATCATAATAAATGGCAAAAAAAAAACTAGCAAAAATTATGCATCCATCCTTCATACAAGTGTGCACTTCAAGTGTGTTAAAAATTTTCATGCATTAGAAATCCGAAAGGGAAGATTTTGTATTGGTGGAAGTATATGGGAAAGTAAACAACATATTAAAATCCATACGCATGAGAGAGGTTTATGTTTCCATAAAATAGCAATCTCCAAACATTGCCTCAAGTAAATGACTGCTGCACACACACACACAAAAATATTCAGACTGTAGCCCTCTGCTCCATAGCTCTGCTAATGTTGTGCATATATGTTTAGGAAAGCAAATGACTGCTCACAAAGTCCCTTGTCATGCATTGAAAGATCTCATTCCTCTTAAATCACTCATGAACCTATAACGTGGTTCACAGTGGGTCTTATGTTAAGAGAAGGTCAAGTAAAGGAATATAGTCTCTGCAAAAAGTGCAGTATATGCAAACATATATGGTGAACACTGATAAGCAATATGAATGGCTCCTTATCTCTTTCATCCTGGAAGGAAAATGAATAAAAACTCTCTCTTCTTCCTTAGGCTGGCATTGAGCTAGGGAAAAATGAAGAGTCTAATAGAGGGCCTACCTCTAACCTCAGTAAAAAGCAAAGTTAACATTTCTGCTGATTTCTGTTTTTTTTTCACCAATCAGACATTATTTTTGTATTAATAAATTGTCCAGACAAGAGCTACTTTGGAATCTGTAGCTATATGGGCTACTATGAGTAGATATGTGTCAGTACATTCAAAAGTTCCTGGGATATTCCTGAACATCAAAACACAATTTCTTATGTTAGTGGTTTGCATGAATGTTGCCTTGTGTACTTTTGTCTTCTGCAGTCTCTCAGGGAATTCACTGAAGTCATTTTACTGACCTATCCCAATCAACACTCTTCATGCAGCCATGCCATTTTGGAGACTAGAAAAGACAAATAGCCTGCATGTGGGCTGGTCTCTCTCAGTCAGTTATCATAGACGGAGATAGTCCTAGGCAAAGGAATTTCAGATATTTCATGGAAGTCATAACATAAAAAAATGCATTTCATATTTCAGAAATGTTTAGTAAAAAAAAAAAATAAGGATTTCAATAGAAAAATAAAGAACATGGGACAAAGAAATCTTTCAGCACTATCAGTTCCACTATCAGTCTTCCGCTATTGTTGACACCTTTTCCATTACCTTTATAAACCTACCCAGAATTATTCTTGCTTGAATTAAATGTCCTTGATTCCAAATGCAAGTAGATAAAAATCTGATTATCCAAATTAATGTTAAAATTAAATTAATATTTTTCCTTGACTTCCTGGCATTTGAGTCCCACAAAGAGTAATAACATGTGACACATAAATAAAGAAAGAGATGCACTAATACATCCTAGGACTGACAGCTTACTTGTGTTGAGAAAAGTCTAAACCCAAACTGCTAAGCAGGAAAGAAACCTGATAAAATCATTAAGTTCAACTTTATCTGCCTTTAATGCAGCTAAATTAAATATGACTTTTTTATTGATGATGTTTACATAGTGAATTTAAAAGTTATATATTTATAATTCTGAGTTGTAAGTATGGATAATATTCTATCTTGAAAACTGTGCTTTAGACTTGTATAATTAATAGCTGGAATTTAAGAGTATTCGTGTACACAGGGATGTGTATACATACATTTATAGGAATATATATAATATAATCCTGTGGATAAGAGAACGTTTTTGTTTCTTAACAGCAGGAGTCTGAACTGTACAAATACAGTTAAATAATTCTGAGTTTTTTTATTGTTATTATTTCTCTTTCAGTGTTTTCTGTTCTAAAAGGACTGCTTTCTTGTGACAAATCAGTAGTGTCAGAAATTTATCTCGTGGTGATGGGGAAAGCTGGAATACTGGATTTAAGTACAGGTAGTCTGCAAGCTATCACCATATTTTAACCCCTTCCACACTTTTGTATGTCTTGGCTGATTAGTCTCGTGGTCTTTCAGTTTTTGCTGACAGGGAAGGTCTCTTGTTATGCACAGGAGAGTACAGCGAGACTTTTGGGGGATTTACACAACAAAATGAAATAACCACACTAGCAATATGATCCTATTAATTGTACAAAGGCCTTGTTCTGGATCGAGATCATATGTCTGATCTGTTTCCAGATCTGACATTGATAGAGAAAAATACTACTGCTTGATCAAAACGAACGTCTTCCTTTAATAGGAGTTGGTGAAGAAATAAGCTCACAGCCTACCACCAAATCATTTGTTATGCATCTGGAGGCCTCACAATCCTAGGGCCAATGTCAAAATGCATGTTTGAATGGGCTTATAAAAATTCTGCTTTTTAATGGAACATATGTTTTATACACCGTGAAAGAGCTGGTATGAAAAAGCATATCTTGGCAGACCACATTTCTATGGCAGTGAGACACAAAATCAATAGGATTAGTAACCTGCGTAGGGACCACCTGACAAGCTTCACAAAGCTGCTGAATATCCCACTCTTCCTGACTTTCTCTAAATTATTCTTATAACGTACAACCTTTAGGGAAAGGAAAAGAAGTGGTTCAGTTTGGACCCCAGCTGTTAGCTCATGCAGTTGGCTATTAAATGTTCAAATCACTAAAAGAAGAGCTATATTTTTTCTCCAGTTCTGCTGCACAGAACAGAGCAGTCTATAGTTTCCTGACAAATGTTCTGTTTTTCACTAGAACAAAGAAATAAGAACTCCAGCCACCTTTTTAGCCCCTCACGTTAGTGGCAAGACAAGAGCGTTAGGAAAAAAATGAGATGTTGTCAATTTGCATTTGCAAATGCTTCCGTGCTAAACTGAAATACCGATCCATAGCCATTAGGGATAATCAAAATCCAAATCTGTCATCAAATTCTGAAGACAAGCTGTACCTGGATAATAGACTAAAACAATGACACACATTGACACAATGACCCCCATTTTTAAATTTGAATAAGAACAAAGGTAGAGTGATGGTTAACTACTGTATCAAGCTGCATTTATACAAGCAAATTGTCCTGTTATAGGCCTTGTGAAATTGTATCCCTGCTCAGTCATGATTCTGCAATTATTCAGTGTTTTATTGTTGAATCCTTAGGAAAAAAATATTTTCTGCCAAGGACTATGAGATGGAAAATAAATATATTTATTTATTATAACAATAAATACATATTTATTTTATATTTATAATATAAAATAATAACAATATATTATTGCCAGTCCAGAATTATCCCAGGCTGTCAGATCTCGCATAGCTGTTTTTTTCCCTCATGATCCTCCAACAGTGAGACTTGCCTTTCTCTCATTTAGGTCACAGCATTGCAGTACAGGAACAATTCAATGAGTGCATGTGCAAGGTGTAGCTACTCAGATTGTCCATACATCTGCTCAAAGGAAGGAGCGTTGAGGGTGTGCAAGAATAAGGTGCTCAGGGGTCGTCCTCTTGATCCTGGGATCTGGCTTATCAAATGCATGTAACCTGACCACCTACCTCTTCATTGTCTCATGATACAGAAGAAAGTCAAGAAATCTGAGAAATCTCTTTTTTCAGATATGCAATCCAGAACAAAATATATTCTTTTTTCGGGTAGAATCACATCCTTTGTAAAGTTGGTTGCAGAAACTCTTATCTTTAAAATTACCAACAGGAGTTCATTTTACAAAGATAACACTAACATAAAAAATTCCCTTCTATATAAAGATATTTACTCTGTTCCATTCACAGAATTGATTTTTTTGCAATTTATAATAATGAGTTATTCTATTTTTTGTGTTATATATGTATATATATTTCTAAATCTGCATTTCATTCTTATTCTAGAAGGAAAATTTAGATTAAAAGTTTCCCTGCTTGATGAGAAAAATGTTTAGCAAAAATGCCATTGCAGAGGGAATTCTGATGGAATGTTTTCACTTATCTATACTGTGGGAAAATTGCTCAAGAAAAGGGAAATTAGAGGAAAACTAGGGCCTATCAGAAGCTATGACATTACAGAGGCTTGCTTAGGGTGAGTCACCACTTCCAGGATGATTGGTATAGAACCTACTGGTAGATTGGTAGGAGAATCTACTCCTCCATGATTCCCTGGCCACCACAATCTGCCCTCCTAGCATATGCTAATAAGAGCAAAGAAAGAGTGCAGCAGAATGGAGACACCATGGTCAAACCCTGTTGGACAACCTGTGGAGGTGGTAAGCTGATGGTGCCATGCACATGATAAGCCACAAAATACTGTAATGGTACTGTAAAGCTGGTGCCAGCCCAAAAATGGTGGCAGATACCAATACACATCTCCATCTCAAAAGCTGCCCGCCTCCATGGTACGACTGCTCCTCTAGATTTTTCAATGGACTCGACAGACTTTTAAACAAATCAATAACAAAAGTAAGTATGACTAGAGTCACTCAAGCTCTAATGTAAAAATAAATCAAAGGTGAACTAGGAGGGAAGAAGTTAGAGTGAAGACTTCATCATAACTTCTGGATCAGTTGATGGGCTGACCCCTTTCCCTTCAGGAGGCTGCCTGAGCAGACTCAGAGGGAAGACTCTGTCGTAACTTCTGGATTGGTTGACGAGTTGAACCCCTTCTCGCCCCTTGGGTCAGGATGCCACGTGACGGGACTCCTCCAGGTTGATGGCCCTCTCCCATCTTCTGGGGTGACTGATGATTGCACATTTGTGCATTAGGAGCTAGCTAAGAACCCCACACTGTAGTAGAGAATTTCCTGAACAGACATCCAAACTTGCTTTGTAAATGTTGCATTTGAATAAGTTGACTACTTGTTTTGAAGGTGATTGGACCTACAGTCGACAGATTATTTATGAATCTGGTCCTGTCAGAGTCGGGCCCATAGTTATCATAGTATTTGGTATCTCTATTAAGAGATGAGTCCATTCTGCCCAGTCCCTCTAACCTCTGAGAATCTGGGATTTATCTCTTACTAAATTTGCTCCCTCCTTCAAAATGCAACATGTATATATTGCATAATACTTATCTAATACTTACACAACTACATCAATAAAAAAGAGTAAAATGTGGAAGAAAGTCTAGTTAGGTCTTCTAGAAAAAATAGATCAAATCATAGAGACAGAATCAGATAAATATAATCTCTTTCCATTATTAAAAACTCACAGAAACACACTGCTTAACAGGTTTGAGCTATTCCAAAGGTCACTAGTTTTCCATCTACTATGTGTTTGTGCATTGTTTTGGTGTCATCCATCACTGTGAAGAGTTCAGGCACATAGAGCCATTAGTTTTCCAGCCTTTGGTATTTATTCAGACTGTGAAGAATGATTATCATTGTAACTACTTAATTGTCTTCACTTTCCACTGCATTATTGTCTCTGGGCATCTTGTTGGTGTACAGGAAGCAAGGGTGATTTTTCAGCATCTAAAAAGTAGGTTGGTAGCACAATCAGTGGAAAATTTCCAAGCTCTAAAGCAAACTTATTTTTATTTCCTGTTATTTTCACCCTGCCTACTCATAAGCAGGAAACTTTGCAGAAAAGGCTACCACTACTACTTACTGACTGAGAAGAGATAAAATATGATAAAAGAAAGGAGTATGACATTGCTTATGCTTCATTTACTGACTTCGCAGCATTATATGCTGCAGGGAAGCCAGAACTATTCAATAAGGCTTATATCTAGTGGCACAACAATGCATCATTAAGTTCTACATGTTGGCTAGGAAAAGGTTTAAAATATCATTTTTGTCTGCTCAGTCTGTTAAAACATATTTCAAAGATTCAAAAGGGTCCCTTTTTTGTGAACATCTGAAATATGTATGTTGTTGTCTGAACTAGAGTGAATTGAAGCCCACTGAAGTAGAGTAAACTGTGGTCACATTAGCTAAGTTTTTCTGTGTCTCTGGGATTTCCTTCAGGATGTGGTGCAGCACAGTTTTAGGGATGAAATAACTGTCAGGCTAAGTGTGAAAAAGCTGTTCCTCCTAGGTGTTGACAGGAAAACTACAGACTCCTAAGAAGCCTGTCTATAGCAATTTCAAAAAGCTTAGACTGTAGCTAAAATTATTATGCATGCTGACAAAAATTAGAATTAGGCTTTAGTAGTGTACATCAATATATGTCAGACTCAGTAAACAACTCTGATTAAAGTATGACAGTTCAATGAATCCTGTGGGTACAGTACAAAGAAAGCTCATTACAAATGCAGTAAAAATGACATATTTTATGGTACTCAGGAAATGAAAATTCTTGTAGGGAAAGATTCTGCAAAAAATATAGCTTAATAAACTCAGTTATCAGTTATACATCCCACTGGATAGAATAGAATTAATTAAAAAAAATGATTGCTTTAATTTATAAAATGGAGGAAAGGCACTTTAAAAATTTCTCATCAGTATGATTGTCTACACTTTTAAACTTCACTGTTAAGCCTCAAGCTGCTATTACTTAAATAGAATTAAGCATATTTTGAAAGGCTTCTTGAAATAAAATCAGTGAGGAAAATTTTATACTGCTCTGTAGAGTACTTATTTGGAGGACACTCAGACATCACGGTGATCAGTGACATTGTAAAATGCCAATACAGATAGATCCATGATTTTAACTGAAATTAGTATGAAAATAATTTATACAATTATTGAAAATCTGTCAGTATGTTTTGTTAATTTAAAACTAGGGTTTGTAAAACAAAAAAATCCTATAGCTGATTATCTGTTTGAAATGATTGAAATAAAAATCGGGATTACAGTATTTCATTTCAGAGTGCTGGTAGTATCACTGAGATTCTACTGATTTAGCCCCAGTGTTAATATAAATGATCAAATGAAAGAACAGGAAAGCTCCAAAGGAGAAGCAGAATCTCTGGGTGCAAAAGACTTCTATATTATTGTGAGTTTATAAGGTAGATTTTCTACCTCCTGTTATATTTGGAACAGATAACATGTAATTAAATGCAGCTAAATAAAAGTGAACATGAGAGAGAAGCATGATGTTGTAAGAACTTTCATCACTGAATCACAGAATGGCTGAAGCTGGAAGGGACCTCTAGAGATCATCTAGTCCAACCCCTCTGCTCCAGTAGGGATACCTAGAGCACATGGCACAGGGTTTGGAAGATCTCAAGAGAAGGAGACTCCACAGCCTCTCTGGGTAGCCTGTTCCAGAGCTCTGTCACCCTCGCAGGAAAGAAGTTCTTCCTCACATGAAGGTGAAACTTCCTGTGTTTCAATGTACACCCCATTACCCCTCGTCCTGTCACTGGCCACCACCAAGAGGAGTTTGGCCCCATCCTCCCTACATTCACCCCTCAGGTACTTATACATATCAGATCCTCTCTCAATCTTCTCTAGTCGGAACAGGCTCAGCTTGTTTAATCTTTCCTCATCAGATAGATGCTCCAGTCCCTTATCATCTTCATTGCTCTATGCTGGACCCTCTCCAGAAGTTCCACATCCCTCCTCTCCCGGGGAGCCCAGAACTGCACCAAATACTCCAGGTGTGGCCTCACCAGAGCTGAGTAGAGGGGCTGAGCATCCCTCAAACGGCTGGCAACGCTCCTTCTGATGCGGATCAGGATCCCACTGGCCTTCTTGACCACAAGGGCACATTGCTGCCTCATGGTTAACTTGTTGTCAACCAGGACTCCCAAATCCCTCTCCACAGAGCTGCTTTCCAGCAGGTCAACCCCTAATCTGTACTGGTGCCTGGAGTTATTCCTCCCCAGGTACAGGGCTCTGCACTTGACCTTTTAGAATCACATAAGGTTCCTCTCTGCCCAACTCTCCAGCCTGTAGTCCTTCTGAATGGCACCATAGCCCTCGGGAGTGTCGTCCACTCCTCCCAATTTAGTATCATCTGCAAACTTGCTGAGGGTGCACTCTGTGCCCTTGTCCAAGTCACTGATGAACAGGTTGAACAACATGGGGCCCCGTACTGATCCCTGGGGGACACCACTGGCCCCAGGCCTCTTAACTAGTCTTGGCCCCATTTATGACCATCCGCTGGGCTCTGCCATCCAGCCAGTTCTCAATCCACCTCACTGTCCACTCCTCCAGGCTACGCTTCCAGAGCTTTCCTATGAGGATGTTATGGGAGACTGTGTTGAAAGCCTTGCTGAAGTCACTTTAGATAACATCCATGGCTTTCCCATCGTACATCCAGCCAGTGATCCCATTGCAAAAGACTATCAGGTTCGTCAAACATGACTTCCCCTTGGTGAATCCATGCTGACTACTTCTGATCACCTTCTTTTCCTTGACATACCTAGAGATGGTCTCTAGGATGAGCTACTCCATCACCTTTCCAGGGATGGAGGTGAGGCTGACTGGCCTGTAGTTTCCCAGGTCTTCCCTCTTGCCCTTTTTAAAGACTGGAGTGACGTTGGTTTCTTCCAGTCCTCCTGAACCTCCTCCGCTCTCCATGACCTCTCGAAGATGATGGAAATTGGCTGAGCAATAACCTCCACGAGCTCCCTCAGCACTCGGGTGCATTCCATCTGGACCCATAGATTTATGAGTGTCCACTTGGTCTAAATAATCTCTAACAAAATCCTTCTTGACCAATGGAGTCTTCCTCTCTCCTGGTTATCTCTCTTGTCTCCGGGCTCTGTAGTTCATGAGGACCAGCCTTAGCAGTAAAGACAGAAGGAAAGAAGGCTTTTAGTAACTCTGCTTTCCCTACATCCTCCGTCACCAAGGCACCCTCCCCATTCAGCAGTGGACTAACATTTTCCCTAGTCTTCCTCTTGCTGCTGATGTACTTACAGAAGCCCTTCCTGTTGTCTCTGACATCTCTCACTACCTCTAATTCCAAACGGGCCTTCCTCGTTGCATCCCTGTATTCCCTGACAATGTTCCTATATTCTTCCCATGTGGTCTGGCCGAGCTTCCTCCTTGCAGGATCATGAATTTCAACACCTTGTGGTCACTGCAGCCTAGACTGCCCCTAACCCTCACATTTCCCACTAGACCATCTCTGTTTGTCGGAATCAGGTCTAGCAGCGCCTCTCCCGCTGCGGGCTCATCAACCACCTACATCAAGAAGTTATCTGCAGTGCTCTGCAGGAATCTCCTGAACTGTTTGCTCCTAGCTGTGTGATTATCCTCACAGACGTGAGGGTGGTTGAAGTTCCCCATAAGGACTAGAGCTGGTGATAATGAGGCTTCTTGTAGCTGCCTGTAAAAAACCTTGTCCACTCACTCTTCCTGGTCAGGAGGCCTGTAGTAAACTCCCACGACAGTGTGGCTGTTGTTGGCCTGCCTTTTCATCCTCACCCACAGGCTCTTGACGTGGGCTTTGTCCTTCCCTTTTCTGAGCTCCATACATTCCAGTTGTTCTCTGATATAAAGAGCAACTCCGCCACCTTGCCTTGCTGGCCTGTCCTTCCTGAAAATCCTAAAGCCATCATGGCCATGTTCCAGTCATGAGAGCTGTCCCACCATGTCTCAGCAATAGCAAAGAGATCATGGCCCTGCAATCACACACACATCTCCAATTCCTCTTGTTTGTTCCCCATGCTGCATGTGTTTAGAGGCATTTGAGTTAGGCTCCCAGTGTGTCTTTCATTCTAGCAGGGGAAGCTGCACTTCACAGGCTATAGAGTTAGGCTGCTGTGAATGGCATGACAGGCCATCGCCTTAATCACCTGCTTCCCCAATGATATCTCCCTTCCCACTCAAATCTAGTTTAAGCCCTTCTCGATGAGTCCTGCTAGCTGATGACCCAGGGCTCTCTTCCCGCTTTGAGAAAGATGGATCCTATTAGATGCCATCATGCCTGATGCCATGTAGGGCTTCCTGTAGCTAAAGTTGTGGCAATGGCACCAGCCACCGAGCCACATGTTGATGGACCATATCCTCCTCTTTCTCTCTATATTTCTGCCAGCACTGGGAAGAACAGAAGACAAAACAACCTGCATGCTTGAGTTCCTGATCATCTGCCCCAGTTCCCTAAAGGCCCTTTTGATGGCCCTCAGGCTACATGTTGCTGCTTCTTCTTCCTTAACATGTAGGACCATCAATGGACGGGAGTTAAATAGTCTGTGAGCTGAACCAGACTGAAAATTTCCCAAGTCCCAGGAAAGCAACAGACTTCTCTTAGACGAGGGCCCTCTGTTCCCTAAATCGAGGAATCCCCTTCGACTATAACTCACCTTTTCTCCCTCCTGCCTGTGATCACAATATGCGGGGTTTGCCTTTCTGACTGTATTACTAATTTTGGAGGAGAGGGACTCTGGCCTTCACTATCTAGTGATTGCCCTTCCTCTTCAGGAAGCAACAGGGCTTTGCACCTGTAGGCTAGGGATACCTGATAGGGTGAGACGGTTTTCTCCTGCCAACTTGAGCCTGGACTTTTATCCATGTGTTGCTCTTCTAGTTTCTTCCCCCTTGTTAACACAAGGTGGGGATGGAATCTGTAGTAAATCATTGCTGGCCACTTTGTGGTGCCTGCCCCTGTTGCTCCCTCTCTGACTTACAGATACTTCTCAGCTTTTTAACATCATCTTTTAGCTCAACCTCCATGCTGAGCAGATCTTCTACCTGTTCACACCTCATGGAGTTGCTCTCCCTCAGGCTGTCTACAGGAAGTGTCAGGCTGTGGCACTCCTTGCAGCCCAACACCTGGACAGCTTTCATAAGGTAAGAAGTACTATTCTAAGAGGATTATCTTAATAATTTAAAATTATTTTCAAAAAAGGAATCTTTAATTTAGAATTGTATTTTAATAATTGCAATCGCTAAGAAGAAACCCATGACCCATACTGAAAAGATCCTATAACATGCTGGTGGTAACGGCAATTAAACCTAAGGAATACAGGAAGCATACATTGGAAATGTTGCCTTCTCTTCTGAAAGCAGAAAAAACAGTTTTCAGTTAATGCTGAGCTAGGGTGACTTTGTAAAGAGAGATCCAAACATTTTACCCTGGATCTTCTTAAGCAAGCAAGCTATTCCCCAGAGAGGTTAAACCTGGAGGAAAGTTTGGACATATTCAGTTAAATCACTAGGATTCTTTTTTTCATTTATATGTCTCATTTTTTAATTCGTTGTAAGTTTCCTTATACATTTTCAACTTTTCAGAAATTCAAGATAGATTTGTCTTGAATGTCCCAAATTGGTATATTACCAGTAAAATCAACTAAACTGAGCTAATAAATATATTTGCATGCATAAGGAATGTGCTTAATGTGCTTTAACATCTTGTCTGTGCAGCATAGACTGAGGACATCTGAGAAATTTGGACCAATTGTGTTCATTAAAAGCAATGGAAAATTTCTGCCAGAACAAATACACTGAGTTAATTTCACTGAGATGAAAACATTTTTTGTCATGGAATACCTGTATTGGCACTGATCGCCACTAACATTTGCAAGTATACCCCAAAGTATCTTGGAGAATGGGAGTGGGAGAAACAGGAACTTCTCCCTACTTGAGGAGAAAGCTTTCTGTAACAACTGTCATTTATTTTCCACAGGTGCCCTAGAAATGAAAGCCAAAAGAAAAGGAAGCCAAAGAAATGCTCATGTAGGATTTTGAATCTTTAAACAACTAACCTGAAGGCTGCATTACTTCAAGGCAGCAGCACTTCTATAAATAAACAAATAAATTGATAGATATCTGAGGTTTGTTGAGGTTGCTTATATTGTCATCTGGAAGTAGCCATAACCTTTTTTAAAGCTAGATGGAAGATACCAACAATCTCATCACTTTAATGTACTGGTAATAGAAAAAAATGTTGGCTGTTTTCGCAGAGCATTTGGAAGCAAATTAAACATATGATGAATTGTGTTGTTGAATGCTTGTCTGAATGTACTAGCGCTGTAGAGTAGAAGGTAATTTATTTACTTGATTGTGCTTATATTATGATTCATTTGGCTGCCTACGTTGTTAGCTCAAGTATTCTGAACTGAAGAGTATGTATCTCGGAAAAAAAAATTCCTAGATATGTAAGCTAGGAAAATGAATGGATTTTTACCATCTCTAAATGAGGTAAAATACTGAACTGTTAGTTTTAAGTTGCCTTTTTGCTTCATATTCCAACATTGTTTCTCCATTATATTAGAGGCTGCTCTTGTAATACTTTTCCCACTTATTAGAACACACATTCTGTACAAAATATTTGCAGTGATAACTAACATATTTTTATTTTGGTTTGAAAGAGTGAAACATTTATTATTTTTTTTTCTGAATTATATTTTAGAAAAAAAAATAGTATTGCAGAAAGTCATTTTGGAGACTTTAATCAAAATATATAATGCAATACATAGAAATATGTCCTTTCAATTTTGATCTTTTTATTCTGAATGTTGTATGGTAAACCAGATTTGGAAAAATAAATGACAGTTATAGTATAGTTACAATATTTTGCTTTAAAGAATGTATTACATGTGAGTGGCTTAATCATCAACCTATAAGGACATTCTCAGGGTAAAAAAATTTAAGTTGTTTATATAAGGAAAGAACTAGTTTAGAACTTCCTCTTGGCTAACTGGGGAACTCAAAATCTCCTAAGGGACAATAACTTAATTGAAGCCCATAATTATTAGTTTGTTTAGTGCAAGAAAGAGGAGATAACTTTATAACCTTATTTTAGCCTCTCAAAGATTTACTCTATGTAAATTATGGCAAAAAATGACACCCATCAATGACAATGACACCCATCAATGACAAATGACAATGTCAATTCTGAATCATATTTTTAAAGAGGATTTTAAAAGACCTTCCAATGAACTTTATTTTACTGGAGTGACAAGAGAAAGTTCCTGATAAAAAATTGCCAGAGATCAGGCAAAATGCTCTGCCTCAGCATGAAAGTTCCTTTCAATCAAGACTCATAAAACAGGCATATTAACAACATTTATCTTCTTTATTAAAATATTTAATTATTCAAATTATGTTTAATTCTTTTGTAATTTACTGACCACCTCATTTTAGCTCAGGTGGTAATCATTACTATTTTTAGAAAGTAACTTGCTTATTTGGAAAGATGTTTGCACTTCTTGAGGAAGCATACTCAGTGCTGTGATTGGTGACTGGCCTTATGGAGTGCCAGTGATGGCAGTGTGTGCAGCCAGATGGATAGCTATGATATTGCCTATCTTGTAACACAAAGAAGCTGCAGGGAAAGTTTTGCTTTTCCTAGGTTCATGTGTTATAGTTTCAGAGAGGTATAAGCCATTTAAACACACAATCTAGAAAGCATTACATTTAAATTTAATTACTCAGGAAAATATTCCTCAAATAGCAGGGTTAAGCTACCGTTTGCATGCCTTCCTGTTACCTAGAGTAGTCCAGGAGAGGAAAGTACTATTTTTAACTTATTATTTTTTGGCACTTCATTTGCAGCTGACTTGGATTGATGTGATGGAGTCCACATGAGATCAAAGGACAAGAATGAAGAGTTTGGAAACTCTTGAGACCTAATAAATATATAGCCTAATAAATATGAAGTAACTGATTGATGCATTTGGAAATGCGCTGAAGAGTAAGTTCCAGATGGGCCAAAATACCCTTCTTGTATTTCTTAGCCAATTTGTGGCATTTTTCTTCAGTAAGCTAGTGACACATAGAATAGTGACCTCTGAAGACCCAGATAGGATTTGGTTGCAGAATACCAGCCATAGGAGCACAACATCCACCAAGTGGGAAGGTTGCTCAGCAGGTCTCTATCCAAGGTCAACTGTGAGCTCTGACAGTGTTGCTCAGAGTTTTACCAGTCCAGTCTTGGAACCCTCCAAGAATGGAGTCTGCACCACCTCTCTGTCCTACTTCATCCATGACCTGACTGGCCTCCTTGGAAAGAACGTTCCCTTAAACCCAGTCTGAGCCTTTCTTGTTCCAGCTTCTGCCTCACGTCTCTTGTTTTGTCCAGACATCTGTAGGCGGGCGAGTTGGGGGGTGACGACCACGACGAGGGGCCGTCTGCGACGGGGACCGTGACAACGGATGACACGGGCCTCGCGATCCCTGGAGAGGGCGCGCCGTCCCGTCCCCGCCTAGGCCGACGTGATCGTGGCCCGCCCCAGGCACCTGTGTCCTCACCTTCCCCAGCGCTGGAAGCCTCGCCTCTTCTCGCTGGAGGTGCGCCGAGGGGATGGGGCCTTCACCCCCGGCCCGGCGATAAGGTTGTCCTCGCAGGCCGGCAGCCTCCCAACTTAGGGGAGCGCCGGTGCCTTCCCCGGAAGCCTCACGGACCGCTAATTCCTAGCGGCTACCCGCAGGCCCCTCCAGGACAAAACGGAAAATGAAATACTAACGGAATANTTTCCTCGGAAGCCTCACCCATGGACCGTTAATTCCTAGCGGCTACCCGCAGGCCCCTCCAGGACAAAACGGAAAATGAAATACTAACGGAATAAATTATAGGGTCCTGGAGGATGACTTCCGGCACCAGGGGAAATGCCGCAAAGAAAAGCACTACCCAGTAGTGAAAGTGGGCAACATTCCAACTTTATTAACAGAAAACTTAACTTTATATATCAAACAGGGTAGGCGGGAGATGGGACGAGGGAGAGCTACCATTGGTGGGGGCCACTGTCGATCACTTTCTATTGGTGGGGCTTCGTGGCGGGGGCNCTTCTGGTTGGTCAGAGTTACTCACTCCGACCCCCTCCGCCAGGAGCACCTGGCCCCCACCCCCGGGCTGCCAGAACATTCTAGATGTTACATGTAATGAGTTTCCCGGTGCCATCCACACTGCTCAGCCACGCCAACCAGCACGACTGAGCATGCGTGGGCACCGGGGTCATCCAGGGGGCAGCCCGGGGCCTACCCAGGCTGCTATGGCTCCCCATTACCCCCAACAGACATCCTTTAACCAAAGGATAAATCAAGTTCCCTCAGCCTAAAGTGCCAGCTTGGCTTCTAGTTAATATAAGGAATTGTGCTGTATTGTAGAGATAGCTACAGGTTGAATAGATATGTCTATATGCTGTAAATTAGTACTGTACATTAAGGCCCTGATTTAGACGACTTCTTGTTTCTTCTTTCTTTCTTTAGTCATTAGAAAACTTCTGACATCCATATTTAGGCAATGCAGGCTTCCAACAGCTTATAATCGTATAGAATTTGCATCTGATTGCATGGACCTCCTTGTTACACGGATACTTTTCAAATTTCCTTTAAGTCAGAGACCATCTCTGTGATTTGAAGGCCAATAAAGTGGCCTTTATTTAGCATGCTCCATAAAACTCACAGTGAGAGATCTGGAGAGCTTAATTTCTGCTAGAAAGTCTATCATCTTATGTATGTCCACTGCTTTTGTGAAATCAATGAGGCTTGGGCAGACCAGAACATTTTTCCAAAAATGCAAATAGTGGAATACCTAAGTATTCTACTAAGTAGAATGTGAGTAATTAGTACCTCTGATATAGTTGTAAAATGATCTTATCAGCTCATTCTCACTTGGCATATACTGATGCAGCATATAGAACCCCTGAATGTGAGAGACAGTGTGCTTACTTTGTAACTTGTTCACAAACTGTTGATCCAAAAATACAAGCTTTTAAAAATTAGAATAAATTTTACTTCACTTTGAGTGATCGTCGCTTTCTCTGGCCAATCAAAGCTGTGTCCACAAATAAAATTTTAAGTTAAAAGATCGAAGTGTAGTGTCATGCCCTAAAATTTCAAATCAGTTTTCCTCTCTTTTTTTTTTCTTCAGATAAAAGAAGACTTTTATAAAGAAGGTTGTAAGGTGAATGCTAGCAGCAAATCTGATTAAGGAAAAGAGAGGCAAATGAAAGGACCAGTTTGAGTGGAAATGTTTTATTTATTTTTTATGCAAATTTAAAATACATAAAAATAGAAAAAAGAGAGAAAAGAGATAAATATAAGCCGATATCTGGGCAAGTATTTTTATATTGCTTTTGGAAGGAAAGGGAGGAGAAAAATCTGGATTTTTTGCTGCCACCATGGTATAAACAGTGCTCTGTTAGACTGGCATAAGTTTGAAGTGAGCCCTTTGACAATAACAGGGTTACTCTCAGTTACCAGTGATGTGCCTGGAAGTAGAAACTAATTCCCTGGGTTTAGATCAGAAGCAGCATATTTCAACCTCTCTCATTCTCACAGCTATTGGTTTCTTTCTTTTTAAAAGAAAAATAAAAAGCATGCAGCATAATCAGCTAGTAACTGGAAATATTGAGGATAAGCTTGTTAACCAGCATTGTAATTGTTTCATCTGTAGAACCTCTTCTGCTCTTTTTATACCATTACACTATTTAGCATTATATTCCTACTAAACAAAATGCTTCTCTCTACCTTGGGGATTCTCAGGATGAAAAAAAAAAAAAGAATAAGAGATTCTAGAGGAATTGACCCCATAAATGCTTTAAAAATGATTAGATCTGGCTACAGCCAGGACTGTCAAGAGTTTTTTGGGGAGGGGGCACCCTGCATGACTACATTCATCATCCTATGTATATCCATGCCTCCCTGTGCACACGATGTACAGGCTGCTCATACATCATCCAGAAGTTGACCTATCAAATATTGCCAGAGTAATGGCAATGGGCTGTAAGTATGTGATGTTCTCTAAAGCTGATAATTGGATGTACTGTCCACTTTAGCCTTCTCTTTTCAGCCTCAATTCAGAGGAATGCAGGTTTTTTTCTTTCCCAATTCACATTTCTGTGTGTTAAATGCAATCCTAAACTGACACTTCCACTGATCATGAGTGTTCTGGCATCTCATTTCATTTAGATCCTAACTGAGAACAATCTGAATTAATGGCAATGNTTTTCAGCCCCAATTCAGAGGAATGCAGCTTTTTTTTTTCTTTCCCAATTCACATTTCTGTGTGTTAAATGCAATCCTAAACTGACACTTCCACTGATCATGAGTGTTCTGGCATCTCATTTCATTTAGATCCTAACTGAGAGCAATCTGAATTAATGGCGATGCACTGTGTCTTCTAGGATACATCACGTTCACAATCACAGTACAGCTACTATGCAAATGAAATAGGAGTATTTACTACAATGAAGTGCAGTTAGGTGCATCTTTTTTTTCTAAACATCATTTGTACAAGCAGTGGACATGTTGGTAGTGTTGCATGGAATACATTCATTACACATCATCTTTTTTTTCCTTTTCTTTTCTTGTAAACATAGGGAAAAGAGCTGTAGTTTTGTTTCCCAATTACTTTCCTAAGACTAGAGAATAATATGCATAAGCTCAAAACTGCATTGTGAGGACGGGGCTTGCAAAAGGTCAGGCAGCTTCATTTTAATGTAATAGATAAAAACAAACAAAGTGCCACTAACTCTAAATCACCCGGCTCATCAAAGAACTCTCAACTTCAGCTGCAATTAGGATTTAACCTGGTGCTCGTCGTTAATCATAATTACATCCGATCTGTTATACATTCTGCTAGATGTTCTGTGAATTTCAAAAAGGGCTTTCTCTGTAGCTTAGCATTAATTAAATATTAGTTATGAATACTTAGATATGTAGCTGTCACTCTGCCAAGTTTTAGGCAGCAGACACCAGCTTTCATTTGTGGAAACAAAGACAGTCACAATAACAAATGTAGCAAAGATAAAATGAAGGTTCATTTCTGTAATGAACATTTCATTTGGTATCCAACTCAGTTTCAAAAAGAAGCATTTGTTCTGTATCATAAAACTCTTCTCATGAACTATGTTATATCTTCCTATGCAACCAAAGCGCTGTTTGTTTAAAAATGAATAACCTGGTTTGTGGAGAGCTATTTTGTTGGAGGGCAAAATGAACACGATGTTTACATCCGGATTCTGTAATTGTTAATCATACAAGGTTCCTATGAAATCAAGAAGGGACATATCTAGATTTGTTCTAAAAAATTTTCTTGTAGGTGTCATTATGAAATGTTCTTCCGATGATCTTTTAAGGTAAGCCTGTGAGATACAGCATTTTTAGACATTGCTATACTTGTCACTATACCTAACATAATCATTTGCTCTCTCCCGTTTAGCTCCCATTAAAATCAGCAGAAATAATCATGTCATCATCAAAGAATAAGGTATAGATCCATACTTCAGCTGGAGCCTCTATTATTTGTGGACTTAGCTAATTTCGACCTCTATTTGGGTACAGGTCAGGTGGTTTGGGATTATTTATATCTGTGTGTACCCCACACAGAATATTGTCAGTATTCTTTGGCAGGAAGTTAAGATTACATCATATTTATTTTCCTGCTTGTCTGTAAAGCAACAGCATAGGTTTATCTTACAAACACAGTTAAAGACCTTCTACAACAGTCAAAGCTCATTCTATGTTTGCTCATAGTGACTGCTATTTTAAGTAAAAGTTTTCTTTGAGCTATTGGATCATCATATGAATGAAATGGCAGTTAAGAATAAAGAACAGTAAATTGAGTTAGAAAATCTGATAAAAATCTTTAAGAGCATGAAAAATCTGTTGCTTGGGCTTCTAAAAATAAAATGTAAATTACACCAAAAAAATCAGCTATGGTATGGGAAATGACTTTCTAATATTAGAGACTAGAGACGCACAGCTAGAATTCCTATGGGGAGAGTGTGTAGATTCTCCCACAGTGAGGGTCTTCAAGGAAAAAAAATATTTCTCAGGAATTGTATAACTGTGTTGAATCTGCTTTGGGCAAAATGGTGTTGCTTAGAGATATGATGGTAAGAAAGTGTTCAGTTTATTCTACTCATTTTTTCTTCATTATGGGTCTTTTTGATCTTTGAGCACAGGTCCTTACAATCTTTCTTCATTAAACTCCAGAGTTAACGGAGGTCTCCTAAAATCATGAATCAAAATTGAAAACATTTCCATTTGGGAGTTTGGTTAAGCAATTGCACAAATGAGTAAGTGAGGATGAAAAGCAGTAATCAGTACTATGATTCTATAAACACTGTATTTGGCTCCACGGGCAGATTATTGCATGCAAAAGACATTTGCTTTGTTGCCATTTTAATTTGATTTGATGCTCTAGAGAGCAGAATCTCAAGTATACAAATGAAATAATAAATATATTTTTTTTCAAATCCTTTGATGTAATGACCAAGCTGCCTGATAAGAACTATTGATTGGCTTTTATCATCAGCTGTGATAAAATATTGCCAGTGCAGTCATGAAAGGTGATAATACTGCAACTGCTTCCTGAATATTCTGTGATTTACCAAATTAAATATATAGTTCCAGTAAAGCATCCTCATAAGGATCAAGAGAAGTACAAACTCCAACTAAGGTGACTGGATTTTATGCCAAAGTACAAAAGACAAGAAACTGCCTTCTGATCTCAATCATGACTGTGAGACTTTGGAGTTATTCTTTTTTTTCTTTGCCAAATATGTGATAACTGCAAATCTTCTCTGGAGTACTTTCATAGAAAGTCAAAAAAATCAGAGAAAAATCCTCCACAGTTCTGAAATGGAAACGCATATTTTTTCCCCGAAGCACCTGCTTCCTCTAACAGCTTTGTGATGTTTTTTTAGATATGTCTGCCTAAAAAGAGTTCCTCAGCCTCTATATCCCTACCAAACAACACAGTTGTAGTGTGGAAACTAAAAAGAAAAGCAGATATTTGATTATTTCTAAAACACAACAGTCATAACAGGACACAAGAAAAATAAAAATGTGTCCACAATAGAAGCAGTCATCAGACATGTAGAAAACATTGTCCTGAAATTGAGTGGTAATTGTAGATAATTAATATAAAACATAACATGGTGTTCTGGCAGCTATCATAATAAGAATATGCTACAGAAATGTGTGAAGACTTCCATAAGCACTGTGAATTTATTTGAAAATTAATTGCTGCTTCATTTTCCGAAACTTTTTTTTTCACTACATAAAATATGCAATGAAAAACATATTTTTCCAACCAAAGACAGCATTTTGCTTTAAAACTGTGAGAAAAAGGCAAGCAAAAACCATAATATAAGAAACAAAGTCTCTAACAAGGGAGGAATAACTGGCATTACTTCAGTAGGTTTGATGTTTTAAGTTACCAAGGCTGCCTAAACCTCACAGTGATGGGGTTTCTGAACAAGACCTTAGCGGTGTGGGCAACTCACAGAAGACAAATGAAGTCTGAGGAAAAATAATATTAGGCTGAAGAAAAATCTAAACAAGTACTTACGTTCAGCAAGGGAAAAGAGAAAGCAAGCAAACAAACAGATTTACCGTCTTGAAAAAAAATGTGGAATTAATTATTTGTAAAAATATCAAGCAAAAAATAAGGAAATGAGAGCAAAAACAAATCTGAGGAAGAGATCATATCGTGCTAATCTATTTTGCCTCTAAGACAGATAACAGCCTTTGTGGAAAGCAGAGAAATGGTAGATTTGTCCTGACTTAGTGATGCTTCGACACTGTCTCATTTGACCCTGTCACAGGCAAGCTGGGAAATATAGCTCATAAGAAAAAGAAAGTACACTGCAAGCAGAAAATCTGGATCCTATCTATCTTAAGAATATTTGTGACTCGGAGTGGAATTCAACTCAAAATTAAGACAACTAGATTTATGACTAAATGTAAAGTGCTTGCATGTGAAACAGATATCTGTTCCCTCTAGAATCAAAAGAGATTCAGGAGATATTATCAACAGAATCTAGAGAATAATACAACTCACGCTAATACAGAGACTGTAAAGACGATGTCTTAATCTTGAATTGCACCTTGTGGAAGAATATACTGAGGATTACTACTGGGTTGTGCAAGCTATATTTTGCATTATTATCCATGATTATAATTTCTTCAATGAAACAATGAGAACTGTGTAATAATGAATTAATTTGTATGATGGTTACCTGAAAGTCACTGCCAGAATATTTATTACTATGCAATCATCTTGATAAATTGGATACTTATGGCAAAAATTGATATGGATGCTATTCATGAGAACAAATACAGTGTACTGCACTTCTACAAGATATTCAATTGCTCACTTATAGGGCAGCTGAGATGACAGCAGTCTTGACTAAAAGGATCTGAGCACTGCAGTGGTTCACAAGCTGAACGTGTCTCTCTCACACTTATTAAAAAAGCAAATGGTACACCTAAATAAATATGAGTATAATGAAATATCAGCCAGAGGGTATTTATATGAACATGAAGATAACCTACCACATATACAAGACACAGAAAAGGCAATATTTTTTTTCTCTCATTTCACTTGAGAGATTGAGGTAAAGGCTAACTGTCTTCTGTCTAGTAATAGGTAAGTTGCACAGAACACAAAACTATGTAATGAGAAGTAATAAACATTGCTGGTCTAAAATGCTTCTCCTACATGTTTCCTTCTTCCTTCAGCTGCCTAATAATTTATTATAGCAAATTATTTACTAGTAAGTATATGATCCCAGTATGTGGCCATTTAGTGCATTGGTCTATGCTATAGTTTTTCAGTCTATGGAAGAAAAAATAAAAAACAGAGAATAAAATTAACATTATTTATGGAATGTGCATATTTTATAGCAGTTGGTGATTTTTATTTTCATCATGTCTAAGACTTAGTGCTAGTTGTTGTCAGATTGCCCTAAAGACTGGAAACTTTCCAACATGCATTACTGTCATGTTATCTCACCATATAGAAATTGATAATTTTTTTTTAGAATATGGAAAAGAAATACCTGAATACCTAAATAAGATATTGTATAACCATTAATGGGATGAAAGAAGCATCTCATAATAGCCATGGATTATTACAGCAATTACAATCTTTTCTTCCAAGGTAGACAAAACATCCTTTTAGGATAGAATCTTCTGGCTGTTTTCACAGGTGTTCTGTTTCAAACAAAGCATTCAGGAACTCTTGTTTTTATTCTTTTATAGATTGGAAAAACCTTTGCAATTTAAATTACATATTCATTTCAAATCCAAGTTCAATTTTTACCCTTTGAAGGTTATCTGATGTCACTATGAATAAAACTATTGATCCCTGATATGCACAGTTCTCTCCTACTACATGAAGTTCTGCAGAAAACTTTGATAGTGTCATGTAAAAATAACTTTAGCATGTAAAAATAACTTATTAAATTCTATAAAGCCTATTAAGTCAACAATAATTTGTCCTGGAATTTGCTTCAGACCAGGGAGGTTCTGTCTGCTGCTTTTTTAATGGCCAGCTCCTGAATGTCGATTTGTTGACACCATTATCTGACACTATTAATTACATTTAACATTGGGTTTTAATGAGCAGCTCCTCAAGCTGTGAAGCATTAAAGGCATAATCACAAACAAAATTTCCAGGCATCTACATGCATACATATACACATACACACACATGCATATACAGTGTACGTAAACAAACACTAGGACACACAGTTTGTGCAGGTGGGTGTATGAGTATTTAAAAGTGTGTATAAGTATGCACACATACAAAATGCATAATTTTCAACTCATTCACTTCCTTCCATTAAAATTTTATCAGCCTAACCTGACTTTGCATCAATTGACAGAGAACCTCTGACTTTCCTGCAGGTCTGCCAGTTTATGTCAGGTAGGTATGTAATCACAGATTTACATTTTCTGAATATTTATAATCTGTCATCATATATTTCTTGAGTGGTTGAAGAACTAATATTTGTTTGTCTACCCTCTAAGAACAAGTGTACTGTGTTCCTTCTAATGTGTATTGCTAGGAAAATTTCACTAATTGAAATTATGGGAAATAGGATGCAAGTACATAATGTATTATCTCTGAATCAGCTGCTCTGTTTTCTTTGTGTTTGTAAGGCACTCAGCACAATAGGGTAAATACCATTACTCTTTATTCTTTGTGAGGCTGAAACTATCATCTTCTAATTGATACCAAAAGGAACAGGTTGATGCCTAAGCATGCACCTGAACTCAGCCAGAGTTCATCTAGAGAAGTTAAATTTAATCACTGTCTACAAAACAGAACAAACGAAACAAATGAAAGAACAAACAAATGAATCACAACTCTGAAATCCCGTGCTAGTGCTGCCACTTCGTTTCTGACAGCCTGCATTTTCCAGCTGCTGACTGTTCATCTTTCCTGTCTCTTACCTAAAGGCACAAATCTCATTAGCTGCAATAACATTGTCATTAGTGCTGATGATTAACAATCCATTCCAATTCTGCAATTAGGACACAAATGAGAAAAAATGTACTCTACCAGATAACTTATAAGGTGTTAAGGGGAAAAATTCTTTTTTTTTTTTTTTTTTTTACTTATGAAGCTTTATAAAAATGGCACAACTATTTTGTCAGCAGCGGAGAGAAAAGACCCTTCAAAACTGTTCCAGAGGCTAAAATAATATCATTTCATTGCATTTTGTCCTGGTGCCACTTTATAAAAACACAAACAATTATTTTTTAATTATTGTTGGTTTAGAAAACAAATAGCAAAACTTTAGTGAAAGTATGACTGGAATACATAGGCATTTACAAGATTTCACAATCTGCTTGCATTATATTCAGGTCTAGAATAAGTCCAATGGCCTCAAAGTTCAGTGTGAGAACTTAAAATGATCTCAATAGTAGTTAAGTAGAAAAACAGTTTCTTAGCAATTTTAACAAACATTTTGAACAACAACAAAAAATACTCTCCTCAGAGATGCTTCAAACTAAAATACTTTCCCAAAGAAACAAATCTTTGTGTTTTAAGAATTCTATTAATATGAAATAGGCAACTGTTTTCCCTGACTTGGACTGATACATATCTAGAACTAACTCCATTTTAGCTTTTTTCCTTATAGAGCTCAGAGCAATAATTTTTCTTCCCTTTTCACCTGCAGCTTTGTCTGCTTTCTATGGCATTTCAGTGGCATTTCATTTCATCATCATTTTCCATTACAGCTTGGGACTACTACCTTCAGTTACTTAAAAAATAAAATAAAAATATCAACAAAAAAACCCAATTATTTACATAAGCACTAAGTTTTTTCTTCTTGAAATATCAGTCTCTTTTATCAATCAGAACAATATACTGAACATTATCCGATTTTTTTTGCCTATCCAGATGTTATATTGTTGTCTGTGGATTCTTTTCTGATCTATACCATGTTTACACACAGGGCAGTAAAGAGTAATAGGTTTTCATTTATATGCTAAGTTCAGAGATTTTACATTCTCTAGATCACCCAAGACCACTAACATCCACTAAAAGCAATAAATAAAGGACTTGGTAGGTACACTTGTTTGAATATAGTTCAAAATAAAACCATGAATTCATAAAATATTATAGAAAGCATGTTACAAGCAAAAAGAAAAAGGATAAAAACAATGGTCTGGAGTTCATATTGACAGTTTTTGACTTGCATATATTGCATTGAATAAAAGATTCTCCAGAAATTATGTGGTCAGATGAATTCATCATGAAACACTGAGCAAAAGCTATGAAAACCCCTTTGAAATCTTTGAAAGCCACATATCTGTAAAAAGTTTATTTTGAAATCAGAACATTTTTTAGCATTATGAGAACCTTTAAGGAACAAATGTGACAAATTCGGTTTAATGAAACTGTAGCAATTAATTATCAAAATTGAATTAGGAAAAAATATATTGACAAGATAATCAAATTGATTCCATACCTTTACTGAATAACAAATATTCTTTCCCCTTGGTTCATTGTCAGAGACAGAATTAAAATTCTGGTTGCAAATCATTATTACTAAATGACATGGGAAAAGTATCTTTTAGCTCTCGCCTTTCAAAAGGATATTAATGATGTGTTTCAGATATACTCCTTTATATCGTAGGACACAATAATTGAAGGAGTTGTCACATAGCACAAACTTTATAGAAAATGGAGACTGAAATTATATCATCATTAAAATGAGTGGCAAATGATAATTAACTTTAATTGGTTTAGGATTTTACCATGAACGCATCAAAAAGACAGCCTGAAAATAAGTTGAAAAACCTGATAAAATCTTAATTTTTGTCTTTTGTCTTTGAAACAAAGACAACTATGTAGGATAACACACAAACTTTGCAACAGACAAAGCGTGAGCTGAACTGTGTAAAAATTACCTACATTGCTGGAAATAAACTATCTATTCTGAGGCAGTGGCTCAGAAAATACTAAGATATTAATACTTGTGAAAATAGAGGTGGAGCTCATAACCACGTATAGTTCTATTTTTAATCAGTGGTTCTTCATATATCAGTCAATATATTCCCAGTAGTGTAAGTCTTAAACTATTTGGGATTTTAAAGCACTAAGAGACGCATTGCACAAAACCGGGATAGAGAAGAATTGCTCGTTTAGTTCCTCTAATTGTTAATGTATAAAAATATCAAAAGGAAATTCTGAAGCCAGGTTCATGTCCTTTTGGAAGGAATCAGATCACTGATGAAAAGAACATCATTATATGAAACAAGTAAGATTTATTTTTCTGCTAGATGTTATTTGTTGAATTAATTCAACTCACTAAACTTCAAGAAAAGATGACAAACACTATATCTTGGCATCCCCATTCACTTTTGTAAAGAAGCTGGGGACTGTCAGGGAATGCTTTAGAAGAAAGAGATAGAAACCATATTATAAACTAGAAAAAGATTTTCCTTTCATGATGAAACATCTGGAAAATGAATGAAGATGGCACTAACAAAATAAAATAAACAAAATTTTGTTTAGTAGAGCTTTGTGCAGAGGTTTTAATGTTCTTAAAAGTTAAAATGTTGCAATAATTTAGACTAACATAATAATTTTAGAATAATATTTCCATATCATATGTATTAGTTAGTTGTTAAATGCTGCAAGTGTATCTTTTTCCCAATGGTATGTTAAAAATATTCCTGCAAAACAGATGCTCATTCATGCCTCTTTCAGGAAGGCTCAGTTCTAAATAACTAAGCAGTGGGAGGTAAAGATTATGTGGAAATATTTAAGCAATTTTGGAGAAAGTAACTTTACTCCCAGGCAGATTCAAAAGGATTCATAATGAGCCATCTGTGAACAAAGAGAATGCACATCATTTTTTGTCAAATAAAGAAAGTCAAAGATTCTTCCTTTCTTCCTTCCTTTCTTTCTTCCTTTCTTTCTTTCTTCCTTTCTTCCTTTCTTCCTTTCTTCCTTCCTTTCTTCCTTCCTTTCTTCCTTCCTTTCTTCCTTTCTAAGTCTATATATATGTTTCATTATCCTTAAGTATCCTTAATAAGAAATCAGGCCTTTATGCCTGTGGGATTACTGTCTGCTTCTTGGAGAAAGTGCTGCAAATGGGAAATGCAGTGTTTATTGTTCCTTATTGTTTTGTGCAAGCACATTTTTTCACTGTATTTAAGTATTCTAAAAATGGATTGTGAAGGATACTGAGGAGCAGTGAAGTGTTAAGATATTGAAGATAAGCTGGATCAGGCTGCTTAGAGATCTGTTCATCTGAGTTGTGGATATTTCAAAAAATGGAATCTCCTCACCTTCTCTGAGCTTTTGTTATAGTCCTGAGACACTCTCTATGAGAAATATCTAATGGAGATTTCCCCTTACTTTTGTCCATTTCCTTTTATCCATTCCTTTGGTAACTTAGCTCCATCTTCTCTGTATTCTTACATAGTTGTAGACAGTCATTATGCCTCCTCTGAGTCTTTGCAAGGCTGTATAATCTCAGTTTTCTCAGCCTCTTCTTACATGTCATGGTCTCAAGTCTCTACCTGTCTTGGTAACCCTCCACTCAACTTGCACCAATATCTCAATGCCTCTCTTTCACTAAGGTGCACACACTCAAACAATCAAAGCCCACTTTTTTGAGGACTTTTAATAATTTAGTCTTTCTTATTCCTAAACAGAAACATTACAAATTTGGTTCTGGAATTGAAGCATTTTTTTAATTTTTAAAAAGGAGAGTCAACTTTAAAGTGGGAAAGAAGAAAAAAAGAACATAACCTATTGCGATCAGGAAAACACTTCAGTATCACCTAAAACAATTTATTCTCTCCAATTCTGACATTGTCAAGGGGAGGCAGTTTTTGCTTCACTTTTTTTTCTGGATGTGCTCTAAAAGTAAATCCTAATTCCATGAGAAATCACTTGCTGCAGAATACACAACATAGATGAATGAAATAATACATTAATTCAGATGGCAAAGAGATAAGATATTTTGATCTCAAATGGCTAGCATGTGGTCTGGTATTTGTCATTTCTCATTTTAAACTCTTCCGAAGACCTCTTCAAGGTTGAGTCTCTTACAGGTTACATACAGTTTTTGCTGGCTCTCGTGGCCTTCTCCAAATATAATAGGTGCAGAATTACTCGCATGATTTGGGCAATAATTTTAAGAAAACTGTTTCTTGGCAAATGGAGGATGAGTGTTCTCCTACTTGATCCAGAACTTCAAAAAGAGAGTGACGTTATGCCTGTGAGAATAAAAACGTTTCATAGATCGACAGTACTGAGCCTCTGCAAAATTACACAAATGGAAGAATTTCCTATGTCTAAATTCGATCTACTAGTATTTTCCATGTAAGAATAGAAATACCTGAGACCACCATCACGATAGGAAAAAAACCCTAAAATCAATAGCTGCAGAATATTCTACCTAAATCCTCACTTGCATGTTATGTGTATTTGATTCACACAGATATTTCATCATTTTTTATGCACAGGAATCTCAGGACATTGTTTCTGTCTCAGAGATTTTAATAAATTAATCATGGCTTCCATCTGGTGAATAATGGCAAATTTTAAGATAGTCAATCTTGACTTTATCATTTAGCAAGAAAATTATATACCTACAAACAGGTGATTATACCCTGTTCCTACTGCTCTGAGACACAACTGAAGAACAGTGACTAAAACTTAAAGAGTATGAATGTTTCCTTAACTGTACCTTTAAAACAACAATATGATTTTCCTGTCCTTTAAATCGCAGTAAGTGAAAACCTATGGTTTGTACAGCTTCTCTCCTCATACAGCTCCACACTTTAGATATCATTGCTATTACCCGTTCTTTTAGCAGTTCTAAAGGAACATGCATAATTGCATTTCATAGATCACTTTTTCTTTTCCTTTTCTTTTTCTGTACAGTAGTCCTGGAATAGTTATATGGGAGGTCTGGTCTTCTCTCCAATAGTATGTGCAGGCTTAAGCTATGATGTTATACATGGTGATGCTGTCTATTTTCTGCTTAGATTTCACAGTTTCTTAAACTTCTTCTTTTGGACTTTGTTGTGATGGATGGACTACCATCAGTTCCATTTTCCTGAGATAATGTTCCTTTTCCACTTCTCTGTCTTTTTTATTTTGCTAAATATCAGGCCAATTGTAAAATCAGACAAATATACACGTAAGGGTGCAAGTTTCATTGATCTCAATGCATTATTTTGCTTGGCTGATATAAGCTTCTAATGAGAAAGTGTTGTATTGATTTTTTTAGCTATAGAATCCGATCTGCAAAGTCTGAGTCTGTTTTGTATTTCAATAAGCTCCATATTTCCTAACATCTTCACACCAGACGACAGCATAAAGTGCTTGTGGGGATGACTTTTTCCACACTTAACTCTTTAAACTAAGTGTCAGATGAATGGACTTATTCACTGCTCTACAGTGGCTGCTGATAATAGGTTTTATTTCTCATTTGTTAATAATATAAGAAAAAAAGTATATGATTGACGAAAGTATAGTCAGTTGTAAGTACATGTGTACCTTGCACATCTCGCAGCTCTAGAGCTATTTTACTAAGAATTGCTCGAAGACATGCTGTTTTAGATTTATCAGGATGCTTTTTGTCTTTAGTGCTAGATTACCAGTGCCAAAATTATCTATCAATCAGTAAGGCGCCTGGATGCACAGCATGTTTCCTTTTATCATCGTGGATAGTGTGCTGCATTTCTCTATATTTAGGCTGTTGTCAGCTTTAACAGCAGGATTTCATGAACTAAAGGGCTGAATTAAGGCTAAATGGCACTTTGATCTGTGCATTATATTGATTTTCTTTGCTTATATAGAAAGATCGTCATGAAATCCTTCATCTTCACTGCTTATCTAAATAGATTATCTAAATAATACCGTTCAAACCTACAATAAAAATGAGCATATTATGACATATAGAGAAATTCAGCAATATCTTATAAATATCAATAGCACAATATGAATATACAAAATTGATATCTGAATATCCAGTTTTCATTTCAAGAACCATCTAGAAATTGCTCTAACAAGACCAAGAAAAATCTCTGGCTCAGATTTTTCTGCCTTCTTAGAAACATCAGTTAGTTATATTTAAGTACCAGCATTTAGGAAGCAGCAGTCATTTCATTGTTTGATCAAACAATATTGTCACTATTTTCTACATTCTATATAAACTTAAAGCCAAAATCAATTAAAATAGTTTTCTTTTGCAGGAGATCCTAAAATTCTAAAAAAAAAACCTCATACATGGTTGAGACAAAAATAATCAATTTGGAACATTCCATGGGAAAAGGAGAGTCTGTAAAAGACAAGTGTGGGAACCATAGTTCACCTACACTAAGCACATTGAAAAAATACCATAGCGAAATTACTTTAAAGTGAATCTATAGATTTACAAATTTTACAAAAACTGAAAGATATTTAAAAAAATAATTTCTACCATTCTAATAGAAATTTATTTTGAATATCTTTTCGTAAAACATATTTGTATTATATTGTTTATTCAGTTTAGATTAAAGCAATCAAATCTATTTTGAAGTTAGCAATGCTAAGTGACAAAAAATGGCACTAAATTTTGTACACATCTCACAGATGTCCCATTGGTCCCACAATGGTGTCACTACTGGAACAAGCACAAAGCCTCCAAATGACGAGTATGCTTTTCATTTGCATAGGGAGAATAGGTACAGTATCTGAAAGAACCTGATAATTATATCACCCGTGAGAATTAAGATATTCACTATTCAAGCAAATTGGTCCATTATCTGTCCAGTTAATTACAATAACATTCCATCTCTCTCTGTCTTTTGTGGTGTTATTTTAATGCATAAACATCTGCTTGTAAATCAAGATTTATTTTTTAACTTTATCCTTACCATGCATATTTCATTTGCATTTAAATTAAAGTCAAACTTTTGTTGTGCTGCATGCAATTGACAAAGGATTTGATCTTTGAGGATGTTCTTTACTTTTCTGCCTTCTTCACTCTTAGTGAATTTATTCATGAATTACACACATTGAACTCAGTGCCTGGACCTATACTGTGGATTAGGCACATGCAAACCATGGTGTTCCTTGAAATTCCTATTGATCCATGGTAAGGGAAATTTTTGGAATGCTGGACCCATTCTGGTCTATGCAAAAATATCTTTTGCTCAAGGAAACCAGACAAAGAGAAGGAAGGGTGATACATATCCAGATTGTTTTAGGAAGTTCTCATATATCCTAAAGTATCAACATCGTCTTGCTAGTTAAATCCTACCTTTCTACAACAGGAACTGTGCACGCAAAGAAGCAGAGTTTCTGCATTCATATAGAAGCTATTTCTGTAAAGGAATAAAGTTAGTATAGTCAGTTAGTACAGAAACAGTCGATTCATCCCCACGATGCGAACAAGTTTACATTCATGATTTAACTCAGGTGTCTAGTTTCTAGTCTTATACTTTCATATTGCAATGGTTTCTTCACAAACAGTAGCCTAGCAGAATAGGCAGGAGTGTAAAGCTGTCCTTTGCTTTCACTACTCCCTTAACGTCAACCGCAGTTACTGAAGACATACTGCAATATATCTGAGGAATACTTCATAATAACAAAACCTATGTTTTTATGGCACACTTCGATGAAGTATGGTTTTCACAAAGAAAAATTTGATCGAGAGAATTAGAAAAAAATGTGCACGTGCTGACTGATTTCTAAGTAACATTTCCAGTGAAGTTAGGTATTCAAAGAAGAACAGAAAAAAAAAAAAGATCACACAAAAAGATTCTATTTTATGGTGAATGTCAAGGGTGACAGAACTGGAATGCAGATCATGACTGTGAATCACAAACTACCTGACACCATGAGGTTTTGGGTGCACAGCTGTGAGGTTTTTCATTTAGTGATACATCTCAAAAGATACAAAACAACTGAACAATTACTACTGGGTGCCATAACATCTTCATGCCTCTATTTTTCCTTCCTGTGACAGGTGCAAGCCTATGGAGATGACAATGAAGTGCCAAGTTAGTGATCCTCAGGAGAGAAAACATATATGTGCTGCACTATTATATTGAAATATATGAAAATGACAAATCATTGGCATGCTGCTTTACACCATGGCACCCCACTGTTTGAGTTTTAGTGCTAATCTGGCATCCAGTAGCTCTGGGATGTCTGAACTCTGATTCACTGTCCAGAACAAATATTCCCGAATTGGCTTTTATAAATTTTGACTCAGTCTTCTAGTTTAACTGTTGAAGAAATCATTCCATATTTTTCATTTCAAGCTAAATCTGTCTGGACAAGGGGACATTGTTTACCATGTAGCACATGGACTCTGTTCTCAGACAGAGTTTATTGTTATTACTGTAATATAACCAGTACCAGCCTATCACCGACAAAGTAACTACTCTAAGAAAAGAAAAATCTCTATCTTGTCTTTTTTCATGTGTCATGAACTAGAAGATTAATACTGAACAGTGAACAATCTGAACTCCTTTGTAAAGATGAGAAGAGTTGGGGAGAGTTAGTCAGTTTTCAACACCACTTTCCCCAAGCGGGACAGTGGTTCTTCCCAACGTACAGGAAATTACAGTGCAATGTGCAGGCTGGTGGGAGGTCTGCATGCATGAAGGAACATGGAGATCTTGACTAAACTCAGACATACAAAAGGGGCATACAAGAGGTAGAAGCAGAGTCAAGTGACCCAGCAGGAATATAGACACTCTTCAAGCATGCAGAGATGCCAAGAGTTAGAAACGCCAAAATCTTCCTAAAATTGAATTTAATTGAATTGAATTGAATGCCAAAAGAAATGAAGGACAACATCAATAAAAGGGAGAAAGGAAAAAAGTGTATCCATTGATAAAAAAAGGTGGGGAACCTGCTGACAAAGGACATAGAAAAGGCCAAGAGACTCAGTGAGTTCTTTTCCTTAGTCTTACCAGGTAAGACTTCAGAGATCCCAGGCCCCTGAGACCATTGGAAAAGACACTCTGAAGACATTTGGTATTTTCATTTGGAAGTTAAATGTAGGAGATAATAAGAGAAAAGCTTTTTTTTTTTTTAAAAAAAATATATATTTCTTAGGCTATAGCAGTAGTTTTATTCGAAAATTATTGTTTGATCAGTCTATTCATATGTACGACTGCTGCATCCTCTAAAGGTCCCAGTAGTACATCCATATGAGTATGCATATAAACAGTTTCCTGCATTAAATGAAACATTTGGGACATATCATATTCCTATTTATGCATTCATATACTTGTGAATATTGCTAAGCTAGATATTTTGTAGTTCATAAAATAAAAATCTTGCAAATATATGGCTAAGTACATAGCGCTAGAAGGAGACAAGGGACCACTAATTTCAGACTTCTACCATCATATATTGCTATGAAGGGTGCAAAGGTTCACAGAATATCAATTCGGTATGTCTCTACTCACTACCTCCCTGAAAGCATTTATGTTGTTGCTGTCGTGAAATATAAAGCGATGTAACCATGCTGAGATCCCTGGTGTTAGGACCCAGGTGTATGCTGTGCCATGCTGTGCTATTTTATTCGCATAAGTCAGTCTACAACAAAAAGGAAGTGAAGGATAACTTAAAATTTAGTTAAAAAAGTTAACATGAAAATGGCCACCCTGTACTTGGGATGGCTGAATGGAGTGCATGCAGCCCGTTATCTCAATTTAAAGGATATATGGCAAATCAGTAAATATGGTAACTGAATTTACTGCCTGAATCTGTAGACAATTCTCAAGTTTTCAACTGCTCTAACAAGTAAGTACATTATCCTGCAGTATTCCTATAGGTTGTTGCTACTGTGAGAATCTACACTACAGGGAACATCATAAGGGATATCACAGACTGATATCGTAGGGGATCTCAAATGTGAATCACACCTGTGTTTTGTAGGACCATATCAAAAAATATTCTATGCAGGACACAAACAGAACTCTGTGAAAGACAGAAACAGCAGCCTGGGATATGTTTGACTGCTTTATTATGCTCTAAATCTATCTGATATCTTCCATAAACTTCAGTAACTATGCAAAATGGTCTCCAAAATCCTACAAGCTTTTATGTAAATTAACAGTAACCAATATAGTCTAGGTTTTTGAAGGAGGTGAGCATGCAAATGAGGTGGAGGTACAGGGTCCTCTGAAATTCAGTGAATAGGAGTCTGAAAACTTAAAAGAACAATAATACTCTATGGAAGTCAACTATTTCCATTTTCATTTGCTTACGCAATTGAAATGCAAACAGTGAATGGCTTTCCAAGAGAGTAGGTTAATTCATTTACTTGTCTTAATATTGTGCTACCTAATATTAGTTCTAATGTTGTATCTGGAAAACTAAAATAATATTTCCAAGTAATTTAGGTCTTTATCTGATTCTGCCACCCCTTCAGAGTGCAGAAAACATTAGTTATCTTGGCAGGGCATATGTCAGGTAGAGTGAAAAATAGGACAATTAAAAATAAATGTAAGTATCAGTGAAAAATCACACTCAGTAATCTATGATCAGTAAAACCTGACTATTTCCTCTTCACAAGTGAAAGAAACTACTGCACAGACAGGTCAAATTCAAAAATTCCTAATAATGTCTTATTCTGTGTTTTCAAAACTGGAGCTGGAGATGTTTCAAAATCTGGATTTGCAACATTGTTCTTCATGGGCTTCTGATATTCAAACTTGGAACTACAGAGATGTGCAGAGACAAAACAAAGCTTCTAGGTTACATTTCTGAGAAAAAATGCTGTAAGATTTCTGGGCAGAATCTATATAGGAAAACGTGAAAATTGATTTAGTCCTTTCCAGTTCAGGGTCCCATCCACTACAGAGGGAATATATTTAACACAAGCTGAATATTGTTTTAATGCTAACTAGCTTTTAATATTAATGTGTTTCTTATTTTCTATTTACTCTGGTGTATTTTATGTTAATGTACTTCATGTTGCCCTCATATATTGCTAGAAAATTCATAATCATAACTGCCTTCTTTTCAGTGGGAAATCTGGAATATAGCAGAGATTTAAGACAGAAGCAGATATAGAAATTAAAATATTTCAAAGAAGTAAAAAGATATTATAAATAAATGAAATAGGAAGTGTCAAATTAAATAATAAGCATTCACTGGAAAAAGTAGTATATGAATAGTACCTATTATTCTGTCACATTTGTATTTAAGGTGATATATATACATGCAGAAACATTTTGAGTCAGACTACACTATTTTTTCCACTGCCATTATCTAGGATGGCAATCCATCATTCCATTCATTGCAGAAGCAACAGAAGAATTGTTTATCCTTTTTATTCATTTCCTTGAATCTACAGTAAAGTAGTCTTTAATCCTCATGTGCAATTGAAAAACACTTAAACCTTTCAAAGGAAAATGGGTGCAGAGAACATTTTCATAGCATTTCATAGTGATTTAATTGATCATCTTGAATAATAAAATGCAGATAGTATTTTAGAATATCACATTGGCCTCTTGGCAATAATTAATCTCGCTAAGGAACATGTTATTGTTATGATCAAGTATATCTGTAACTGGCATTCACCACCACTATCCAATTTATACATCTAAGAGCAAATTAGCTACTAGTAAATTAGTAATGTCACGTAATCAGTATAATTTAACATAGTACATTCTCATGCGCATTTAACCAATCCGTGACTCTTGTTGTTACACTGACAATTGGTAGGCCATAGTGATGTAGTTTAAGAACTCTGTATTTTGGAATGTGAAAGGTTGTAATAGGTATCTGTGCAGTGAAAAAAAGTGCATGTGTCTCAAAACAGATGACTAGGATGATAATTTGATAACATTCAGACATTAATAAACATAAAGTTGTAGCTATAGTGAGGTAGCTAAAGTACTGACTAGACAAACAGTAATGGAAGACATTTGAGGAGACAGGTGGTTACTATTGCGTTACTCTGGAAAACGGGTTAATATTTTTTTTAAGTTATTTTTGAAAAATTCTCTAAAACTGTCTCTCACGGAACCCATTAACAGATTATTAGGAAAAGAAATTTTATTATATTATTATTATTATTATTATATACTATATTTTACATTATGATATGTTATACATTAATATATTTTTAATTATAATATAATGAAATCCGTTATTTACTATAGTAGATTTTCTACTATGCTTTAGATTCTTTACAATTCTCTATGATACTTTAGATTCTCTAAAGGTCTAAATTTCCACTGCAACTGTCATACACAAGTTTAAAGGATTACAAGAGGCTTAGATGCCTAGGACTCAATCTTTTTGTGATGTATACAGTTTAAAAATCTCCAAGGAAATTTCTAAACTTAAAATGCTAATCAACATACTTGAAAAGGGTAATATTAAACCCCCTTTTTTAGTAAATGCTTTCTCACATGTTAACATTCTGCTTACCTTACTTATTAACTGATTTTTTAAAGTCTCTTCGGTTGCAATTATTTCTGCCGATGGGCAAGGGAAGTGTCCCTACCAAGTACTAGTGATGGACGAAAGCAGAATAATTATCAATATTAATGCTTTTGTCATCCACATTTTGAAGGAAATGAGCCACTTTTAGTTCCAGTTGTGTTCTTCTTAAGAAATCATTACTTAATCATAAATCATAAAAATCATTACTTAATCATAAACTCAGTAATGACAAAAAATCACAAGAATATAAATTGAGGGAATCTCAGAGAAAGCAACAAGACGACTGGCCAAAATGTAAGGCTGACTTCTGAGGGAAGATTTGAAGAGATGTCCAAGACAGACTTGTGCTTATAAAGAAACTAGATATCAGAAGGTACTCTGAGAAAAAATAATTGAGATCCAAAGAAGGAACATAAACAAGTATTGATTCTTTTTCCTACTGAGAGGTGTATTCAATCTCAGATGACACCTCCCTCACTCTTTGCTGCAGGTTTATGCACAGTAAATTAATTTCTGCATCTTTTCCTAAAGGTTTTGTCTTCTTAAGTTTGTTACTTGTACTTTGTATTCTAAAGGAAATTAGCTCTGCATTGGTAGTATTCTACAAATATAAGAAATAAATAATAATATCTTTGCATATCAAATGAATTAGATTGGTAACTGTTGGAACTTTTCATTTGCTGAGATAATATTGCAAAATGAATAAAATTATAGTCAAAAAAGAACATAAAATTAAACACAATTAACTCTCAGTGGTTGAACTTGAGATTTACACTAAAATCGATAACATTTGTTATTGGTATGAAACAATATAAAGTAAGAATTAAATCACCTGCAAAATAACAGGGGACGTCCTCAATGCCAGTAGGCATTTTACTGCTTTGCAAGAGAAGAAAACCTGGAAGTTTTCTCTCTGGCACATGCTCAGCAGAGCCATAATTTCAGTCATCTCTCTAACTGGCTAAAGACAGAACTGATTATGATACTTCATACCAACATTGTCATTTTCCATCCTTGTAATAGGAGAAACTATTTGCCTAAATTATCTTCCTGACAGAAAAAAAGGCATGAAGAGTATGAGGAGAGAGAGTCATGGCAGTGATTATAAGGAAAGAGGAGCTTACACATGGTTCTGGCACATAGGAGGGATAAAAGTAGACAGACACAGGCAGAGTGCTATGCTGTATTTTTTGTTTCCACTTGGAATCTTCTAATATGTCACTGAAGAACTTTATATATTTATCGGCATGTCTTATGAGAGCAATTTTTTTTCAGGAGTGATAGTAATAAATATTGTACCTTGCTAATACTACTGCCTTTAAAAGGGGTTTACTGTTTTGTAAGACTAAGGGATAGCTATCATCTGCAGTCAAGAAGTGCTTTTAGGAAATCAGCCATGCAAAAAAAAAAAAAAAAAAGCCAGAAATAAAAACAGAATGACATAGTTTTAAATGTAAGATAAATTCTGTGACATTAAAAGAAAAAAAAAAGTTCAGAAATATAACTTGATCTGATCAGATGTGAGATGCTAACTTCTTTTTTAAAAGTACAATACAATTGCTACAGGTAGTAGATAATCTGAAAGAAAGTAAGCTTGGATAATTTCCAGCTTTCTTGAATTTATTTTTGTATTCCAGCACAAGGAAGTTGTAAAAGTGAACAGAAAGTAATGAAAAAAAAAAGATATTATGAGATTGGGCTTTACTAAATACCCGTTTCTTGTGGAGAAATGCACCCCAGAATGTTCCTGTTTTCAGCAACCTAACTGCCTTTTTTTTCCCTTTCTCTTAGCATCTGCTTGAGCATTATCTGTAAAAAGGAAGAAAAATCAACTCACAACTGCTGAGTAATCCTCATGATGCCATCAATTTTAACTACCTATAGCTTTTATGGGCAAAGTCTGCTTC
Organism: Crypturellus undulatus; assembly: GCA_013389825.1. Taxonomy (NCBI): domain Eukaryota; kingdom Metazoa; phylum Chordata; class Aves; order Tinamiformes; family Tinamidae; genus Crypturellus; species Crypturellus undulatus. The sequence continues at coordinate 601,810 of VWPW01023954.1, forward strand.
AAATCAACAAATGGTAAAAATAGCTTATATGGTTCTTGGGATCTGGCTTGGAGTGTTGTGCAGAGAGGTCATTAAAGTTTAGTGTGTGCTGGAAAATCATTTTCAGTGGATGTGTCATGCTGAACTGCATAAACTGCCAAGTGTGAAAAGAAATATTCTGCATCACCTCATAACTGAACCTTACTCTGACTTTGTTAAACAGCTTTAGGCACCTTTTGTGCCTTGCAGAATTAACAGCACACAGAAAAACATAATTTAAAAAGACAAACTGTTTCAAAAATGAACGAGAGTTACTTTTAATTTCATATTTGGGCATGAATTTCAAATAGCTGTAGGCTTAAAGTTGTTCATGTATAAAATGAGGCAACAATCAACAGGTCGAATCCGTGATTTTTCCATAGCCGAATATTCTTTCCTTATTTAACATGGTAAGTCACTTTGGAGAATTAAAGACTGCAGTTTCCTGTTTCTCACATAGGACACTTGTGAATCAGAAGTGACTAAATGTTTTCAAACTTACTGCAGAATGGAAGCAACGGGACAGCTTCCAATAAGAATGGGAGCGCTTATGGACACAGAATAGGTGAGCACTTCTGAAAATCACACACACACAGAACACCTTACACACATTATTGCAAATTACATATTTTTATCTTTAAAGCTGTCTTTCAAAGTTATGTTTGTGCACTTTTTTTTTTTGAACAAATTTGCTTGTTTTCTCTCATCTTTGTTCTGAAAACTATTGTTTGGAGCTGTTCTGGAAGAAGGATGAAACTACTAAAGATAATTCTTTCTCTTTAAATTTAAGTGAATAGTTCCAGAGAAAGGGACTATTCACATGATTAATTACTACTCAGCACTGATGGGTTTTACTGAATAAGAACTCATAGTTTGTGTGCTTGAAGAAAGATTCAGAGAGATATTTTGATGATGTTATCAGTACTTAAAATTCAAACATGATTAAATATTACGAGGACTCACTCTAACTAAGTGGTTTTGGTTGATTGATTTGTTTTAGTTACCACTAATCTTAATAGCAGAGAATGAGATCAAACCATTTGTGCAATTTTGAAATAATTGGAATATTCTCTTATGTCTATGTGAGTTAGAACTGAATTACTGGAAAATAAATCAAATATTTATGTCATGATTCTGCCTCTGCTAGAAAGTGATCCTGGAGTTTAACACTATTATATATATATATATATATATATATATATAAATCACAAGACAGGTTATGTCATAAATCTTTACCATAGATACCTTGAACAGGTTAAGTGTTTAGATGCTTGGGTGATTTTTCCTTTTCCTTTTCCCTTGCATTTCTTTTCCTCTTTCCAGTAGTGAAGAATCATCTTTCAATTTTATTATCTCTTCCAGAATTAAAAATTACAAGAAATTAATATGTTGGCGAAACAAATATGCAAAATGGAAAGACTTCACCTAGGTATACTTGTAGGAACATATCTAGGGGACGGAGGCCTTCCCATGGGAAGTGGCTGCGTCCCCTAGATATGTTCCTACATATACTCTTTGTAAAAGTGGACTAATTGGTTTAGGTATAGTAGGTATAGTAGGTATAAGGAACTGAATAGTCACCAGAACTCTATTTATATACTTTAAAGGGTATTTTCTGTGGTTAGGAACACAGAAATTTCAGTTTAGTGAGAACTTGATCAGTTTGAAATATCAAGATGGGCTTTCCAAATGCAGACATTCAATTCTCCAAAATGAAATAGCAGGTAGAAGCAAATGGAAGGTTTACCTTCAGCTTATCATCTGAGTGCCTACTCCACAGCCACTTGAAAGAAGTACAAGGTTGGTGAATATATACAGTAAATGTATTTTAATGAAAAAATTGTTACAAAACATAAAAAAAAGGTTACCTGACAGATTTACTTAAAATGTTTCCCATAAGCAGCAGTGTGGCTTAGGTTAACGTAGCATTTGATTGAGAGGTCTTCCTTATCCATATAGGAGAGGGAGGTTTTGGGGATGTTTGTTGAATGAAGGTGTATCATATGCCTGTTTGCAAGTAAAGTTGTTTCTAATATTTAATGTCTGAATTGCTGTCGTATTTATTGATAAGAAGTAGGTCCACACTGAAAACGCTTTGGTAAATCTGTGTTTTGTGGGCTCAGGTTGTGAGAATGTTCTTATTCCTTTATGCAAACTTTAGCAACGGTTTTGTTCTTCATCTGAAGCACAATTGCTCTGCTACATTTACTTGCCCTATAATACCCTATAGTTCTCCAAAGCTAGAGAACTACAAAATACTTCAAATGTGTGGGTAGAGTTTTGAATATGTGGTAGAGTTTTTCAGGATATTTTAAAAAGATCACCATGTTTTAGGAAGTTGGGACAGCTGTTTTTTCTTTAAAATCCTTTATATTCTGTTACTAATAGTATGGGTAATCTATTTTTTTTTTTCCTTCTATTGCACGGAAAGCTGTGTCCACAGAGCATCGTTACAGCTTGCCAAAGGTAAACATGGAAAAGCTAAAACCTTTCTTAGTTTCCCTGATGCCTCAGATCCTGCTGTGCAGAAGTGATGGTGTTTTATCTCCCCTGGATGAGGCAGAAGTGTAATCCAGCTATCTGCTGATGATGTACACCCTGTACTCTGTCAAACTACCCTGAACATCTGCGGGTCATCACCTCATTCATAGTGGGCTTGTACCTGCTGTTTCACAAACCTCCATAGCAAACTGGAAGCCTGAAGATGTTTGCTAATCTAAATACCTGCTGGGACACATGAATACGTTCACACCTAGGTTTTTCACACTAGCTCCTTCACCATTTAAAAGCAGGATGCACAGAAGCAAAAAGATCCTTTGGAAAGGAAGAAAAACGTTTTGAAATGATAATAACTTTGATACTTTCTGTTCAGTTGACCTCCCAGTCTGCACCTCTATAAGATTTTGACAGATTGTATAATTATGTTAAGTAGAGAGGATTTTATTTTGAGAATGCTGCTGGTACAGTGGAATAAAATCCATCTTATAATGTAAAACTGATCTCATAAGTTCTTTTGAGTATTACAAAAAACATCAATACATGAAACATCAATAATTAGTTTCCAATAAGACCTACTTGGAAGTTTTCCATCCCTCTCTTAGTAGTTAAGTACTTTGCAAAAGTAGTATAATTACCTGGGCATGTGATTCAATTACAGTATGTGGGGAACAGTTGGAAATCTAGTTACTGTTTCTGTATTCAGCTTGATATTCTTTCCCTGTGTTCTAATTTTCCTTTATTTGACTAAAACTGAGTAATCAGTAATTTCTAGGAATTAATGATCTCATAAAATCTCATTCTTCAAGAGAATTATT
>VWPW01023954.1:607641-643644 GCA_013389825.1 Crypturellus undulatus
TACTGGAAGCATCTTCCATGGATCAGAATAATATTGTACTGAGTACTCTACAAACAGATATAGATCATCTGCTTGAAAGAACAGAGAGATTTACATCTGTACTTCTTTTTATAAACTTCTAGCAGTCTCATTGGGCAGATTATGCTCATTATAGAATTAAATTTATTTATAGTCAGCAAAATTTTATTAGCAGAAGTAGATTAAGACCCATTCCAAGGAACATTTTTCATAATGTCACACCAACATGATTTAAATGAAAATTATTAGTAGGCTCTTTCAAGGACAGAGTGACTTTTATGAATGGTGTAAACACATAGTAAAAAACAGAAGTAAATAACACTCTGATGTTTCCATCTCATAAATGAGGATGCCAAACTGTTGGTGACTGGGGGTCCTGGAATCAAACTTGGTGACTCTCCACCACCACCAGCAAATGCCACCTGAACTTAGGTTGCACACAAGCAAGAACAAAGCATATCTATAAGTCCTGTTTCTTGGGTGGAGGCACTGGGCAGGCCATGGAAATACCATGAAGAAAAAATCATCTATTAGCATAACTGAGTTATCTCTTTCAGAAGAGGGTAATGTGGAGTTTGGAAAGTAGAATATGATGAATATTATTATGAAAATTTCCAAAGCACTTAACACTGTCTGTAAAAGAACAGCAGTTATTTGACAAAACTAAACAGGAATCTTGTTTCTTTGAGGTTGTGTTATTCTTGCTAAACTAAATTAGTTTGATATTCTTCTATTGAAGATGAAGAAATATTAATGTTTTCTACCTCAAACTTGATATGAAGTCCCTTCTTTTCTGTCAGAAATACCACTGTTCTTTTAACAATAGCAGTTATCAATACTTAATGAAAAGCATTTCTTCTAGCTGCTTCCTCATTCACTTTTTATTTTCAAAAAATCAAAAACAAGTGTCATACTTTCATTTTTGTTCTGAGGCTTTCAAAAATAATAAGAAACAACACATCATTATATTGTTTTAGATATAGCTCATTTATTTAGGGAGATAGAAAACAGCAGTAAGAATTAAAGTCTATTAAAGTTTGCTTCTATTTGGAAAGCTTCATTTTTAATTCATAAAAAGACTTTTCTGTTGAAAATAGATTGCTTTGGAGCTATGCTCGTGAAACATTCAGAAAAATGGACATTCCTATTTCAACAACTCTGAAGTTTTATTGGTAATTTGGCTATTTCAGTGCAGTCTTTCTCCCTATGATGGGTGTGTATTAAAATCTCTATTAATTTGTGACAGCCCAGATTATTTGTCAGTGTGCCAAACTGTGTTCAGTTTTTTCATGTATCCTCTTTATTTATATATTTATATAATTTCCTCAAAACTCTACAATATTTTGTCCATTGGGCAGAGAGAACCTTTTATAATAGCAAATAGTTTTGTACAAAGATGGAGGACTTTATCAGTATCAGCATCTATCAGCATTTTTCAGCACCAGCCTAACATGATGATGCCGACAAAATTTTATTATGTTTTATTTTAAATACTCTATGCTGACATTTCTAAAAGGGCATGTTCTCGCTTTTATTTTCAATGCATTTTTTTCATTTAGCATTCTTTATTTTTGCACAAAAAAAATCAATATACATAAAATAACCAGAACTAATGCCACTTTCTTTACAATATCTCATTTCAGAAAAAGTTTTGAACATGTTTTGTTTGCTGTTCAAAGTTAAACAAAATCGTGTTCATTGGATTTCTCATAAAATACAGTTAACATTCCAAAGGAGGTCCAGTACCCTTTGGAAAATAGAACTTAAATAGGTAGGGACTAAATATCTGAACAGAGACCATAAGCAATCTGAGAAAATAGAAAAGAGGTAGGGGAGGAGAGGCAACACCACTTGTGCCCAGTCATGGACTGTTTCCATGGGCTTAAGCATCTAGTGTTCCCCTTTCAGACACCAGCCCTTCACCATGTGCTCTTTCCATGCAATGTGAACACTGTAAGTGTACCTGAGCTCAGGCTTCTCCTGCCTTCTGGCTGGTGTCTTGATACTGTCGTCTAAAGGGAGCGTTTGAACAACAATCTATATAGACTTATTTTTAAAAAGTCTGGCTCGTTATATCTTTGACAATTCTGGGAGATGGAACTGGTGTTATTCTCCTATTTGCCAGGAATAGGATACTTTTTCCTGTGTCTTACTGCAGTTTTATATAATTAGATAACTTAGAGAAAAATGTATGCATTAATGTGCTTCTTAATGTTATAGTAATGTAACTCGTGGTAGATATAAATATAGTAATCATAGTAACAGAAGAATTGCAACCATAAAATTTGTATCCTATATGGTAAGCAACCAGTGAAAAGCATATTTTCCCTTCCTGAATACTCCAAGTTAGAGCAGCTCAATTTTCAACTTGATTGTAATTTATCTGCAGTCCACTGAAACTATTCAAAATAATATTTGAATGTGAAGCAGAGGAAGAGTTTGTCTATTTGGAGTGAATTCCATGTCCATTTAAAAATACCCATTTACAATAAATTCTTAAACTCCCACCATCTTTAAGAAATAGTAGAAAATGTCTTGCTGTTGGAAAGAGTCATAAACACTCAGTGCCTTGAGAAAGCTGGCTACAAACCTAAAATCCTCTGAATATAAAAATGGAATGCAGTAACATCACCCTGCTTTCATTTCATCTTAATCACTTCTGTTTTTGAAATTATATTCAGAAAACCATTCAACACTTTAATTTAAAAAATATAGAGAGTATTTATTTAGCTGTTTGGCAAAAATTACCATTTTTAAAAGAAGTTTAGAAAATGGTTTTAGCACAGTGTGTAGATGATATACAACACCTTTCTGACCACAGTGACAACACCATAAATTGTTAATCATGATACTTACTTAAATTTATTCTAATTGATGATCTAATCTGAAGTCAGTCAGTCCTTAAATCATTTTCTTGTGTCAGATGGTGAATCTAAACAAGAGTTATAGCTTTTACTGGGGAAAAAAAACTTTGCTTCTACTCAAATTCTGTCCAGTTTGTTATCTTAAATATTCTTAATTCCTTCAGAATTTTTCAGTTATGGGAAAAAAAAAAAAAAAGAAAAATCACTCTCTTTGCAACACTGAAGTCCTCAACAGTAGCCAAGGTTTCTGTACTGTTTGTGAATCTGAACAATAAAAACAACAAAAGTTAATTATTGTGAGAGAAACTTACCACTATTTATTCATCTTGTAATAAAAAAGCAGCAGTCATCAGCACAGATCTAAATGTTTATGGTTGATCTTTATTCTGTGCAATCTGAGATGCATTCTTTAACTTGTTCAAAGGCATACAAGAATTTTCTAAATAATCTATTCAATATTTTATTTTTATAAATGTATTTTTGTATAATTTCTGAGAGCAAATCAGTATTATTTTTCCGGAATAATTAACATGAAAATAAAACCTGAGTTTAAGAAACTATATTCCTTCAATTAGTTGTACTCTAAACAAATCTCAATAAAGCTTCTAGAATATTTAGCAAATATCACTGTGTAATTATTTTAAAGGCACAGTAGAGCTGTAGAGATTTTTTTGATAGCTCTTTAAGGATTCATCAAAAGAAATATTCCTTCCATGTGCTACATCCGTCGGAAAATCATTTCTTCAATCATAAAGAAAAACTATTTTTAATTTGTATCTGATGAAGAAGATTAGTTTTATACAGCAAAAGACATTTCCTTGTAAGTACATGTAAGTACGGAATGAAATGTCCTGCTTCCATAAATAAAAAAATAAGACAATTTATCAGCTATTCTCAGCATGATTTACTTTTAGCCTTTAAGCTCCACTTGTAGAGGAATAAAAATTGTTATTATTTTTTTCCACCATGAGAATAACAAAACATTGGAATAGGTGCCCAGAGAAACTGTGAAGCTTTTATCCTCAGAGATATTCAAAACTCAAGCCCTTAGCAACTTGATCTAACTCTAAATATGGATCTGACTTCACAGTTGGCCTTCTTTTATGTGTGGGGGAGGTTGGAACAGAGGATATTCAGAGATCCCACAAAATCTAAACTGTTCTATCATTCGATTGCATACTTTTTGGTAGATTCTCAGCCTTCTGTGGATTTGTTTCAGTTTTTGACAAGAAAAATGATATAGATACACTTCAGGGAACATCTTCTATCTTGGATTGACTTTCTGACATACTTAACACACACCAATTAAGTATTATTTGTCACAAGCACCCAGCTACAAATGTCACTCCAAAATGACATCTTTTACACTACTTTTAATGAAAGCGCGCACGCACCCCTTACCCGCAGGGCCGGGCTCCGGCCTTCCCAACCCCTGTGGGCAAGGCTCCCACGTAACTTACGAAGACCGCCGCAGGGGATCTCAGCAGCTCCGAAGCTCTGGAACTCAGGTAGGTATGACTACCTAAAGTGACCCGATTCGTAGGGATGCGAGCACACTCAACCCAGCTATCTACGCTCCCTGGGAGTATGGCTGGGGAGACCGGATCCCGTCCAAAAGAGGCAAACGAAAAGGCAAAAGAACAGAGGACTGCACCAAGGATCCCGCAGGTAACAGCCAACTTTATTCAGGTGAGCGAGGGTTTATATAGGTTGGGAAGGGGGAGGAGAGTGGGAGGAGAATGGGAGGAGAAAGGCAGGAGCAGATAGGGATTGGATGGTTGGTGTCGCTGGGTGGGTGGCCAGGAGCGGCAAGCTGCTCCTGGCCCCCACCTGTGGAGCACCAAGCCCCCACCTTTGGGGTTCCAGCACCTTCTCGAAGGTGCTGGACCCTGGGCAGTCAGGCCTCTGGGCCTGACTGCTCATGCGCAGCCTGCAGGGGTCGTACAGGGGGCACCGGTACCCCCCTGTACAGGCACCTACTGCGCAGGTCCATGACCGGTGTCCCTATGGGACCTATAGCCCCTGACTTTCTTAACCCCCAACATTTTAATATACAAAATTTTGTATTAAGTTTTATTCAAACTTTGTGATTGAGCTAATGTGCACTGTGAAGATCCAAGAAAGCAACTGACTTTTTGCTCTGTGGGTAAAAAAAAGCATGCAAGTGTTTTGAGCCAGTTGAGGATTGTATCACCAGCGGAAAGATGAAAACAGGCACTCAGACCATACTAATGGGTAAATGCAAATGCCTAGCAAGTGACATTAGAGAAATGGGATCCTTCAGGGTTTAATCGCTTTGAAACTGAAAAACAACAGCACCCACAATGATTAGGGCTGTCATGTTTTGCTGGGGGCTCTCTCTGATGTAAAATGGATAACAAAAATCTGTTAAAGACAGTTGAAGCAGTTCCAAATTTTTGGGTAAGTTTCCAGTAAGTCTAAAACAATCTCAGAAAGCAGAGCATACAGGAAATTTTCCTAAAACAAAGGAGCTTTTTTTCTGACCAGACGCACTTTTAGGAATCACTTTTCTTAAATTAAACCAGGATTAGTGATTAATTTCATTTATTCATTACAGTCTTTTACAGATTTAGCTTCTACTTTTATACAGTGTACTTAAAATACTTTTCCATGTTTCAGCTGATAGGATTGGAGGCCAGACCAGCCTACACGTATGCAGCCCTGTAAACATGTAAGACTGACATCTCCATAATATCACATAAGTTTTGTTCATTACGAGTGAGAAAAAAAAGTCATCGTACAGATCCTTGATGTAAATTTTACTAAATGTTTTGAACGTCATAGTGATTCTAAAATTGTTCTATGCCAAACAGTTACTTACCTAGTTTATACTTAATGATACTTTCCTGGAATTGTGAATGTAGTTGAACAGGGGAGGAAACATAGCATATAAAGTAGATTTCCTAAAACTTGAATTATTTTCCGAATAATTTTGCAGTCTGCAACTCTCTTTTTAAAAGCTTCTCTCTTAGAATGGGGATAATAAAAAGTGATATTATTCAGCACATCAGTCACCAGCAAGAAGAATATTAGGTATATCTAAAGTGAAAGGCAAACTCTTTGGGAATCATCAGCAACAACAACCTATTCACATATTTCCCTCACAGAAAATCACTGTTGTACTTAGCAAATATTTTTCTCTAACCCAAAATGAACATAAAATTCTTTAAAAGACAATTCAAACCATTCTCCATTTTGTTTTTTTTATTGTTAGCCCCTAGCTCTTGTAAATTGTACTCAAACACTTCGATTACATGTTCTCAGAGGTCCAAAATGGAATCTAACTCCTAACAAAATGTTGCAGCAAGTTTTCAAATTTAATGAAGTGCCAAACATCTAAGATAACTTAAGCTGAAAAGAGAATTAGAATACCAATCTATCTAGTTGCTCCTGAACCAGACCAAACTAAATTTCTTTCAGATTTATATCAATTGTGCTTCAGTTCTTCTATATACATCTACCTTTTGCAAAAATATTCTAAAATGGCCTAACTGGACAATCCATGTGTCATTTCTGGCTATCTAGAGCAATGTTGTCAGCATGTACACAGAAACCAGCTGCTCTAGCCCACTCCAATCACATTGAACGTTTAAGCATTAAACTCAACATGATTTTTTTTTTCTCAGCTAATTTAATATCTTTCCTGCACCAAATTGCGGGTTTTCATGAAACCTGAAATAATAACTTAGCTGATTGTGGCCAGAATTACTTAAACAATGATGGCAGATTGGCTGAGAGACATCATGATTGCTGAAATATGTATTGGAAACCAAGCCAAAATGAATTAAATCTTCATTTCCTTTGACAGAGATTTTTATTTTATTCTGCCATTTCTGATATCACTGCTATGTGAATGATCATGTATCAAAGAGCTTTAACTTATGAAATAACTGGTGATAGAGTGGCATTCCACTAAGCATGTATACAATGTTAAACTCACCGCACATCGCAGTGATTGAAAGTAGCAAGAACTAACTTTTTATATATAGGCATGGACTATTTCTGACTTTTGATGTTCATTTTCTATATCTCATTAATTGACCTCATCACCAAGAAATATCTTGTATGTGATCGTATAATCTTATGCAGGTAGTCTGTGTTATAATGGTATTTAACTGAGAATGAGCTACTCTCAATTGAAAATTGTCAGAGAGAGCCTGTTACTGAAGTACACTGATCAGCTGTTATCAGTGTGGCATTTTAGCAGAGCTGACAAAGCAAAACCCACCACCTGACAGCTCCTAGGACAGCATTTGTCAAAGCTGATCAGAAAGTGTCTGGACATCTGTTATTGTTGCTCATGTATTGGAGAGAAGACCAGTGAAACAAAGAAAGAGGTAGGACAAAGTATCGGTGCAAGTGGCACTCTCTTGCAAAAGGATCTCTTTCTTTTCCAAGCAGTAAAAAAATGTAAAATCTTTTAAAGGGATATTTACAAAACAGAGACTTTCTAAACGGGAATTCCACTACAACCTAAGACAGAATGAGAATTTAATATTTTCATGATAAAATGTGTGTTATTTTGGCAGTGGTTCTAAAAGTTTTGAAAACGTAAATTTTTTTTTTCTGTACAGACTTAAGGCATTTTCATGGAGGTGAAGATTAAAATGCCCAAACAGAACCAACATCAGTGCCAGGAGCTGAAAGGAATTATACTTTTCATTCATATTATTAGCTGCCTGGGCATATTTAAACTATTATGAAATATGAGAGTAGCCTTCAAATATTACCTCAAGAGAATTGAAATTATCAGAATACTAATTTAAAAAATAAATTCAGCATGCATGACTGAGGCAGAAGGGAAAAAGAATATTTTTTTCCACATTTTGACATTGAAAAGGAGACAATAAAATAGAAAAATGGTACTATACTTGTGGCTATTTTATCTTCACAGTCAATTTAATTTATATTGTTGCATATAGTGTTGCTGCAGATGATGCATAGTTTTTTTTTTTGTTTTTGACATGCTGTTTGCAGCAATAGTATCAAAGTTGTTAGGGAAGTTTATGAGGTGATTAAACTTCCATAATGGGGTTACTTTTAAGTATCAGTATAAAAGGAAAAAAAATATTTTTAAAAAGAAAATGTTTTTTATTAATGTAGTGTACTATATTATGTATAGGTTACATAAATTTTTAACTCTGTTAGTATACTATCCCAGTGGTGCCAATCATTATGTAAGTTCTATCATAGCTTTTATCAAACCCCTTTCAAACAGTGAATCAGAAGTGTATTGAGAAAAGTATAAAAAATGTGAGAAGGTAACCTTGGCTAAAAAGCAGTCTCATTCCATGCTCTAAAGTGTGTATCAATAACAGACAATGAAATATAAAAAATGAATTGTAAAATTTCTAAGTAGTTTTGGCAATGTAAGGCTCCATTAATAGACAGATCACTATGGGATCATCCAAAATAGATTTTACACTTTTCACCTGCTCTCAGTGATTAGGAAGTCCATTAAGTATCTCAAGAGCTAATTTTTCACCCACTAAAACTGTGGTTCTAACTTACCAAAGCTGTGTAAGTCCTCTTTGGAAGGTGAAAGAAAAATTTCTAAGGACATATATACCACTGGGAAGAGAATCTGCTATATTATTTTGCCATTTCCATGTATGTGGTCTACTAAATTCATCTATTAACTTTGATCTTAAATGTTTTGTGAATCTTCTTATTCTCAGTTTGTAAGCCAGGTAACACAATCCAGTGCTGAACCACTGCTGGGGTTGTGTCCTCTGTTCTTCAATACTAATAGCAGCTATAACTAGCGATATTTATGAATAATTACATATGTAGACTCATAGGCAGAGCTTCTGACACCTTTCCAGTACTCTTAGTAAAGACAAGGAAAATTTGCACAGTCTTGCTGTATCTTAATTGTGGATTCATTTCCAGTTTCCAGCCCCTGGCGTAACAGACCATTGTTTAAACATGGTGACTGTGTTGTAAAGTACTTGAATATGGCATACAGAGAGCACTATATTTTTAATACTTCCATATTAGAATAATTTTATTTCTGAGTGTTTTACTATTTAATAGGAAAAGAAACTGCATTCTTTAGCAGAATACTTTCCAAATGTATACATCATGCCTCTTGCAGGCCTAAGTTTAAATTTGAAATGCACAGGACACAGCTTCTTATAACTGAATAGGAGTGAATCAAAATGTTTATTACACAATTTGTGCATTGCTTTATTGATGAAGGAGATAAAGCAAGCTAAGACAACAATGAAAAAAGGGTAAGGAGCTTTCAAGAAGGGGCAGGTTAGAAATACGGACGTTACTGCTGATTTAAAATTATTTGTATACATGCTTCTAAAATAACACCTTTTGATATGCCTTGCTTAGCCTTCAGCATGCTGAAAGATAGTAATACAGATTTTAATCATTATAGGTGCAGCAGAGATCTGAAAGCAAGTGCCCACATCCAAGAGAAATGTGTGAGCGTATTGAGGAGCAGGGTCTCTGTGATGGTGAGCGGAAGACCTTTATTTAGGGTTAAACACAACTTATAGAGCTTCCCAACCCAAGCAGCCCCCGCAGGTCCCGCAGCATGCGGAGCCCAGGTACCCACCCAAGCAGGCAGGTGATCACGCGCCGAGCACGCGCAAGGCCGTCCGGTGAGCTTGGTCACGCGCTGACCACGCGGCTGCAGCTCCCGCCTCTCCTACTCAGCCCCCATCTGCAGAGGAGATACTGCCCGTCACCCAGCCCCAGGCTGACCGCAACAAAATGGCCCAGCCATTAGCTGGGCAGTGCTTAATTTTGCTGAGACTCACACCCCTGAAACACTGGATACGTGTACCTGATGGGACTCAGATGAGGCTTCTAGACTGTGAATCCCAAGCAGACAGAAATGCCTATATGGGGATATGAGACACATCAGCCTTTAGGAATTTTCCTTACCCAGATTTACCTCTTCTCCACTTGTCACTGTATCCAAAAAAAGCCTACCCACCAAGTTCTAGGTCTCCACAGGGTGGATATGACGGGACGCTGAAAGTGCCTGGATCAAATGGTTCATTAATCAGCTAAAGTATTACTGTTCATCAGTGTTTTATTATGTACCTTGTGCTGGAGTAACGAAGACATCAAGTGAAGGCACTAGATCCCTTTTCTGGAGGCCCAGCAGCTACTAAGGTTAAGCTTTGCAGCACTTATTCTGTGAATGTCTAAGTCCTTTTGTGGAGCTACCCTTGGTTTCACAGAAGAGTAGTGAACGTCTTAAAAAAAAGAAGTGACATTGAAAGGGGGAGGAATTAAGGATTGATATTCATACTTCTTAAACGTAATCATATTGTACCTTCACGTGTCCCGAGGGGATGCACATGATGATAGCAGACAGTCTTTTACTTCCTGTTCATGAGCTAAGTTTGGCTTGCTGGGACTGCTTCATGAATGAACTGTTCGTAGACTCCTACGATTAGCAAAGCATTGATAAATTCAGCACCTTTACAAATACAGGACAGGGTCACTCAAAGGAACTGGAATCCTGCTGGGATACTAACACTGTGAAGCTAGGAAGGCAAATGAAATTCAAAGATAATTCTCCTGCAAAGTTAAAGCAAAGTTAAAGGAGCTGATGGCTGGACAACATACAACTCAGAAACTAAGAAACTCTGAGGCTTATCCCCCAAACTAATTGAGGAGTGATTTCCAGTGTTATTTCCTGAGCTCTATCACTCTACCGAAGCTGCATTTGCTATTCCCCCATTGAACCTACATTTCCCCTCCATCATACGTTTTATTTTCTACTATACTCTGTCATGGGCATTATTATCCCCTGTTCATAAAAATAAGAGCACAAGAGGTAGAAGAGAAGGAAGGGTAAAATACTGACATAAGAAAGCTGTTTTAATAAAATCAAGCTCCCACAGGACCCAGTTTGATTCAACAACTTGACTGACAGTGCATAGAAAACGTTATATGGAAAAAGTAACCATCATCAAGAATGTATAAATGGGAACCAGAGGAAAGGCAACTGCCATGCCCCAGAATGGTTGTCCAAAAGGCTAAATGGTATAGAAAGAGGTATAGGAAGAATTATTAGCACATTTCAAGAAAAGCAGAAGATATTTATCTGGAAGAAAAGGGAAATAGATATATATATTGCCTTTCTATAGCACTAAACAGCTCACCCTGTGTATGCCCTGCTGGCAGGAAAATAATGTCATATAAGCCTAGTTTCATTGAAGAGACAAGATCTGAGAGGAATATATTGATTCTTAAGAAAACTAACCATAAATCAATTGTTACCAGATACAAGATCAGAGTCAGTTCTTCACAGTCATTTTTGAGAAGTTTAAATTTATCTCAAAATGCTTGAAACTTGCTGATTTTTTTTTATTAATTTCTGCTATATAAATACATCTTGAATGAAGATATGCAGTGAGATTTTACTTTTTAAAGTTTTAGAATTGATTGTAGTGCTTTTCAGAGGTTCAAAATTTATGGTAGTGAGGCTTAAAATCCTCATTTTATTCACTTTACAATCTCAATATCAGCAGCATCAGGGCAGGCATCCACATTATTTTTCCTAGAAGTGACATAGAGGATCATGTTTAATGGAAGAAAAAAGGAATAGCTCAATCTCTGTGGCTACACAGTCCCTTGGGTTTGTGCTGAAAATGTAATTGTGCGTGTTAGTGATTTGTGTGTTTTGAACAACATTTCAGTAGAAAATCAATTGATATTCCTTTCACATCATCAGTTAAGCTTTGAAAGGGCATGTGTGCTTAAAGTAGCATACTTCTAGATAGAAATATATATATAATATGTATAGTATAAGTAATTTTGTGTTGTTTTCAGTTCTCAGAAATGAGAAGCACTGCAAACAAATACCTGGGAGATCATTCTAAAAAAATGTTTCAATTCATGATATACTGTACAATGTAAAAGATACTACAGATTAGCATTTAGGATCCACAACTTCAGATTTAAAAACATCTTACTACTAATTTAGAGGTATCACCTTCTTGAATCCCCTTTTGCTTGTTTGTTTGCTTAGCTGTTAGCTTGATTCTGTGATTCTGTGGAGGGAACACAAAAGTATCATTAAAAAGTGAAGTGATATAGTAGGGGTAACATCAAGCACTGATCATTTTTTGTTTCTGAAGAATTCTGGTGTCCTAACATCAGCGATTGTATCAGTGTAACTGGATTCATTTTTCTTGGTGCATATTGTTTTAAATATGTATGAACCTCAATGTTGAGTAGAATGGAAATAAAGAGAACCAGCTTGAAAAAACAATTTCACTCCTCACATTTATGTGCCCCATAAATTTTATGTTGTGTAAAGAAGTTTTATTTTATTCTTGGGCAGCCTGGGATATGGAAGCCAAAGCTTATCATATACCTGCTCTAAGAGAATTGAACATGAAAGCCTATTCTGGAAAAGCTGTCTCCATATAAAAGGCATGTATTTCTCCCTTACTTTGAAAGAGTTCACATGTCTACTCAAAAGATGTCAGCTTTCAAAGGTCCCAAACTTGAAAACTGGAAAAACAAAAACAAAAACCCAAAACCAAACCAAAACAAAAGGCTTTACCCACATGCAGGAATCCCCAAGTCATTAAAATAAAAGTTGAAAGCATAGAAAAAATTCTACAGTGAATTATTTATGAGGTCTAGAAGAAAAAAAAAGTGTCTGTCATGACTGTATTAGAGTAATAATATTGCCACTGTAGTTCAAAGTCAGATTACTTGTCAGGTCTTATATTAAATGTCCATTTTAGTCTGGAAGGATTAATGGGTTAGTGATGTTAATTAATTCATAAATACCAGGAAGCCAACTCAAAGGTCCCCACCTTCTCTGTCCTAGCAGCACCTGTAGGGAAAGCAGCACCTGTTGAGAATAAAAGAAGAACCTTTGTTCTTCCCATGAAGGAAGTAGTACCTGTAGGAAGTGAAATGTGAGGGTATGAGTCTTGCAAGAAGCATTGCTGAAGTAATGTTGAGTTTACATATGCTTATGAACAATCATTTTATAGTACAAGTTACTTCATTTTATTGTTATTTATTTTGTATTTATTGTTAGCAATGCATAAATATTTATTATGTTCAGATGTTAAAAAAAAGGACCAGAGATGATCAGAGTTGTTTTTGAAAAATAAAGAGGAAAGTAGTGCACTCATCCGGTAAGACACATGTTAATGCACCTTTTAAATTTTTTGATTTGTTATCCTTTTGAGATTGTTAGCCAGTTTGAAAGGCAGGACTCCATATACTCCTTATAACACATTATAATATTCCTTAAGATACAAATTTTCTAGTCTTCTTCTCTAAAACATCCAGATACTGGTATGACTACTTCCTTAGTCTAGGAGATGCAATCTTCTCAGGGTTGAAGACGTCCAAAAACTCACTTATCCCAAAAGAAGATGAAAACAGAAACATTCTCCCTTTCCTCAGGACAGCTATAGACTTTTTTTTTCCCTAATAGATTTCCTTGTCATTTCCATGATTCAGTTTTTACTAACTTGAGATATTCCATAGATATTTTATCCCAAATGATTTTTAGAAATGTGAGGGATTCAGAATATTTATTGACAACATTAACAATAACAGTGGTGATAATGCCATCACAATTATTTCACTGCAGTGTGCTTTTAGCAAGAAGATCTGACCTAATCCAAATGCTTCTCTTAGAGGAAATTGTATCTTTTCTAACAAGTAAACTTAAAGATGAAGGAAAGATTGAAAACAAAAAAATACTCTTTCTGTTACCATTGAATTCTAAAACAAATTTCTCATTGGCTTGGCTGGGAATAACATTAAATATATGATAAATGGATTGTGAAGGTAAAAATTAGTCTTTCTGTTAATATTTTAAGATTGTTTCTAATTTTACTTTGTCCAAACTTTTCAGTTATTTTTGAGAATGACTGAATCGTAGTGAACTTAGTGATTCCAAAACTGTTACTTTATTTCTCATATTTCTTCATTCTGTACATTCCCTCTTCACAATTCTCTGAATGTTATTATCATTAATGGCTTTTAGATACTCAGCATAATTTTCCTGAAAGAGAATTTCTACAGGAGAAAACAGAACGGCAGAATCACTGGTTGAATAAAACTTTTTCCTGTTGTCATGGAAACCATTCCACAGAAATCAAACAGTAGAGTGATGAAAAAATTTAAGAAAACAGATCTTTTTTCCATGTTTCTGATGTTATACCTTTTATTAAAACAAATATTTTCTTTTAATAACAGACAACTGAAAATAAATCTTGTCTTCCCATTGAAAATTTTGAAAAGTAGAAAAAATAAGGCTATTTCCATACTGTCAAAAAACTATTTTTTACAAAAAACAGGTGAAAGGATGTTTTCTTATTGAGGTAGAGCCCCTCCATAGCAGTTTGATTTTTCACTCTATTCTCCATTAGTTCAAGGAACATCTTAATAAGCTTTGGGAAAATAGCAGTGAGGAGTAGCAAAATGAGGAAAATAATGTAAGTTCAGGTACAACTTGTTCCTTATTTTATTTTCCATCTATATTTTAGGAATCATTTGTCCATACTGATCACTGTTTTGGTGGAAATGTAAATTTCTAAGAATGGAAGACTTCGATGTGACCTCAGTGTATTTAGAGAAATAAAGCAATAGCAAAAGTTTAATATGTTGATCATAGAGTGCCTGTTTACTTTTCTGCTCTTTTCTTTTCTGTTATTTTCTTGACCAGGGGGAAAAAAAAGTCAGAATTAAAAGGGGGCATGAAAAGACTGAAATGGTGTGCCAGTCAAAATAACAGTGAAAATTGCATTTACATGTCAGTCCATATTTCCACTGTTGTTTTAAAAAGGAAACAGCCTGTGAAAAAAGAGAAAGATTTACCACCGGACACCCTGTCAGTGGGTTTTCTCTACCTCCTGATTCTCTATGAGGTAGATTCATTGAGTCATGGAATTTTTATGCCTGATTTCCTAGAGTTTTGAAAGTTATATTTAGTTGCTCAGTGTATTATTTTTTTAAATTACTAGATAATTTCCATCTAATTTGATAGCTTAGAATCTTCAAAAATATATAAAATTCTTAACAAAAATGTAAGAAATAGGATGCAATTGTAAGACTGGATAAAGTGTAGGATTAAGGATGCAATTTAATGCTTCCAACAGTGAGCAAAACTTCAGAATAATCCCAGGTGTTGTCTGTTCTGTACAATCCGTTGGCTGCTCCGGTACTCATGACAAAAGTGTTAGTACAGTAGCTATCTCTGCAAGATGATGTGAGATGACCAGACAAAGGCATTAAGAATTCAAAGGAGGAGAACGTTCTAAATGACCGATCATAAAAATTTATGTCATATGAGGACTAATGACAGAATACATAACATTGCTATATAAATGACTGTAGCAATGATAGTGAGACACCACAGTACTGCTTCTGCTCTTGTGAAGGGCACTGAACAAAAGAGGTCTCAATGTCATTAAATTAAAACCCTGTGTTTTTCACTGCGTATTTCAGTATGTAATTCCTTAGGCACAGCAGAAGCTTGGCTGCACATGCGTTAAAACATATTTTAGGGAATGCTTGCTACAGAGGTGGTGACAGATGCTGTTAAGAGAATGTTTTATTACGGACAAAGTAAGATATGAGGAAAGTTACTTTCAATAAGGTGAAATTAATATGGGCATACAAGATAATGTGAAAACAATAGCAACAACAGTAATTAAACAATACAATTCCTACCTGAGGACTCACAGTGGCTCAGACAGAAACTATGTCAAAACAGTCTTTGCAAAAAGAAAGTAATTTTGGCTCACAACTGCAGTCATTTTGTGTCACTATAGAGGCTTTAAAGCATTTGCAGAACGTACTCTGCAAAGCTTTCTGTTTTTCTGTCTTGGTTTCCAGTACCCTAGAACTTCATCTTTGACTTGTAATGTTAAAGTACAATACTGATTTCTTAAAAATAGTCTCCTGTTTCCTAAGGGAAACATGGGGAACAGACCTGTCTTTCCAGGAGAGTTGATTTAATTAATTTTATCAATCTAACATATCATAGCAAGAAATGAGGGAAGCACAAGTGGAAAAAAACACAGTTTAACAAATATTTGCTGAAATAAAGAGGCAGTTGTGTGCTTGATACGATGGGATAAGATCCCGAGAGAATGTGGTTGTCACAAGAGTCTCCTGAACAGCATTTTCAAGATATTTATGGAATATATCAATGTCTATTTATACCTATTTATATCTATTGTGCATCTATCTCTTCCACACTTTTTAAAACTGAACTGGAACGTACACTATGGACATAGCGTATTTCTGAAACAACAGAGGGCACTTTGGCAAAAGAACTTTTTATGTAAAAGTGTTTCTCATGCAGTCATGCTGAACAAATGAAAGACAAAATTCTGAGTTTGGCAATGACCACTTTCTTACAAATCTGTTAATGTACACTTACTTTACATCTACTTTCTTACTCTGAGGGCAAACAGTTTTCCTGCCAGTGAAGATATCCTGGATCAATATCTTTCATGTTGTGTTAAGTTACGCAAGGGTCTATCTGGGTTAAAGATGTGCGCACTTAGTTTAAAAACAAATCTTAGTAATAGTAAAGAAAATGAAAATGGCTCACTGCTAACCTGTGATAAGAGTTTGCCTACTCCAGTTCACTTGGATGCTGAAAGTAACATTTCTTGCCCCAGAAGACAGTATTTCCAAGAAATAAATTTTCCACCCTTACTAACCAAGCCACTGGAGTCTGCAGGAGGTATTCATAAAGTGATAAATTGAAGGACTGATATGTGAATATCCTTTTTTGTCCCCTTAATTGCTTATGTTTAAAACTATTTTCTGAAGCTGTAAACTCACTGCAATAACTTACTGTGCCTCATAGAGAAAAAAGCTCACTGTTAAGAAAGTAATTCATCTGCATAGCAATTCCACATTTTTATTTAGTTAAATTTGTTTTTTTTTTTTAAATATGTTAAAATATGGTCCCAAAGTAATCCATTGGTATTCACATTTTCGGAGGGGATTCCTTACCACACCAACTGCACACATATAAGGTAAGTCTGAACTTCTAGTTTGGATCAGAAGTGGCTCTTCTGACTGCTCCCACTTGCAATACTTTCTTTGACATTGTGGAGTGGTCCCAGAGAACATGAACTTCCTTAGTGTTGAAGGAAGGTAAACTGGACCACAAGCTCTAAATGTACCACTCCAGAAGAATACGGGCAGCCTGGAGTAACACTTAAAAAATGTGCAGTCTGGACATTGTCCTCTCAAATGCTTCTCTCCTCAAATCTGGTCTTCTTATATCACAAAAGTCAACAATATAGACATATGCCAAACACATCCACATGTTTCTTAAGTAAGGCTTCAGAAGATAGAAATGTTTTTGATGATTCTGAGATGTGTTTAAATAACATAAAATCCTACTCTTGTATTTACCGCCTGCAACAGGCAGACTGTTTGAACATTCATGTTCATCCATTCCATAAAAATGCCAATATCCTATTTTAGCAGTGATTTTATCATGCAGCTAGCTTGGCTTTTGCTTAAGTTATTATAGGAAACTTGCATCACTTTCTTATATTAGGCAGAAGAACTCTCATCAATCCAGAAGAACTTCTATAAAGGTTCTAACTTCCCTCTAGAGGTTCCCACTAAAAAGAAAGAAAAAAGGTTACGGACATTCTAGCATGGTTTTCTAAATTCATTTGTAGAATAATTCTGTCTCCCACAGAGCAGAGCTTTGCACCTCAGGCATATTAAAGTCCTTCCAAGGCACAGAAATGAGAAACCTTTGATATTCTTTATACTTTGAAAATGATTCTGAAAGTACCATCAACTGAGAGGAGAAGGAAACAAACTTCACAAGATGACTGTTTTTATCCTGTTGACAGTTTAGTGGATAATGTTGCCTAAGGGAAAAACAGAGCAGGAATAAAGAAAAAGTGTGATACCTTTGAGCAAACATTTACAAGTTAAACAACTACTATAAAGTTATCAGGTCTTGGTTTCTCTTGATACATTCTTAAAAGGGGGGAAATTTTCACTAACTTTAGAAGAATCGATTTTCATCTGCATGCCAAGAAAGCGGTCAGTGATACTGGGCTCCCATTTTGGTATCTTGGGCCATAGCAGGCTGAAAAATGACTTGAAATGAGAGTGGCTTTGTACAGTGGTTACATCTTGGTATGCTTGAAAGAATGCAGGATTTCTTTAATTGAAAATAAATATTTAAAATCAAAGATTATTTTTGGTTTCAACTTTTATCAGTAAGTATTTTGGTCAACTCATTTTTTCTGTCCTAATCCCAAGGACCTAGAGAACTGCTCTTTGCCCCCAAATCACTATTGACTGTATCCATTTAATTTTAGCTTTTTGATCTCAACTACAGTCACTGCAGATCTTGTGGAAACTACAGAATAGTAGGAGGATGAATTTATATTTATCCACCCAAAATAGAATCTTCTACGCACTCATCTAGTGGCCATACCTAGGATCTGAAATTCACATCTCAAGATAGCAGGATATGCTATCAAAGCTATTCTGGTCTGTCTGCTTCTGCTTCTCCAAAGATTCTTATTTGCTTTCTTCTTCTTAAAAAATAGCAGCCTGGTTCTTGACCCAGCTGATCAGTGGCTGGGAATGGAGTCAATTATCTGTCAGCAAAATTTCCAGACTTGCAATAGGAAGAAAGCCAAGGAATGGAGTCAATTATCTGTCAGCAAAATTTCCAGACTTGCAATAGGAAGAAAGCCAAGGAATGGAGTCAATTATCTGTCAGCAAAATTTCCAGACTTGCAATATGAAGAAAGCCAAAAATTAACACTAGCTGATAGACCTCTTTAGACCTTTCTTAAGATCATCTAGACATCTGCTAAGTTTTAAATATGCTAAAACAATTAAGAATTCATGGATGAATACCTCAAAGTTAATTTATTTCTCGTGATTTACAATATTCTAATGAGTTGGAGATTAGCTTATTGCCTTTGAAAATCATGAGTGGTGTTAAACTAAACCGGAATATGTTCCTCAGTTTGCTTCTGGTTGATAACTATTTTTAATTGTGCATATAATAATCTTGATTTACTAAATTGTTACTGGTATTATGGTAAGAAACTGCTTCTGCTGAATCATAGAAAACTTTCTGTCTACATTATTACATATTTAACCTTCAGTTTTACAAGTAAGTTTTAAACAATTTTAAACAATTTTTTAGACAAAAAAGTCCAAAAAAGTCTGTGAATCATCAAAAGTAATCATTTATTATGTGAATCATAAAGTGTATAATCAAATCTGTTTCTAAACATTTATAAATACGTTACAAAAGGCTAGAAATTTGAAGGTGAATACATACAGGCTAAACATAGATATTATTAAACCTTCTTTCTACATAAGAAATTGTGCTTTTTATAGTCAAAATAAATGTATTATTCCTTTTTTCTCTTAAATTCACATCTAACTGAACTACAGAAGGTATGAATTGATCTTTAAGTCATCATGACTATACAAGTATTTTTGCATATAGTTTCAAAATCTATTCAATCTATTTTGAAATATTATAAATGAAAAGGAATTCATAATTCTGTAGCTGCTTGTACACTAGTTTTGGTCTTTGCATGCACTATCTCCCCACCCCATGAAATAATCTGAAAATTTTTAAACATTTCAAACTCATAAAAATTGCCCTCTTTCAGTGAGTGACAGAATTTTCCAAGACTGATTCATTTGTATTAATGAATGTATTGACTCAATCTGGAGCTAAAGTGGAAAAAAAATGAACTTTCATTTGAATTTTTCTTAAATTTGAAAACAGGTAGAATTATAGTTTAAGGATTTTAATAAACTATGAAATACTTCATTCCTTCTGCTCCAACCGCAGAACAGGACACACAAAGACCATGGTTACTTCCTACACCTCTGTACAGGCCACCTGCAGTAGGATTGCACAGTCATCCCATGCCGGTTCTCCGCACTCTCTGTAGGTTTGTATAGAGCAGATCATGTGTGTCGCTTCTTAGAAAATGTCCAGAATAAGCTGCCTAAGTCTATGCTTGGCTGAGCTTTGTATTTCCTTTTTTACAAAAGTTATTTTTCTGCTCCACTTCCCTTTTTTTCTATGGTAAAAAATCCATATCAAGTGGGAACCAAAGAGGCATAACAACAAAAGCCTTGGACAAAAGACTGTGAATTAGTGAGCCTGCTATTACAGAAAGTTCATCATATTGAGCACTGGAAAATACTTTTGAAAGTGCAGTAGTTCATTTTGCCACTTGAGCAGAACATTACGTAAAAATGGCATGAATAGATTACAAAAAAAAACTTCAAAAACATATTTATTCATATAATTCTGTTGAATATTTTCTTCAAAGTCGAAGAGTTCTAGGCTAAATTCTCTTCCTCTGCCAGCACACTAGGGTATCCTTCACCTGGAAATGAGAATTTACACTGCATGTTGTATGGTATACTTGTTCTTTCATCTCTTTGTCCTTTCATCAAACATTTACTGATTTTTTTTCTTCAAACCTATAATATATAAGCCTCAAAAATCCTTCAAGAGTGTCCTTATTTTCTCTAGTGGCATTATTAATCAAACAAGAAGTGTTATCTTCTCCTTATTGCAGGGAGGAGGAAATGCTAATTATGTAGTAGATTAATATTGCTGAAATGTTGAAGGTGCTTTGCAGTGCAGAGAATGAAAACTGTAATGGCTACTCTTGAAGTTATTTTCAAAAATAATAAATCTTATAATAATAATTTTATTAATGAATGGCAGTTTAGCTATTATATCAAGTGTCACAAGTTTAATAAATATACTTTACAGATTAACTCAGCTGTTGTGGGGGAAACAGTAACTCACTGTTGGTTGGAATTATTTCTAACTTGTCAAACGTCACATTTGGGATGAATTTTTAAAGATTTATGCCAGATTGGAGGACCCAGTATAGAATTTTCTGAAGCCATGCCTTGTCTTGCTGTGAAAAGCATAAAATGTTTTGCTACTGTTTGGACCATTAAATTTAAAAAACGAAGGATGAATCTTGATGTGCCTGGACTTACTGGGGAGCAATATTATTTTATATTGTTCCACAGAAACTCCATTTCTGTCAGCTTCTCAAAGGCAGGTAAAATGATGGAAGCAAACTAAAATAACTATAAGCACTCAGAAAAACAAATGAAATAATAGCAACATAAAAAGCCATTTAAAATATTTTACAATTTTCTCAAATGGCCAGGAAACACTGAAAAAGGATAACAGCAGTCTCTTAATAGAAGCAGGTGAATTTTACCAGATAGTAATACAGGCTCTGAAGTACCAAGATATCAAGGAGGAGAAGTCTGCAATTGTTGCAGAGTGATACTACTCCAGTTGCTGTTCCTTCTACTGCAAAGCAAGAAACCTATTTGTGAATCAGTCAGGTTTTTCAGGAATCAGTCAGGAATTTCACAACTGCCAGAGTCTTCCTTCCTTTGCTCACCACCACCTTTAAACAACAGTGAATCTTGGATGAATATTTCAGTTTGGGATTGTTGTGTCCCTGGTAACAATCATACTCTGGTTACCATGAGAGGCTTTCTAGTAAAGTTCTTATCTCAGCCATGGCACACATAGCCTGTTTGGGAAAGCTTCATCAAACCAGATCAGAAATCCATTAAGACCAGTACAGCCAGTAACACCATTTGCGTCAGAGAGATTGTAAGAGATTAGTTCTTGGACTTTAGCACACAGAATGGACCTCTTTTGATGGGCTTAATCAATGATTTCCAATTGAAAAGAAACGTACTTAAAATCATAAATAAGTTTCATTTATTGATTAAAAATATGCCATATTTAATTATTTGCTCTTTATCTTAGAATTATGTTCCCTCATCCCCCCCTTTTTTTTTCTGGATAAAAACATGAGTCCACAAGTAAGCTTTTCTAGTCTGCTTTCTTGATTTTGCAAATATTTTTAATTTTTCCATTATGACTTTAAATCAAGAGCATTTTGATTCTGAAGGGAAAAATCCTGCTACCTATTTGAGCCTGATTCATTTTTGGGGGGTTCTTTTTCTGTGTTAAGTTATTCTCATTTACAGAAGGAATTGGTGAAGTTGAATCTTTTTGGCTTATTTGTGTTTAGAAGAATGCTTCATTGAGTCCTGCTTCTTTGAATACATGAAAATCAAAACAGCCACATTTTACCTAATCCGAACTCTAACTCTCAACTGGAGCCAAGGCCTTAATCAAAAATACTCCTGAGGAAGAAATAAATACTTCCTCTCACACAAAAGAAATCCTGAGCACTACTCCTCAGTCTTATGAATTCATGTTCACTGTAATATTTGCTTTTGAAAGTGGTCATAAAATCAGATAATTTATCTCCAAAGAGTATATAATTGAAATTTGAAATATATTTACAAATATCCAGGATTGAAAATGATAGTTCCTTCCTTTCTTCCTTCTGAAGCTATTTGAAACATCAAATACCTTTATTCTAAATATTGCTACTCAAATTTAAGTGGTTGTTTTTAGTAGTTACTAACTGCTGCATCTAAACACAATTGCAGTAATGGCATCTAGACACAAACATATATAAAACAAGTTCTTCCATGTTTTTCCTAATGCTTTTATGAGATAATATGAGTTTAAAATGATATATACTGCAGAATTATTTCATAATGTACCTCAGTTACACCTGTTTATTTCTAATTCATAGTAAAACATTTTCAGGTCCAAAGCTGATGCTGTTCTCTCAGGTCTCACTAAAAAATCAATATTGAAGTAACGAGTGTAGGAGAATATATTCCAACTGCATTGATATCTCTTTTTATTTTTAATTGTTTTGCAATAGTTTTAAAGTTATTTTTACTTAACTAGAAAAAGTAATATCAAAGGTGATAAAATACATACAGAGTGATCCCCAGATGATATAGGTAAGGAAGCTTGAAAGCTCGTTGAGAAGGCCTGTCTCATAAATTTCTCTGTTATGTGTAGCACAACAGTAGCCACCAAATCACTACTCAGGATGTTGATGTGAGACAGAAGGAATATATGCACTTTTTGCCCTTACTTGTATATGTATTGGGCCTTATCTAGTTAAGCTGATGACTCCTTGGGGTTGGCAGACACAGTGGCACTGCTGCTTCCAGAGAGAAAGGCTAAATACTGTAAGGTTAAGAGCAGTAGTTGGATTTTCAAGGCCTGAAACTCTCTATTTACTGAGAAGTGGCTCAGTTATCAGGCTGGTTTTGATGTGGAAGAACTAGGTTCTTCTCACTGGAAAGTCAGCTGGGAACTGCTCCAAAAGTGCTCAAGTGCCCAAGGACCTTTGGACTCTGGACTGCAGTATGGGCTATTTTACCACAAGGCACCATAAGGAATACAGCAGAAGGCTCCTCTTCAGACATCCAGTGTTCTCATGACAACCTGAAATGTTTCTATTGTAAAATACTGTTCCGGATGGGCTCAGGATTCAGCAATAATCACGCCAGAACGAGGTGCCTACATCGAGCATTTATTCAGGTGAAAGCACATAAATGCAGCAACGTGTGGGTAACTACTCACGAGATGATACCTACCAGCGGGATCCTGGACCCGAACATCCCCTTGAGGTGGCAGATTAGAGAGAGGGAGTTGCTGACTGGCTCCTGTGGAGACAGCACAGGCCTCAGGGTTAGGAGTTTGTCCTTCCCCCCTTCTCTCCTCACCATCTTCTCTATTCCCGCTGCATCCTGGCACGCAGGGTCAGCACGACCCAGCAGGCAGCCGGGGGCGGACAAGCGCCGCCTTCAGCTGCGCAGCTCTCCCCCCGGGTGCGCAGGCGCACGTGCTGGTCGGGGGTCCCAGCCCTCAATCCGAGGGTCCTGCCTTCCTCCTCCTCTTCCTCATTTCCGGGTTTGGAGGACATCTGCGGTTAAGTTGACTATGAGCCCGGTCAAGCGGCCGCCTTCAACAGGTTTTCGGAGGGGGCTGCCTGTGAACTGGGCTGAGCAGCTGCATCCGTGCTCCTTATCGCTCAGCCTAGACAGGCAAACACCTTCCCTCTCAAGGTCTGGCCTCTGCTTTCCACAGGAGAGTTTTTTATGACTCTACAGATCATAGAAATTTCCATCTCCAGTACAAATACAAAGCAAATTGTTGCGCACATCCTCCTGCTTTTCCTCTACTAACAGACTTCAGCTCATTCTTCTGATGCTCTATTCTCACTCATCTGCGCTTTTCCTTGCTCTGTTGCCTACATTACCTCTTTTTTTTTTTTCCTGGCTTTTGTGTCCCATTTCTCTCATCTCCTTCTAGAATTCTGTGGTTTTGAGACTCCAGAAATTGTGGAGTGCATGACCACAGGAAACAAACGGAGCAATAAATTTTCTAAAGGTAACTCAAGACGTGTCCGACTATTTTCTTCTCACATCCCCTGCCCCATACCATAAGATGTACCTTTCCCTGCAACCATCTAATCTCCCGTCTCCAGAGGTAGGAGACATCCTGGGAGGGCATCCAGAGCAGGAATGTTGTGGTATCTCTGGACCAAGGCAGCAAGACGGAGGACAGAAAAGGGAGAGAAGGAGTCAGCAGCAGCTGCAGTAGGACACAGGTGCTCTCCAGAGCTAGGAGGACTTTATGTATCTGGACTAGCAAAAGCATAAGATGCTCTGGAGAGGTGTTGGTAGCTGCTGCTGTGCTTGCTGGAGGCTTTCTGGCTCTCTCTAGTGCTGCAAAATCGTGCTTCCAGGCAACAGTTTGTGAGACAGATGCAGAAGGAAGAAGAAACTCAGCCAGATGATGAAGTAGTTGATTTCCATAACTCCAGGGCCTAATCAGCCAGCTCTGCTTTTCCCTTTCATGTCCCTATTCTTTATGAAATTTTCCCTCTCAAGTTGCATCTGTCGCTCACATAGCCCCTGTCAAATTTCCCTCTCCTGGCCTTGTTCCCAGACAGCTTCTCAGTGAGTAACAAGCAAACACGCTCCCTCACCTCCTCCTTCTCTTTCTCCAGAATGGAATGTAGCATCTCATCATCTGCTTTCTCCCAGGCTAACTATGTTTGCTGAGATGTGTGAGAATAGTATGCACACTAGAGGAGCAACGTGGTTCCCTGAGGTGATGTACACAGCAGCCAAAGCTGTCACACAACATACAGGAAAGGTGAAAAAGGGCTTTGAAGGCCTCAGGAGGCATAATGAGAGTAACCATGGCTGCCTTGAAATGTTTATGGAGTAAGTTTCCTCAAAAAGTGAAAGGGGAAAAGAAGGCAAGCATTAAAGGGCAGAGGAATGTATAAAGTCAATCCCTCCTTCTCACTCTTTAGTTAGAGGATCTCCTTTTTCCTTTATCCTTATGAAGCTATATCCATTTTCATCTTTGCATTCCTGTCGAAAAAGGCATGTTTAAGCACTTCCTTTTGGGTATACTCAGTTTACTCCTGGGTATATATACAGAGTACTTGACAATCAGAGATCAGAAAGTATTCCTGACACAAGAACATTCTCTCAGGTGATCAGTGCCCACAGAGGGTGTGCAGGGCTGTACATATACAGACATACATGTACTGCAGGATCTAATACTTACTACCCCATCTGGAGGGAAAGACTCCCCAGTCTTTGTATGCTTGCACAGGGGAAAATACATTAAGACAGCAGGAGACCAAATGCTTCTTCCAGCTTCACCCTTCATGGGAAAAAGATAAGGTTAAAATGGTTGTGGACATTCATCAGCTGATAGCCTAATGATCTGTCAGTGCAAAGGTATGCATGAAGGGATTTGTTTTTCCCAAGATACTAACAGATATCTTCATGTTGATTTTTTAATGTTCTTCTTAAGAGAAGGTACTGGAGCATCCCAGTGATACGTAGATGAAAATGATAGAAGGCAGAGTCCCTTTAGAGAAGCCCACTGGGATCACAAAATCTTAGTGTTCAACAAGGCTTTCAAAGCAATGAAGCGGTAGATTTTGCCATTTAGGCAGTCCTGCCTTGACTAAGGGAGCAGCCTGCTTGCATATCTGCAATGACTAGAGGTTAGAAGATTTTCAGCCCAGTTACTGTCATGTACTGTTGATGCAGAGTTCTAAGAGGACAGCCAAAGGGAACTAGACCTTATTTTTTTCCTCACAATGTATTTGCCACTCCAAACATGGTAGTTATTGACCAATAGGAATTGGTGACTGGAAGCTTTCACTTGGTGATTGTCTTAAACACAGGAATGTCTTAAGTCATTGCATTAAATACAGGAATCATCTCCAATTCAAGTGAAGGTGCAGTATCAGCTGGTACCAGAATGTTTCAGTTGTGGTCTGCATATGAAATTTGCAGCTGGAATTTGGGCCATCCTATGTCCAAAGGAAGATGCACTCCCACCAATCCATCCTCATCTCCCATGCTCAGAACCTTCAATTGACTGTAGTGCAGCAGAAGCAGTGTTAGAAGCACCCAGTTAGGTGCTATGAAAGCAGTAGATTGTGGTGGTGATGGTGATTTGGTTGACTGGTTTTTGGATTAGTTTAGGTGGAACGTGAAACTTGTATTTGTGCTTAAAATCAGAGAAACAGACCTGAATTAAACTGCAATAGGATAATGATAATATTAGTTTAAATGAGAATTTTACTTTAAAGCAAAAGTAAGTTTTCTTTCTTAAAACACAGTTCCAAGCATTTCTTCATAAACAAAGAAACAATCATATTATCAGTAGTTGATATTGCATGCTCCTACATGCAATAAAATCATGGACCATGAGAAAAGCATACCTATGTCTCAACAGTGATAACCAAGTTATTTGTATTGTACTTAAAGTAATTAGCGATCAATGTCCTGTCAATCAGACGTAAAACCTATTCATGTAATTAGTGTAATTAAAAATAGTTTGTTAATTGTAACTGACGACGCATTCTCTCTGTGAAACACATAGCAATTTTTAAAAGAAGTTTCACTTTATAAAATTTGATTTCTTTCACCATTCTTGTCCTGTCTTCCCACAGATCTGAAAAACATGAACCAACCTTTTTATCTTTATAGTGAAGGAAAATAAAACTGATGATTACCTTTTATGTAAATTGCATTAACTGTATAGTTTTTTGGTGTTTTGGATTGAGTTGAATGCATTTTCATCATACTATACAAAGAGCTATTCCATTCTAGTCCAGTTTTAAATTTCGGACAGCATATTTCTTCTGGTGTTAAAAGGTACATTTCCCTCTCCTATTGAGCCATCTTGTGGTTAATAACTGGAACGTACCGTAATGTACTCAAATACATATTTTTATCTAACATTATGGGAATGTTCTCTACCTGATGGTTACATTAATAAGACTTACATTACTGTGCTTTTTTGAATGTTAAGATAATAGGTCCCTTGGAGGATAAAAACGGCTTCCTATATTATGATACATATACAATAAAATTCAAATCAGAGAGAGAAAAATATTCTTTAAATTTAAAAGATAACAGTGCTTCCATATGAATAAAAAAACATTGCATTACACTGTGAATGAGGTCAGATTTTTTCATGTAAAGAAAACATAATCTGTTTTTCTCCACAGTCAAGCACTAAAATTGAGTTCTCTTAAACATATATTGGCCTCCAATCAACAGTGTTGCAGAAACACGTAATAATGTAAGTATATAGTAATCCATTTCTCTGGTATTTAATTACTTTTGTCATAGCGAAGCAAAGTTCTATTTTCTAGGTGTATTTTCCTATTATGTAGCATAAGAAAATTTTTGGTTTGCAATATGGTCCATTAAGAGACAAATAATGAGAGATTTCTGTTATACATAGTAGATATGTTACTATATGCAAATCACACATTACAGAATGTTATAAGTGGTTGCAGCTGTGTTTTTTATTCATAAGAGTTCAGTAAAGGGACCTTCTAAAACATGGTAAAAAGTCTGAAATCTAAAATAAAGGCAGATCATATTCTCATTTTTAAAGTGACTAATTCTATTGTTATTCATCATTGAATGAGTCTTATTTCCTGTACTTGTGACTGTTTGATGGTTGAACTTCTTGAGCATAACTTTCTACATACACACACTATTATTCCCTACATTGTAATGTTATGGGGTACAGATCTGTTATGGGGTGCAGATCTTTTATGGATACAAAAGAGGGATGTGGAGCTGCTGGAGAGAGTCCAGCGCAGGGCCACAAGGATGATCAGGGGCCTGGAACATCTGCCCTATGAGGCTGAGGGAGCTGGGCTGGTTCAGCCTGGAGAAGAGAAGGCTGAGAGGAGACCTCATCAGTGTGTATAAGTAAGTCAAGGGAGGCAGTGAGGAGGATGAGGCTGGCCAGTTAGTGGCGACCACGGACAGGACTAGAGGTAATGGCCACAAACTGAAACATCAAAAGTTCCATAGGAATTTAAGGAAGCATTTCTTAACAGTGAGGGTGAGAGAGCACTGGAACAGACTGCCTGGAGAGGTTATGGAGATCTTCAAAACCTGCTTGGATGCAGCCCTGTGCCACATGCTCTAGCTGACCCTGCGTGTACGGGGGTTGGACTAGATGATCTCTAGAGGTTCCTTCCAACCTTAATTATTCTATGATTCTATGATTTTGTAAGGCTCAAAAAAAAAAAAAACCATTTGAACTTCACATGATATCCAGGATAGAAAGGGACAATGCAAATCCTCTGAGAGGAAGAATGGAGTACTATTCTTCAGGATTGTCTAGAATCACTCAGATACAGATAAATTTGAAGCAATAAATTTCACCCTGTTTTCCCAAGAATGGAGTCAGCAGAAAAAAAAAAAATGAGGTAATGTTAGTGCTGAGACCAGCTTGTTCAGAGCACCTGATGAATTATGATTTCCTGCTTAATTTGGTTAAAGGTTGTTGACTAAGCAGCTAAGACATTTAACATCCAACATAAAAATGTAATATGTATGATTTATGTTTTTAAGCAGAAAGTACAAAAGGATAAAAACATAGGCAGATTTGTGACTTAGAGAAGAACAAATCTTGTTGATTAGCCTGGTCTCAGAAAAGGGTCTAGTACTCTGGAAGTCACTGAGAGAACCATTACTGGTGCACCAAGTGTTCATCTTTCACAAATTAATTAGAATTTGTCCCAGAAAGATGTCACTGAATTCAAACTAAGGTTTTAGAAGAGTGAAATAATGTTCTGGTGCATTAAATATGGCAAGCAATCCAAAATATTCAAGAAATGAGGCCTGATACATAGAAGCATGTGATACTCAGAACTAAAGCCCACCAAAACAACACAAGCCAAGACATCATGATATATTTGTATGTATGTGTGTGCGTGTTAGATTTCAGAAGCACTAGCAGAATATATGTAACATTGATCAAAAATATCCTAGCAGTACAACTGTATCTCATAAAATCTTCACAGAAAAAAACCTTTTCACTTTTCAAGTAGCAAGTTTCCCCTGAAATGTGCTCTAGGTGTCTCTGCTTGAGCCAGGTGTTGGACTAGATGATCCCTAGAGGTCCCTTCCAACCTCAACCATTCTGTGATTCTGTGAAACTGTAAAGTGACTGGTCTGAATCAATCTGAAAACAAAAAGGTTTTAATTAATGGGTGGTAATGACTGAGTCAGTACATTTCTGCTGGTATTGATACTAAAAATAAAAGTTACAGAAATGAGAGACCAGGTAGAAATCTGTTTTTAACTGGATTAGCATATATCCAGTAAAAGTGCCTATAAGTGAAATGTAGGAACATCAAATAATTTTTTAAAAGAGATGATTTAGAATATTCTTAGAGAAATAGCAGCAATGACTGAGTTAAAAGGTCACCAGTACTTTAGCCTCCACAAAAAGGTACAATGCTTGGTGACCAAAGAACCAAACCTATTGAGGAGGAATCTTTTTTTCCAAGAAATTAATTTTTTTGAGATACTTCTGGCTCAAGCTAAATAATGTGAATGAAAAAAAAATCACCTTCTTATCTCAAAGTACAAATGATTCTTGATGATTCAATGATTCCCAGGAATAATTCCTGATTGTTTAGAATGATGAAAAGTGTAGAAAAAGATGTGTTTCATCTTGTTGATCAAACTGATCATTTGCAAAGAATTGAGTGGTTCTGGAATAGTCCCACCAGTCTAGTTAATTGCAAAAGAAGCTCTGTTGTCAAGTATGGTGAAAAAAAAAACAAGCAAAGTGTCTCTAAGGGGTATACTGACACAATCAGCTCTTCAGACCAGACACACACACACTCACACACAAACACAGAGGATGCAGGCCACTTCTGGGATCGACAGAGCACCTGGAATTTATTTCACTTTACTTCATCTAGAGTCGAGGTATAAATGAAGCAAAAGAATTATTTAAATGAATGTTCAGATATTTGGCTAAAGAGAAGACAGATTATTGTAACTGAAAGTTGGCAAGAGCGTAACCATTACAAAGATTTCTACATTAATAAGAGACATCAGTGAGAAAGCATGCAAACCATGAGAGAAAAAGGCAGAAGAGCTTTGGCATTTCTTTTCTATGCCAATATCAGAATGTGCCTACCAATGTATTGAGACATACGGCCAGCAGTAATTATGAGGGATCATCTGCCATTTACTCTATCTTCACACATTGGTTTCTGAGGTTTCCTTTTGTTTTCTTACCCCAGTACTAAACAGGGGCAATACTGTTTAAGGTGCAATAGGTCAGGAGAGGGCACTTCAAAGTACATGGCGGAACATCAGATAAATTCCCACACAAGGAATGCTCATTACAATATTTCTGGGAGAATATATTGTTCAAAAGTTGCCATTACACTTTCATGGGGGATTAGAGAATTATGGACAACTTATTTTCATCTAATTTATCATGATAGACATTCAGACAGCTCCACAGTAGGCCTAAATGCAGAGTGGATAGAAAGATGAGGAGATCCCTAGCAGGATTTTTTAGAGGCATGGCCCCAACATTCAGCATTGTGTATACGCATGTGCAGCTCGATTTCTTTGGACAGCCTCACCAGCAAATCAACAGAGGTCCATTCCAGCAGTTAAACCATATAGCTTATTGCTGCTTCAAGGAAGCCAGTGGCTCCATATTTTCTGATTACCTGTGTTTTACAGCTATGGATCGCAGGTATAGTAATTATCTTAATTTCAGTAAAATATTAGAAATGAGAATGAGTCAGGGCTTTCTTCTGTGATTTCAAAAGTGTTTAGAAAGCAGAATTGAAAAATATGTTCAAATATGACAATGAATAACTGATTTTGATAGCTGAGCATTTATATACAACTAGCATAGTCCATATGTCAGTAGAGAAAGAGTAGTTTTCTCCTATTTTAGGGAAATACACAATGATATGAAATTGCTTTATAGATAACTGTACTTCACAGCTTAACATAATATATTAAAAATATTGGTGGGCAGGAAACATGGGAAACAAGCATGAAACTGGAGGAGGATTCAGAAGGCAACAAACAAACAAACAAACTCTTTAAATAAATCCACAAATTTGCAGATCATACTAGACAAAAGGCATAAGATGACCCCTATTACTTCAGTAAAATGAACAGAAAGCAATTAAAGACAAAGATGGTGCGGAACTCATTCCTTAAAAGTGCCTAAGAAAATGTGTGAACAAAATGTCACTTTGTGAAAATTTATAGAACATTTTACTAATATTTTACTGCACATATAAAACAAAATCAGTACAAGTTAAATTGACTAGTAAAAGAAAAAAACAAGAATAGTGAAATCAAATGAAATTTAATATCAATATAGCAATATAAAACCAGAGTTAGACAAAGAATGATCATTTTCCACATCTATCTGATCTGTTGCTGGGCAAAAAATATTTTTTCTGTCATTATTACTATAAATTATAAAGTTGAATAATCAATTTGATTGTTAAAATTATTGATTTGATTCAAATTTGATTTTTCAAATTGATTATTAGAGTAATTTTATTGCTTTTAAAAAGGAGGATGCTCTAGTGGTGATGAAGGGGTAGTGGGTGACTGGATGGGTTAGAGCTTCCTGCAGGGGGCAAACTTGTGCCATTTTCCATATGTGGAGCCTGAATTGAACTACTTTGATTTATGAGTGTGTTACAGTTCTGGCTTATTTTATTCCATTTTCTTCAATTGCTATTACAATTTTGCTAAGCAGTTGTTTATCTCAGTAATCCTCAGCCTCTAAATAACTGTGTAACATCCAAAACAAATACAAAATGCAAACCTTACTAAATCTTAGAATAGACTCCAAAAAGATGTGGAAATGAATCAAAATTAAACAGAAAAAGAAAATACAGCTTCCTTCCTCACGCCTCAAAAAGCTTTAAATAATTTTCTATTGCACCACCACTTCCATCCCTTTATCATGTATGAGATTTCCCATGTTACTTTCTAGAAACACAGGTCTAAAAATGCCACTGGAAAGGCTTTATAACACTGCATTCTAAGTAATTTCATGAGATTTACACCTTAATTTGCAGCCACATGAAGATCAAAAGTCAGTATGAGTTACCAGGTTAGGACTGGACAGAAGTTCTGTGTATTCTTTGGAATTTTGGACCCCTTAAATACATTATGCTAACAATCAAAAGTTTGATTCTTTGGGGAAGCACATTTTAGAGCTGCAACAATAATGAACTAAATCGTGAAGGGCTTTGAGTGGAATAACCTGAAGGTGTAAATTTTCATTTCATAGTTTTACATGATGTCTTGGGATAACACGCAATAAATAATCACAAACCTCTTTTAAGAGCACTAAATCTAAAGTCTAAACTGACTTAAGTGAAAATAAAGAACTTTAGGTTTGTCAATAAGCAGTTTTTGATAGAACAGCTTGATATTCTCCAGGCAGTCTGTGTAACCAGAAATTTTCCCTAGGATCCAAAGCAGCCAAGTATTACCATTTAACAAAGCCATTGGAAGCCTCTCTGCAAAAGCACAAACTGGGAATATCGGACATTTATGCCGCATCAGAAAACACACATGGGAATTTATGCTTACAATGTACAAACCTGAGTTAAATCTTTCAGTTTTACAAAATTGGGCTAGGGATATCATAAGAATATACCCTCTTTCAAGATTTGTAGTACATCTTGCATTTCTAGTAAATAATTAATTAATATTTATATTAAAAAAATGTGAGTATGCCTTGTGGGAGTTGGCTAAATTAGGAAGTAAAGAGCCCCAGGAAACTGAAAAGCTGATAGGATGGCTGATAAAGTTTACCAGCACTTTTTAGAATGAAAACGTCTAATCTAATCAGTAATAAATATAGAAATACAGACAGAGCTGCACACAATCTCTTCCTCAAAACAAGTACATGGATATTCATCACTCAGTGTCCAGTTGGTCATACTGATACTCCTCTTCCTTTCTTTTTTAATGTAAACAGTGATGTCTCCTAGAACCATGTAAGAATTTATATGTTTGATCATTCTTTTGGTCTTCTGTGGCTGCAGAAGAACCTCTCCCATCCTTTAGGGTGAGACAGAGATAGATGCATCAGAGTAACTGCAGCATTTTCTGTAATTTTGAGCTTTTAATCTAACTAGCATTTGACTGAGATAGGAGAACTGAAACCATTGCAATATGACACAGCTTCACGCTGAGCCTATATCATGTGAGTAGACTGAACGAAAAGCAACACCACTTTTTTTTCCTGAAGCATGAGTTGTGAATTCCCATGGAAGAAGCCACCATTCAGGGGAAAATACACACAAATTAGCCTTCCCTCCTGTGAAGGCAGAACTGATAAACATGATATTGTTGTCAGAGAAAGACAGAAGAAAGTTGTAATGATTAAGGAATTTTCGCAAATGCCTCACATAATGACTATGCCATTTTTTTTTTCATATCAAATCTTACCAAATAAAATCTATTGCATCTATTTTACAGGACCATTAAACACAAATGCAGTGGGCATTTGGGAAAGGTCATTCTTTCTTAAGTAATATTGCCAGTTTATTCTGTCAGGCTATTTGTTTCTGTTTTCTTTCTTTCTTTTTTTATTCCCTTTTGTAGATATTTTAGAGTTGTAACCTTGCCTCAAAGTAGAGAAAAAAATAGAGCTTCTTTTCTCATTTTGGGGAAAATGTTCTTTTATTGTACAATACTATTCAAAAGAATCTGAGGGCATTCATTAATTTTGTACTAAGAAATCTCATATCATTATTTAGATTTATTTGAACAATAAAAATTAAGAAATAAAATAGATGAAAATACATCTGATTAAATATACCTATCAGTGAAGATGTCAAGTTCAAAACCAAGTCTACTCAGCAGGAAATCATTTCAAAGCCCAATAAACTTCAGAGCTGTTTCAAGGTTGAAAATAGACTCATTATCTGAATTGATTATAGAAATCAAGTGTTCTGTGCATGCATGTACACACAGGCACAAAATAACCTTATTAGTAAATAAGCAAATGAATAAAATATATTTGCTGTCCAGTTGCAAAAAGGATTTAATCTGACAAACTGAAAAAAAATTGCAAAAAATACTATCATCAGCTTTTTATGCAGATACTCACTTTGCCTCAGGATCACTTGTTCAGCTGGGTATTTCGTTTGACATGAGCCTGATAGTGTTTTGACTGATCGCTTCCTAAAACAATAACTAAAAACTACAACTCAAGGGAGATCAATAAAATAAATCTTTAAAGGTTCTTGTTTTGTTTTCTTTTTTTTTCCAGCAAAAAACAACTGTTGCAATAACTATGAAAGCAACTTCATCTGATAGTTATGATAAAGTTTTTCACTCAGAGGTATAAAATAAATTTTCAAACATGCTTATTTTGGCTTGAAATATAGAAATCTTCACTCCTCATCTTTTACGAAAGAAAAAAAGGTTTAGCCAACTTGCCATGAGCAACTTTGGAGTGAGGTCTTCCTAGTTTCTCCATCCAGAACCCTTACACTTTACTTGAGGTAACTAAATATTTATCAGACAGGAAGGCACCATCTCCAAAAATAACTGACACTTGGAAGGCTGTTGGAAAATAAGAAAATCAAATTCAAGATCTATATTCAGTTGAGCAGCAAGAGATTTAGAAAGAGATGTTACTTGTTAGATAAGCAAAACCTTCTATATGAGATAGGCTTATAAACTACCCTGTCCTGAAACATCTCACCAGGGTTGTGTTTTCTGCAACATGAAATCTAGCTGTTATGTTCTGATCCTTCCTGCTGGATCAAACCCCACCGACACTACCAATGGGGTAGTTGGCAAGCATGAAATCCTGTCAGGGAGCAGGTGCCAGCTAGCCTAGACTTAGAAACTAGCTGATGTTGCGCTTACCAGCAGAAACACAAGGAATCATAAGCTTACAAGCAAGAAAGGATGGGTTTTGAAGATCTGTGTTTAGGCAGTGGTTGTTTGGCTACTGAGATAGCAGTGTAGCAGGGAAGTGACTGGGATGTGGAAGTCCCTTGGTAGGCCTATCCGTGACTAATTATCTAGCATTAACAAAAATCNGCAAGAAAGGATGGGTTTTGAAGATCTGTGTTTAGGCAGTGGTTGTTTGGCTACTGAGATAGCAGTGTAGCAGGGAAGTGACTGGGATGTGGAAGTCCCTTGGTAGGCCTATCCGTGACTAATTATCTAGCATTAACAAAAATTATGACCAAGAGATATTCTTCCTCATAATCAAGCATATGCAATCCACCTTTTATTAATGAAATGATGCCTTTAAATGTCATTATTAGGACCTCAATTCTCAGCATTGATAAAATGCATTCTGTTTTCCACAGATCTGGAAACAACGTAATTACAGCGTAATATGCAGACTGATATACCCTGTTTTTCTGTTCTACTCATATCTTTATGTTTTTTCCACTGCCACGCACTTTCTGTGTCTACATCTGAATAGTGTGCAATCAATAACCTAATGTTAGCCTTTCTCCCTTGATGAATACCTCTTCTCACTCCAAATATAAATGTAATATTCATATTAGATTTACTGTGGATTGGTTATGGCTTTAGACTCAAAGATTAACATTTGCATTCAGGAACTGAAATTCAACACTGTCCTTTGTCTTTCTCTAGACTGGTTGTAAGGGCCTTCTTAGGCTATCCCCCTTCTTGGGATCAGTATAATTTTCCATCAGAATAGGTTTATTAAACTACATTTATTCCTCTATAATTCAATCCCTTTGTAATCTGAAAGAAATATTTCTCTGAAGCTCTCCTTTGATATCTTTCAAAAGGGGAGGTCCTTTCCTGCTTAAAAAATGGA
>VWPW01023954.1:644315-762966 GCA_013389825.1 Crypturellus undulatus
TAGAAGGCTATCAGGTTAGTCAAGCATGATTTCCCTTTTGTGAATCCATGCTGACTAGTCCCGAGCACCTTCTTGTCCTCTATGTGCCTGGAGACAATGGCCAGCACTAGCTGTTCCATCACTTTTCCGGGGACAGAGGTGAGGCTCACTGGCCTGTAGTTGCCCGGATCCTCCTTCTTGCCTTTTTTGAAGACTGGCGTGACATTGGCCTTCTTCCAGTCCTCCGGCACCTCCCCCGTTCTCCAGGATCTTTCGAAGATGATGGAGAGTGGCTTGGCTACGACATCTGCCAGCTCCCGCAGCACTCTCGGGTGCATGCCATCAGGGCCCATGGATTTGTGGGTATTGAGGTTCCTCAGGAAATCTCTTACCCAATCTTCCTCTACCCTGGGCAAGTTTTCCTCTCTCCCAGCTCCTTCTCTCGTCTCTAGGGCCAGGGACTCTAAAGGGCTGCCCTTGGTAAACACCGAAGCAAAGAAGGCGTTCAGCAACTCTGCTTTTTCTGTGTTGTTCGTAACTAGGGTGCCCATCCCGTTCACTAGGGGACCCACATTTCCCTTAGTCTTCCTTTTCCTGTTTATATATTTGAAAAATATATGACCAAAAAAATTATGACCAAGAGATATTCTTCCTCATAATCAAGCATATGCAATCCACCTTTTATTAATGAAATGATGCCTTTAAATGTCATTATTAGGACCTCAATTCTCAGCATTGATAAAATGCATTCTGTTTTCCACAGA
The DNA here is from genome assembly GCA_013389825.1 of Crypturellus undulatus. Lineage (NCBI taxonomy): Eukaryota > Metazoa > Chordata > Aves > Tinamiformes > Tinamidae > Crypturellus > Crypturellus undulatus. The sequence continues at coordinate 645,059 of VWPW01023954.1, forward strand.
TCTGGAAACAACGTAATTACAGCGTAATATGCAGACTGATATACCCTGTTTTTCTGTTCTACTCATATCTTTATGTTTTTTCCACTGCCACGCACTTTCTGTGTCTACATCTGAATAGTGTGCAATCAATAACCTAATGTTAGCCTTTCTCCCTTGATGAATACCTCTTCTCACTCCAAATATAAATGTAATATTCATATTAGATTTACTGTGGATTGGTTATGGCTTTAGACTCAAAGATTAACATTTGCATTCAGGAACTGAAATTCAACACTGTCCTTTGTCTTTCTCTAGACTGGTTGTAAGGGCCTTCTTAGGCTATCCCCCTTCTTGGGATCAGTATAATTTTCCATCAGAATAGGTTTATTAAACTACATTTATTCCTCTATAATTCAATCCCTTTGTAATCTGAAAGAAATATTTCTCTGAAGCTCTCCTTTGATATCTTTCAAAAGGGGAGGTCCTTTCCTGCTTAAAAAATGGAACACTGAAATGGATGGTAAGAGCAGAAAAACATAATCATTGTCAATCAATCTGAAGATGAGGGCAGACCTTCCTGGTTATTAAGTCAGTGTAAAAAATAGCTGCTAGAGATTTTAAATTAAAAAAACACACTACTTCTTGAATGAATTCCAATAAAGATAAGAGAAGTACAAATGATACAGTCCATTATAAATCTTGTAATAACTTAAAACTGATTAGTGTTTGAAGACTGATGGATAACTACAAAGCATTACTATTATAAAGCAAAGTGCAATTTTTGATATCATGCGACTTCTTCAAAATATCTATTTTTGCTTCTTTTATACTATTCATGGCAGAAATAAAGAGATATCTGTCATTCATGAGAAATGAGTCTAGCTCTGAAAATGATATTGTTAGTCATGTCAAGTTTTAATAGAAATAGTGAAATAATGATTCTGAAATAGGGAAACCAAGATGAAAAGGAATGGTTCAGACATGCAAGTACAGGAGGCCCCTATCTGCTTGGAATCTCAATGACATTAGGTCAGGATAAGGGAATGCAGCTGCAAGCATGGACCTTAATATTAATACATTTAACAACATACAGGAAAAAATCCCATATAGGTAATCCACAATTCAAGAGTGAACTCATGAGCAAACTATTTAGTGGGGACTAAATAGTCCTTACCTTTTGCCACTGGCTGACACAGAGTAAATATTTTTATGGCAATAGTTAGAATTTGGACTATGGAAAAGAAGTTATGCCTTTAAAACATAGATCAGAAACTCAGAAGACATGTGTGATCTCAAGTTTCCTTTTACCAACAGTGAATAAAAATGTTACCTAGAATAACATAATTTAAAAACCAATTTTGAACTCAAGGCAATTCCATTTACAAGAACATTCTTTCTGTGATTATTCTGTTTTAACAAAGCCAGCACAATTTAGGATGGTAGTTGTACTGTTTCATCAGAATCCAATGTCACAAATATGATTAACTTCTCCCCATTTTTAGTTTACAAAAGAAATAAGTTTCAAATGAATTAAGTTCTCTCTCCTCAGATGCCTTTTCAATGATAGCAAATCTTAGTTTCTTTTCTAGGCATCTATCAGGTTCCTAATAGATACATAGATAAATAGATAGATAGATAGATAGATAGATAGATAGATAGATAGATAGATAATGAATGTGTCTCTGGTGTAATAAAAGTGATCATAGCAGTTCTTCATGAGAAGCAAAATGTAACAGGATAATATGCAACACCTGTTGAAAGTACCTAGGAATGTGTGGTGACAACACAGATGTTAAGGTCACTGCTTCTTACAGGAATAACATACTCCATGCAGATCTGCAGTTAGAATTTGCCCCTCTAAGACAAGGCAGTTAAGAATAAGTGTTAAGAATAAGTGTTGGGAAAATCATTGATTTTATTTAAATTTAGGTTTCTTGGCAGGAAATGAACAAATTTGTTTATGAAGAAAAGTAAATTACCAATGATTTCTGAATGATTTTTTTAAAGAAGGTCTTGGCAACAAACATGGACTTCATAGATTTCCAATGAAGCTGCAATAATGTGAAGTGGGACAGAGAAGAATTTGGCTAAGCTTTGAATAGCTACCATTGATAATTCCCTTATAGGTGAAATATGAGCTTGCATACTCCGGATGAGACAAAGTATATCTTTAGTTTAGCCAGTAACTGTGTCAGCACTTTTAGAATTGGAAGAAAAATTCAGAATATACCAAGTCTGATGGAGGGAATGAAGTGGCTTCTCTCAGTTGACTCTTCTTGTCATATATTCCACTCAGGTAGTGTAAGCAGGTAGGTTTACAATTTAAATTATAGAAAAATAAGATGCTAAAGATTATAATCTTGTGCTGTCAAAGAACTAGTGTTTGGTGAAGGAGATGGTGTGCTGGTGTATGCACTCTTCCTTAACTGTTACTGTAAGCTTTTCTACACAACATTCATTAGCAATTTTCCTTGCTTATCCCATATTTCAACGATGACTTGTAAGGTAGACTTACAGGCTTCTAGTTTTAGTGACCTCAGCAATCTGATTCCATAAATCTAGCAGAATTAAAGAGAAAGAGGAAGGGAAATTTGCTTACTTTGAAAAGAATCAATTACATCTTTGTCAGAGTACAGCTCTATAGTCCTTGGCAATAATTGTGCAATTATATACAAAGGCAGCATCCGAAAAATCTTCAGTCTTCTGTGCATGCACATGTCTTTCTCTCTGTACTTCTGCCTCAGTATTTCAGGCATCTAAATAACAGAGAAGTGGATAGGAAACTCATGAACTGTAGCTACCTGGTAGCCACGTGATTCATTGCTTCTCTCCTAATCCACTGAATGCAAATAGTAAATGCTGCACTGAGCATTCATGCTATACAAAAAAAAAAAAAAAGCGAAAACAAAATAACAATTGGACAACACAGCATTCATGGTGTCTTATTATGTACATGGAATATATCCTGCTAAATACTTTACTGTTTATATATATATATATATATATTCATGTCTAAATCCTCATGAAACTCCCAAGGGTGATTTTCAAAATTCTTGTCCATATGACACAACAATACCACAGTACAAATTCCACTAGACTTCTGATAGTGACTCAGAAGACAGTTTTCTTGCTTACAGTTTATTTTTCCATTCCTCATGTAAAATTGTTGAGGTATCTGTGTTCTAAAATACATCTTAATCAGAGAGCTTGTTACTTTTCATTGGCACTCAAAATCAATGTCAATAGTAAGAACATAAAAAGATTGACTGGAAAGTGAGTTTAAAAGAAGTCATATGTATGAGGAAAGTGACATTGACAAAGGCACTGCTGTAGAAACAGACTGATGTTTTCACAGGCTTAATCACTGTGTTTCTTACAATAAAAGTATGCATCTTCCTCCAGCAAGTTTTGAGCTGTATTCAATAAAATGTTAAAAAATAAAATCATGGGAAGATTGATAAAGATCAAAGAAAAAAAATATAGATATTAGTCATGTCTGAGCAGAAGGTATAAGGAATGAACCACAAGAAACAAAACAAGCAAGCAGAGATTAAAGACTTTTCTCTTTATGGCAAAACCTTCTCTTACCTCTGCAAGTGACAAAGGCTTGTATAATTTACTACATACAGTGATAAGGAACAATATTCTCTTTTTCACTTCACACCACAATGAAACAGGTGGCAACACAAGGTCATCACTGTCCTTAATAGAGATAAAAAGGACTGGAGACTAGGGAGACAGGAAAAGGCAGAATTTGAAAGGCTGCCTAGTGGCTTTCTCTTGGCTTCTCTGGCATTGCCCCTGCACTGTGTTGGTGGAAGTTTTGCAGGGTGAACAAAAGTGTTATCCTTTACTTACGTCAGGCATATCTGAAATGCTATAAAGACCTCTGTAGTCATAATTGATGGAGTTTCCAAATTCTAAGTCCTTGGCTTCTCGCTCAATGGTTGAGTAAGCTATGAAAGCAATTTAAGACATTACTAACCTAAATTTTTAATATTAAATGTCTGCTAGTAGTCATCGTTCCTCTGACAGAATTAATGGAGTGGAATATGTCCAAGCAAACCAACTAGTTCAGCATATGTATTGGCACCTTTCCCCATTCCCCACCTGCTGTTAAGCTAATGCACTAACCTTTGAACTTAAATGTCAAGCACACATATTTTTTTGTCACCAGTTCTTGTGCAGAGATGGTCACCTCCAGCAGAAATCTTAAACTGACGCAGTAAGATCAGCCAGACCTTATTTGTCAGGGACTTTTTTTCTTTCAAAGGCAATGAGACCTTTGAATTATGCGATACAAATGGACTTCCAGCATTTTGGAAAATCCCATCCCATGTGCATCAGAATTTCTAGTGATCTGTATGTATGACTTTTTCCAAAAAAGGTTGATAACGTTTGTTTTAAATGCTACTTAAAGTGTGCTACTTCAAGTAGCAAGTTTGTTTTAAATGCTACTTGAAGTGCTTTAGACATTGGATACTGTGCTTACACCATTCCCTATAATCAGTATTAAAATAATTTTTAAAACATGATTCAGTGACCAATGACCCTAGTTAATATAATGGTCCTGGGAAAGCAGATTTATGAATATAGAAATTAAGACTCCATTATAGGTGGTTAAGACTTAGATATACACTGTCTGAAAAAAAAATAACAATTTTTCAGCTTCTGTTGCAGATGGAGAAAGCAATTAATTCTTAGCATAAAGCGATTTCGGTGGATGCCAAGATATGCAAGTGGCATTAAAAAACTCTGAATAATTTAAATGGCAATCCAGACTACCTTTCTACTTGAAAATAGAAAATATATACAGAAAAATGCATGGTTTATTTCACTTTTTATCATGCACCTTAAGAAAACAAACAAACAAACAAAAAACACTGTAATAGTCCTAACATGACCTGAGAAGGAATAAAAAATTGCTTCTGGAAAAATTATAATTCATTCATTAATCTGAAGCCTTGCTGTAATAAAATGAATTATATAATGGACATCAGTTCAGTCTTGCATGATTTAGTTTCTTGAAGTGTGATGTAATCTATCTTTTAAAGTGTTTTTGAACATAAAAGAGGGAAGTTCTTAGGAGTGCAGGAATTTCATACTGGAACAAAACAAGTCTCTCTGTTCCGGGAGTGTACTTTGAACAGATGCTACAGAAACTTCAAGGGGAACACTAACAACTACATAATGTGTAGAATCAATTAATTTTAAATCACGAAAATTCTTGACCACTAAATGATGATCACTTTACAGAACCACAGAATGGCTGAGGCTGGAAGGGACCTCTAGAGATCATCTAGTCCAACCCCCCTGCTCCAGCAGGGACACCCAGAGCATGTGGCACAGGATGACATCCAGACGGGTCTGGAAGATCTCCAGAGAAGGAGACTCCACAACCTCTATGGACAGCCTGTTGCAGGGCTCTGTCACCCTCACAGTGAAATTGTCCTTGCTCACATGGAGATGGAACTTCCTGTGTTTCAACTTGCACCATTACCCCTTGTTCTGTTGCTGGCCATCACCAAGAAGAGTTTGGCCCCATCCTCTTTACATTCTCCCCTCAGGTATTTGTACATGTTGATCAGATCCCCTTAATCCTCTCAGTCTTCTCTTCTCCAGGCTTTATTTCCCAAGGTATTAATGTTGGCTGACAATTTGTATTGTTTGGCCTTCTTAATGCTTGCTTGACAGGAGAAGGTCCATTTGTCCCTTTTAATGATGTTACATTTTGATTTTAATTACTCTGGTATTATTCCAGATCAGCTCTACCAAGATGAATGCATTGCTCAATTTTTCAACAAATGTGAATGGATCTGAAGTCAAGTGTGTTGATTAAAAATTGTTATCAAGACTGACCTTTAAATCCCTTTCCAGAGAATGGGCAAAAATTCACATAGAAGCTAATTTCAGTTGCGGTGAACACTACATTTTTGGTTTAGACCATACTCTTAATCTGAAGCATCAGGAAATGGTAAATGAGAAGTGTAATAGTGCAACAAAAGAAGGAATCAGATCTTCATTGGAATACCTTAGCAAGAGCACGCATAGAAGCGATGCCAAGAACAACAATCAGGTGATACTTAAAACATGCAGTATTAAAACAAGAAGGGGGTAAATATTTAAAATATCAATAGAAGTAGAAACTAAGGACGTGGAGATAGCGGACAGGACACCTGGAAAACATCCTCCTTGGGAAAAGATCTCTCTGGGGAGAGCAGCATTACACAGAGTATAACAAATGATAACATTTCATTACCCATGTTTATTTGCACTGCCTTTAGTTAGCAAAAGGCAAATCTGATCTTGCCAGAAGGAAATAATTGTCTTGTTCAGGAGGAAAATTTGTAAACTGAATGTTTGCATCTTAAACACTATGTTTGCATGAAGACATGAACATAACTCCTGACAAGGCAAGAAAAATACTGAATTTCTTAGAATATTAGAGCAAGAGAATCTGCCATTCTCCATTACCTTACCTGAAAGTTATCATCTGCAACTATCAGGGAGAAGTTGTCAATCACCTCTACTGCAGGGATGAAAGAGTAGATGGTACAGTTTAATTTTATTATGGAAATTGATTTGCATCTTTTATATGTCTTGATTGAAATCTTTCCAGGTAATGGCATTGAAGAATACTCATAAAACTGCCATGACTGTGGTAATAACTATTATTATGATCAAATTTAATAATAAAAAACCTGCCTGCAAGATGGGCAATATGAATAATTCATGTACGGTCTTGCTTAGGATGTGATAGAGAGAAAAAGACTTGTAGGAAAATTCTTAATGTATCCAGACAGGGATGATAATTGGTTTTTGCAACTAAATGAGTACTTCATGTACAAGACAGCACTAACAAGGCAGGAGAAGAAATTTACACATTGGGGAGACAATTTCATTTATCTGGTTACAGCAGGATAAGTGGAATAAATGTTTTTTCTTAAGAGAATTGACAGAAAATGCATATCCTGATAATAATTAGTTTTGTTTACAACTACTGAACCACAGAATAGGAAATACAATAGCATATTTTCAATATATAGTAGTATATGTAGAATGTGACCATATGTGCCTTACCAGTGCTATTAATCAAATGCCTGAAAACACCGACCAGATCTCTTCTGCTCATATTTGATGCCATCTTTTAGTTGAAAGAGTTCAGTATATGGAGGTCTATTCCACAGTTACTGTTTATTTATTTTCTTGATTTTTTTACGTATAAAGCAGCAGACAAGCTTGTGTTTCCTGATTTTATTGCCTACCATCTGGTGGAAAAAGCCTGCAATAGCATAAAAAGGGACAGATGACTTAGACATCATTTGAATGTCAGAGTCTGAAGTTTTGGTAAATAAGAATACATCCATATCAATTTCAAGAACAGAAAATCACAGAAAAATCCATCCCTCGCCTTGTCCAAATACTCTGATTATATTTGAGTGTTGACACCTTACTTGCAGGTATGACTTATGGAATTTCTAACATGAAAATTTTTGTGTTTGTCTCTCTTAAACAAGAAAATCTTGAAAATAAGCCAAGTTTGTAAGTAGCTGCCTACTTTCTCCAACTGGAGAAGTTAAAGGTAAGTCATTATGTTTGCCTGGATTTCTTCAGTGCTGAACACAGACCAAGATGAAATCCATGTACTGAGTGTTATACAAACACTTAGATCAAAACAAAACAAAACAAAACAGAATTTAGCATGAGATATATCAGAAAATTTGTGGGAAAACATGTCTGTACAAAAAATCCTTCTGTTGGTGTCCATACAGCCTTTTCCTAATGCTGTTTGGTTTTGTCCTCCCTGATGTTCAGGTGTAGAAGCTTCAGAGTTTGACTGTTAACTTTCCCTCTTCTGTTTTCTTTTTAGAATCAGGACTAGGTATGAACACGAACAATACAGAAATTCATGAGGACCTTTATGCCGCTGTGTGGAAGGGAATGTACTTCTCTTCAGAGCACATCAGCTTCTCAAATTATTAAAAGCAAATTAAATCAAAATTTTCTCCCTCCAAAATGCATTGAAAGCACTTTTGCAACAACATAGCAAAATCAGTTATATAATCTAAGTGTAGCTGAATGAGATGTGAGACTGGACTTAGTGAAAATCCCTGTTAATGCATTGTGCTTTATCCAGTTCTGTTTTTTGTTGGTTGCACCTGAAGATCAATCCTCTTTGTGCTAGCTCTGTACCAGGATCTCTGACGAGCACTGAGAAAACAAAATGACAATGAAGAAGGGTTTAAAAGTTATTGTGGATATCTGGGAAGACAAAAAAATATTATTTTCTTATGACTACAGCTTGTGGCTCTGCATGTTTGTTTATGATGGATTACTTGCTATGGAGATTAGATCTAAAGAGAGTTACACTGGAAAAACTACACAATAATCTAGCTAGGAAATATCTAACAAGTATAAAAATACAGTAGCCTGGTTAATAGCCTTGAGGTTGCTTTGCCTATGTTGAGATTTGGAAATTATAAAGCCCCCAAACTCCTTATACATTAAAAAAATCTGCCCCATGCAGGCATTTCCAGGATGACTCAGAACAAAGGCCACAGACTGAAAACTACAGACTGGTTCCTAAGAAAAGAAGGAAATATCTGGCATCCAGGATCCAGTTACGTGCTTACTTGTAACTGAGAGCGGCAACACCCACTGAGGTTTGCTTGGCTCTCCAGAGGGGACTGTGGGCTGGACAGGAGCAAGAGCAGCTGGCATTCAAGTACCATTTAGGAACAAGAGTCACTACAGTTGACAAAGCACAGAGCAGGCTAAGGTTTGTGCTTCTAGTCGAGGACAGTGTACTCCAAAGAGCAACTAGATTGCAGAATCCTGTCCTAGTGAGAGCTCCCTAAATAACTCAGCATCAAATGGCCAAGATGCCCCAGAAGCTGATGAAACTTACTAGAAGCCCAGTCCAGGTCTCAGTATATGAGAGAGGCTCTGCTTAAAACAACTTACACTTTCTCAGAAGAACAGCTCCTTTACGGGAAGTGTGCAGAAGCCTGGGAGCACCTTGGGCTTTGTGTGTGCGGTGAGAGTTAATTATTCACAGCCAAAAATACACTTAAGAAACAGATTAAGTCAATAATTAGTACTAGCTGAGACTGAGATATCAAACTGAATTTTGTTATTAATGGCTGATGTGGGTCAAACAGAAAGGTAATTTAACTGGGCTGAATGCATTAACCCCTGTCAATGTCATTTGAACAAAAGACATACTTGATTGCTCTTTGTTTATTTGTTCCTGTTTTTTTCCATGTTTGAAGTTCTGAAGGAACTCTAAGCAAATTTCAAGATGCAAATCTCTGCTATTAAAACCATAAACTAACTCAGGATATAGTGTAGCAGATGGAATTCTACATTCCAAACTGACTTAACAACATCAGATATTGCATATTCTGTCATTCAAATACAGAAATTGTAGGAAACTTTCATGAGTGAAGTGGCTATTCTTAGAAAGCTTAATAAATGTTCTCAGACTATTTTAGCAGGTTGTTGTGAAGTTAAGGGCAGAAACCACCTGACAGATCCAAACCATTTTTGATTTTTCTCTAGTCAAGGGATTACTTTCTATCAAGACATTCTCCTAAAACAGTGATTTTGTTCCTTAAGACTTAGAGAACTATGGCTTAAAGTCTGACCTCATAATCTCCATGCCTGTTTCTAAAGCTTACCACAGAAGACCTAAATGCATCTTTCTGGATCACAGCTGTTGTGATGATTCTGCAGTAAAATCCTTTTCCACTTTATTAGTTAAATTAGAAAAATCAATATCATAAAAAACCTGAGATTATAGGAAAATCACATCAATAACACAATGCAGAGTAATGCGCTAATGCAGAGTAGCTTCTGCAAGTTATTGCGTTGTAGAGGTGTCCTGGATGTTTTAAAAGTAAATGTAGTATGGTCATGTACTATCCATATAGACCAAAACTCTTCAGAGACAAACAGATATACTCATGGTCTTCTCACTGAGTAAAATAAATGAAGCATTTAGTTGTTTTACAAATACAGCTTTACAAATACAGCTTTGAATCAGCTGAATCATGTGAAAAAAAAAAGGAAAAAAAAAGAAAGAAAACATCAAAACATACCAGGTCAGATACAGAGCTGAAAGAGATTTGCTGTATTCAGTGGAGGTACTACATTCTGCAGGTAAATGACTATAGGCAAGAATGATTTATTCTGATTAATACAGATGTTTTTCAAACTTCACTATTGTGGGGTAATAGAAGGTTTGATGAAACTTGGAAAAACATATTCACTGAGAACAGAAGCTTTTAACTGGCATCCGCAGGACCAGGCCAAATAGAATCTGTTTGGGGAGTTCCTGGGGTCATCTGTCGAAAATATTTAGCAACAGATGACACAAAGAGAGAAACAGCATGTAACACTTTTAAGTTATGGAATTATATATTATTATACAATTATATTGACCTTGCAATTTCATAATAGAAGATGCTTAGCTACTTTTCAACCGGCTGGTCAGGTTGCTACTATCTCATTCCCAGTGAAAAAGAAAATGCACATTATTTGTAAATGTATAATAAATTTAGGATAAGTGTTCCTTTCTACTCATAAGAAGGGCACTCATGTTGCATTTTGAGCTCAGGGTAACCCTCTTCTATCTCCTGTTATGCCCTTTCATGCACAGATAAATCTGAATCCTTGCAAATAAATCTGAATCCCATGAAAAATGATAAGGATACATCTCATTGGAAAGCCAAATTGAGTTGTGAGTACCATGAGAAACAAATTTCAGGTCATGGAATATTCTTTGCAATGCTAAGGATTTGCAGGAAGGAAAAATGAGCTATCACCTTATCTCTTTTCAAATGTCTAAGGATGAAATACAGAACATTTTTCTGCCTTGTGTTCTCAGTTTTCAAGCTTTTTTAATGCTTCACAGAAAGACAAGATGTTCTTTCCAGGAGAAAGAAACATGGATACCATCTTAGATTATATACTGTATGACAGAAGTTCTTTGGCCATGGGTTAATGGTCTCATTTCTTCCATCTGGATATTTCCCAGGTCACTGGTTATTACATACACAGCTGCAGACTGGGAAATACAAGTATTTTCAGAATGTATGAAGGAAACAACAAGAAAGGGATACCACTGTTGGGCAATATGGGAATTCAGCTGAACTGAGAGAGACTCAAGCACTAGTCCCTGTGCTTAAGAGTGGTTTATCAGCAGCGCCTTGGGTGAGGGGTGAAGGATGCGTAAGTGTGGAAGAGGGAGCAAAGAACTGTTTCCCTCAAAAGATTCAGAAGATTTCTCTGTCCTGAGTGGGATGAAAAAAAGCCCAAACCAAATAAGCAATGTATAATTTTTCTGCATATCTCACATTTTTTTTGCAACAAGTTTTGAATTGTGAGAAGACTTAGTACATATCCTGAAAGAAAAACAAACAGACACTGATTATAATTATCATTGTATTGTATGGGTCACAAGCTAAAACGGATTGAGCCTGAAAGCACTTCAGCTTAAAAAATGAAGATCTCTACTTTCAGCTAGAAATCCTTCTTCTGACAGGGTCACCAGCTGCTAAAACAGCTCCTGAATGCTGGTAGGAATGAGTTTAAGTTATTTGTGAGCACCTATAAAACACATGGTTGGTCGGCTTTGAAGTGTAAGTGCCTCAGATTTAATATGCTAATAATTTATGCATAAAATACAGGTTGCATTGAAGGAAAAATCCAATATTGTCAGTTTCCATGACAACCAGTGTGCTAGAAGATTACATTGTCTCACATCCATGGTTGCCAAGGTTGTCACCTATTTCTTAATTCTGATCATTTTGTTTGAAGAATGTGGAAATGCAACCTGCAACATAAATGATTAGGTATTGCATGTGGTTAACAGAATCCTTAAATATAAAAGAATTCTGAATGTTAAATTAAGGAATGAGCTTATTTTGAATAGAAATTGAAAAGGAGATATGAAGTAACTGAGTGAGGGAAGATTTGGACAGCTATGCAAACAGGTAGTGGTTTGGTGAGTTTTAGCACAAGATTAGTGATCAGATACAGCCTTGACCAGCAATAGGGGAGAAAGATAATTGCCACCTCTTTGAGAGTTTATCTGAAGTGTGTCTTATAGCTGTCCCCAGGCGAGAGTTGTTCTTAACCTAAAACCTACCAGAGAAATTACCATGAAATCAACCTGACGAAAAAAATTAGCAATGATGACTGTCCTTATTATCAGCTTAAAAAAAAAAAAAAGAAGCAAAGGTCCCTCAAACACTATTTCTCTCCCCAGGCATACCAAAGAAGGCTGACAGGGCTGATGTCTATGTTGCTTTCTTTGGGTGCAGAAAAAGATTTATTTCTTGCTAAATTCTATCACTCCCTGGTACATGTTCCATGCCTGACATAAATTAAATTAAAAACAACTCCAAAAATGTTAATTGGCATCAGTTGTTTCCTGACCTTAACTAAACCAGTTTACAGATAGTGGAAGGAAATGCCAATTTTAGAATCATCTCTTCCAAAGACTTTTTTTTAGTGGGTAAGTAAGAGAACAAATATTATGTAAGTGGTGTGTCAGAGAACATAATAAATCACCCACTATCGCAGCTGGATTAAAAGAAAGATTTTCCAATTCTAACGCAGTAATGTAATAGATGCTGTAAGACCACTACAACTCTGAACAACATTTTAACTCACTCTTGTTAGTCACTTTTCTCTTTTTTTGTGTGTACTTAAGAACAGTAACAGGATTTCAGCACAATGCTTATATTAGTATGTTGCATTAATAGCTGCAGGTCCCAACTGTGATGCATTAGGACTGTGGTTTTAAGTAGCAACAAGTGGTCGTCCATTTACTTACTAATTTTACACATTTTCATATTTAAACAATCTGAAGATAAGCAAATTAACATTTGTTAATTGATCTTTTCTACTTGAGCGAAGACTTTGTCCATTATGTTTCTCTCCTATCCATCTACCAGCTTAGAAGACAACCAGGGACAATCATGATGGTGAGGTCAGTACCATAAACTCCCATTCGTTTTACAAAAAGTACCTGCATGCTTCCTATGGCGCATAGGACAGATAAATCCAGAACATTTTTAATCAGCTGAGCTAGGCAGATTGGTTGATATAAAATAGGAACCATCTCAAGCCATTCTCTTCTGAAGCATTCCTATTGCTCAAGTCCAATCCAATGGCCAAGGGATACATTTACAGCACCTGCAATAGAATTGTATAACCTTGATAATCCACTGGAATTTGACTTCAGTTATTTTAATGTGAGTAGAGAAGTACAAATAGTCATAATCTAAAATAATTGTCTCCTTTTTTTTTTCTTTTCATATTTAAAGGCCTATTCCTCTCTACTTTTCTCCACTCTTTCCTTAGTAGGGAAAAAAATTACTTTCAATTCCAATCTCATCTTTTCAGGTTTGTTATATTATGTATTTTGTAAGAGCTGTATATAATATGCAAAATGAAGCACTGCCAAATTTCTTTCATCATGTTCTATTTCTTCTTCCAGTGGCTCTCCTTTAACCTATTTTGTTCATGACACACACATATATAACTGGTCTTTATTGGGAGGTAAATTAACTCTAATGAATAAATATGGTAATGCATGTTCCTGTTTTCTTCTGCCTCAGGCTGGACAGCTAGTCCAAACAGTGAGATTTACACAGAACAACTGTTGGTGTTGATTTGGGTGATTTCCTAGCTGCCCAGCTTATACAAAAATATATTTCATATGAATACATATTGTTCAGTTTCCTTCTGAAAACTCTGAAGCTGATTCCTGTAGATGACTCTACTTGGATTTTTAATATCAGGGCATTCTTTTTTCATTTTGTTTTGTTTGTTTGTTTGTTTGTTTTGTTTTTGTTTTGCTTTGTTTTGTTTCTGTCAAAAAAAGATGAAGTTTTATGTAGGGAATCAGCAAAACCTTATCTGGAGTATAACCTCTGTTTTTTGATATTTTGACTTTAGTAGATTCACTGACCCACTTGAGAGAAATTTAGTTATGGTTGGATGAGAGACAGAAAAGAAAAAATGGAGGGAAGACTTTGTGCAGCAACATACAAAGAGCAAAGCTATTTTCTTTCTTTCAGCTACTTGCTATTTAGCAACATTCTGGATAAAATAGAATTGTCCCTAGAGAAACATAGTCTGTCCTAGAAACTGGTGGCTATGACTTTCAGTCACTCCATGGAATCATTTCAGCTGCTCATTATGACTTAGCCCACAAATGCTGGGAAAAAAGGGCACTCAGCAGAAGATATGAAGATGCAGACAAACTTAAAAAAAGACAAATATAATACCTAGATGTTTTAACAGCTGAACACTTGGGAGAGTACTTCCATTCTACATTGTCATTTATTTGGTGCAGGGATCAGAAAAGACGGAATAGTCTCACCGCTCTCACATGTGAAAAATAGGAACTGAAAACAAGACACTGCTGTTTTCCCTCCTACTGTTAGAAATAGCAGAATCAATTTAGCCATATATGCATGACCTGTACCAGAGTATCCGATCTCAGGAACCTAGACCTGCGGACCAACACTTTGAAACTGTCTCTGAACTTTGAAAGCCAGTACCAGTAGGATAGCCTGGACCTCATATCTACACTTTCCATTTGTTTATGCTATTCTGAATGCTGGCAGTGAAGCCCAAAGTGCAACCACGCTTACAGAACCCAGTGGTGAGGCTCCTGTTTCTTTGAAATCTTGTTCTCCAGCATAATTTGGTAGACCATTAATATTCTAAGGATTCCTTACTTATCTGTTCATATTCAACATTTTCAACCCTTTCTCGACATTTTCTGGTGGTAAACCTGTGCATACACTCTTCTTACCTTCTCAGGTCATAATACAAAAAGGAAAAAAAAAAGGAAGTGTGATGAAATTTTCCTTGCACTACACTTTCTTTTATTTGTTCTGCTCCGTGATCTAATTGTATCAGGGAGTAACAGTGATATGATGATGTAAACTCCCCATGTCATTTCCCTTCCTCAGTGAACCTTGTTTTAAGTTATGAATTTGTGGTGAGTTAACAAGCAACGGCAGCCTTGAGAGGAAGAGACATATTGTGTGTACATGCTTCTTCTGCTCTGCAATGATTTATCCACACAACTATATCAGAAAAGAGTGTGGAAAAAATCACATAGTCTTTTCAAAAATAGCTACATCAGGCAAAAACGCCATGTGGACACAGCTATACTGACAAAAGAGACTTCAAGGACTGACCTATGGGTGATCAGGGAAGTCAAATAACTACGAAGGCAGAAAAACTCCGTCTGTCAATGTACTGTACAGGAAGGGATAGTACTGCTATAGCTAAACCAGTGTAGTTATAATAGCATAGTTATATGTGCAATATGGACAAGTTATCTATAGCTCAGGTGTGTTGATCGTGGTGGAAAAAGAATCATGGATATCTTAAGCCACAGTGCTCTTTATGTAACATTAGTCCAAATTTGCCTATCACAACCACAGCAGTTTTTGCCAAAATGTAAAATAAATTATTATTTATGTTTTTTTTTATTCTTTTTTTTTTATTCTTTTCCCACTTTCTGTAGAACCTTTACTACTCAAGTAGTAAAGAGCTGACGATCAGTAACAGCTGATTTTCTAGGTCAGTAGTTTAATTCCTTGTCACATTCACTGATTATATCTCACTGTCTTTAATTTTCTTCATAATTCCTTGTAGATATGGAACTGAAACTACAAAATCTTTTCAGTCAAATCGTGCTAGCATCTAGTTACATTATAAAAATATAATACTTGCATATTCATTTTTTAAAGGTTTTAAAAATAACAACAGGAAGAAGGAAAGTAGTAGGGAAACTGGCATTGTGTTGAACCTAAGCTATTTACACAATATTAGCAAAGAAAATGTGGATTCTTTTACCTTTCTACAAGAACACAGTTAAGCAAAACAACAAATAGGGTCTTGGAAAGAGCAGACAGATTAGTTTTTATTCTTTTAATCATAACTGTATACAAACCTATTCATGGTATTCAACTTTTCCTGTTATTTTTCAATATTCAAAGTAGTATGTTTGCTATGTCAAATAATCCTATGGAAAACTAGTGAATGAGGAAATTTTTTTTTTTGATAGCAAGGAAAATATTGCCAATGCTTTTATCTTCACTGGCCTTTCTTATTAGGGTACTAATAAGATATATACTGACTTTGCACATTTGTACTCTGATAAAAAGCTTACTGTCCCTTCTAGTCGTAGAGACATATTTGTTATGAATTTCCCTTTCCCATTCTCATATTTATACACAAATTAATAACTGAAAAAGTGAAAAGTGAGCATCTCTCCTGATAATGCTCAGAATTATACTGTAATTAAGATCAAGCTATCAAGCTTTTTCACTTTCAAGATAACAGTGGATTATCTTCTCTGTGTTTTGCTTGATTTATGTCCTTAATCAAAAAAAAAAAATCCTTATGAAAATTGGAATGTAAAAATCGTAATATTGAAAGTATAGCAAAAAAAAAACTCAGACGTTCATTTCCATTCCCAAGGCCAAATCAAGATGTGGTATGAAGATTTCTTTCCTGAATAATTTTCTCTTCAGATCATGAAAAAAGAATAGGACAACTTCAGTCTGGACTCAATAGGGACAGAACTGAGAAGAAAGAAGAAAGTCTGAGGAACAGAGGAACTGGAGAAGAACTATTTTTTTGAGAAAAGACATCAAAATAAGAATAAGGAAAGAGACCTGATCTTGTGAAGATCAGCCCCTGTAAAGTCATGCGAAGACAGTGGATTAGTGGGAATGTCCTACACATGTCCAACTTTGCTGTACTCTGTTTTGTCTTTCGGAGAAGGATGACTGCTGCAGATTATGCTCTGTATAGTCCCTCATGTAATTTGCTTCAGCACATAGATCACATACCTATGAAAAGTAAAAATATAAAGTGATTGAAGTATGGGGGATCTTAACAATTGGAGATCAGCTGAAGACAGAGAATAATGTCTGGAAATCATGCTGACCCAAAGAATCCATACCTGGAAATAAATTTATGCTGCCAAAAAACCTATTTATGATGCTTTCTCAGACTCTGAAGAACTTAGCACTTAGAAATGCGGTGAGCTCATGGATGCACCTAACTTTGACATATTTTTATGTTGCATTTGTAACAGTCATGAGGATAAGAAATAAAAATATAGTAGTTTCAGTTTGCTAACACAAGGTGTATGATAATTCAAGTGCTAGAAATAGAAATTAAAGCCACTGGAAGCCACTGGTTTATCAAAAATATCTATTATATTTTAGCCAGCTATAAAGTAGATTATAAGGTAATTATCATCTGTGTTATAAAATATTTTCATTTTAATTGTTGTTTGGAGGCAGAGATATAATTTTCTGACAATGAAATCTGATTTTCCTTTTTGAATTTCTAGGCTTGACTATTGGAGCATTCTGTTGCTCAGTGTACCCAAGAGATCAAGATGAACAACTCATGAGACAAGTGTTAGATAACTGATGGGGACCACTTCTCCCTGACAAGATAAATGTTACTTAGCTATATGGCCAGGAATTAAAATGTTTGGAACACAACTGATCACAAAGAATCTGAACACACCATGAATTTAGACATACTGTCATGAGGGAAAGGAGTTTGAAAGAGCAGATTACCTAGCTCAGGAAAGGATGTTGGGAAGTTCTTAGTCTGGGAACTAGAAAGACTGACTTATACAAGACTAACAGATAAAGAGGATATGCTCTGAAGGGCTGGAGAGAAATGTCTGATTGCTAAGCTAATTTGAAGAGAATCTTAAATGTTAACATTTTAAAATGAAAGTTCCATAGACACTTAGCCGTGGGAACAGTGCAGCTTGTAAAAGGTTAGCACAATAACATGTTTGTCATCTGTAACAGGAGAGTATTCAGCAAGGAACAAAAGCAGAAGGCAGTGACAAGTAGCTACTATGTGAGAGCTATGCACTGTTATCAGGGTATTCACTTGTGAACTTTTATATTTATCTCTCTATACCTATTTTTTTTTCTCAGAGAGTTTTAAATGGCACATTTATTGATAGACAAAAGGATTCCAGATAATCAAGCCTCTTCCAGTACCCTACAGCTTACTTTCTCAAATGCAACATGTAGACATTTATTTTCCTATACAAATTCCTTCAGGCAAATCTTCATTACTGTCTGCTCCTAAAGATGCACTTAGGAAGCAAAGTGAATCTTTGGCATGGGGGGTTGAAAGTGCAAAATACGGAGAATTTTTAGGAAAGAAAAAGACAACTTTTCAAATATGACAATGACTGGAGGTTTATAGGTGCACTGGCTTTAAAGGAGAGAATTATTAAGCTTTACAGATTGTATTTTATTCTTATCTTCTAAAGAAGAAAATAAACTAGGTTTTCTGAAATTTTCACTCAATTTTCTACCAAGAGTGAGGCAGGTCAGCAACCCAAGGTACAAGTTCAATGGCCAAGGTAAACTTTTGCCTGGGCAGACCCAAAACAAGATAATCAGGTAGTCTTGATTTCTCGTGGTGTCAGACACACAGTGAGTTAAAAATGTTGTCTGCCTTCCACCAGTTCCTTGTGTGACATGGACAAAAAACTTAGGTCTATATGTTTAAAGCATCAAATCTGTTTATGGTGTGCAGTAGGAACTAGACACTTGCACAGGAGACCACTGTCCATCTTTGAATTTTGTGTCATAGTTTGTCTATATCTAAGTTTAGTATCTATGAAATGGGGTAGTAGTATCTATCCAAAAATGTGCACTGAAACATTAAAACCCTGCCATTACAAGGGCTGGCTAAGCTTGAAAGACAGATGAAAGGACAAAATTACCTTTTTTCTTTCTATCTTCCTCAAAGGAAAGCCAGAGGTCAAAGAGGTGGGTAAAGGTTTTTCCAAGCATCCTCACACATCTATTTTATTCCCAAAACCAGGCTAACTCTTCTTAAACTATGAGATCTGAAACAATCATATTCTCTTGCTGTTACACTGCAGAATGTGCAAGCAAAGATATCCTTGAGAGGACTCTTTTACTCAGATGTGTAGTGCCCTTTCCCTTAATAATGAATAACCAGGTACCAAGTATAACACAGTACTATTGTACTATTGGAACAAATGAAGACATTTTATTAAAACAAATGAGGCTGTTGAGATTCTTTGATATATCCATAGTGCCTATATCCTGCAGATGTCTTCAGCCAATTAATCAGCTGTTTCCTAGAGCATGGTAATTGTTTATGCAATCCACTTTGATATGTTTTATAGCATTTTGTTTAATCCTCCCCAACTTTTTATCCCTGGCAAGAGCTTTATGGTAACATAAACCGTAATTGTGCATAAAGAAAACCACCTTATGTTACAGACTACAACTGCTTTATCACCCTCATCCTAACATACATAACCTGTATACTCAAACAGCAAAATATGGGGAATGATGCTGGGCAGCATGCTGCTTTAATAGTAAGTAAATACAATGACTTCTTGACAAAGAACTTAACCTCTATCAGGAGACGGTCAGAAATGTCTTGAGGATTTTTATATTTCTCAGTCAGTGACAGGAAGGAGAATATATAGCCATTATAAGTAGTAGACTTTTTCATAAAAATGCTTTCTTAAAGGCAAAAAGAAAGGGGAAAAGCTTTCTCCAATCCCCCTTCTCTTTCCTCAAAATACTTTTAGTGGGGGTGGGGGTGGGGAAATTGTCAGCATTCTAAAACATTCCTATATAAGCATTATAAATATTTTGTTTTCATTTCAACTTCATTTCAACTGTCAATTCTTAAGTTACTTTTCTTTAAAAAAACAGTTAAATAAATATAAATGGAAATATAAAACACATAAACAGAGTACAGGATATAGCCTTAAAATCTTTTGCTAACTTATTCCATTTGAAAAGCAGAGCTAAAAATTGTAAATCAGCAACAGGAACATCTTTCAAATTTTTAGGTCAGAACCCCATCATTATCAACCAGCTTCACTGATCCTTTGTCAGTCTGAGTCTTATTTTCAGACAATGGTAACAAAATGTCTGATCAAAACTATTTGGTGACAGAATGACAAAAGAGCTTTGTTTGTCTTTCATATGGTAGCGTGGTTTCAGATGCTAGCAAACACTGAGCTGGAAACTCCTCAGCAATCGTCACGGTCTTCCTCCAGACAAAAATTTATAGGAATACCAGATTTCTGCCTGATTCTCTATGTCTGATGCCCAGAGGTCACTAGTCTGGATGAAAACAAGGAAAAAAAAAGACAGAATTAGGCAAATAGAATTGCCTTCCTTCTTTCTTCCACCATCACTGAGGCGTTAGTATCTTTACACTCCAAACTTAAATTACTTTTAATGAATAGGGAGTTTTATCCTACAGATCTTTTGTTTATCTAGAGTGATGAAAGTGCTTTTTGGGCTGCATTTCTTTTTTGTATAAGTCTGCAGAGAATAATTGTATTCTTGTACATAACTAGGACACCTTTAGGACATGGTCTGTAGAACTGCCTCTGCTCCCTTTCCGTTTGCTACTACGCTTGAAGTTTGTCCGCTCAGGCGGCCATGTGACTTTCAGAGAAGTCTTGGCCTCTCGTCTTCAGTTTCACCTCTATTTGGTGTCAATAGGAAGTGAGAATGGCGTAGACTAAGTGAATGGGACTTGATCCATGACATGCGAGCAAGACTTTTTCTAGAATGAAGGAGAAGTGATGATACAAAGGACACATCAGCATTGCTCATTCCTCACCACACAGTGAGCACATCCATCCTCCTTCCTTTCCAGGAGAGAAGATTAGAAGCAGTTATTTGCCTGTCACACCATGAATATCTGCAGAGAACTCTTGCATCACAGTTGATAGCACATGTATAAATTCAGCTTGGACTTTGAAATGGTAAAAATAACTGCAGTGGCAAAAAATACATTTCTTCAGCACGCAGAGATGGAAGAAACCACACTTCTGGAGCTGTCAAAATACAACATCAAGATTAAGATATAAATACAGGGGAAAAAAAGATTTCCGTATCAGATTCCATTCCCAGATGAGATGAATGTATGCAAGTTCATCTGTCTCTTTCAAAATCAATCTTCTACCTCATGACCTGCTCAAAAGTGCTCCTGATAACCTCAACACACAGACTCTGACTGGAAAGGGGCATATGAATGGGTGCGCAGTCAGAGACACTGACACGGCATAACACTCAGTCATCATTTCATGTCAATGCAAAACCTCCAAAGAGTCAAGAGACTTGAAAATCATTGCATAGAATCTCAACTGAAAAATCCCAACTATCAAGAAAAATAAAACACATACAAAGGAATAAAACATTATAAAACTCAATGTTTTTCTTCACTCTCTCTCCCTCTCCGACACTCTCTAGTTGCCCCTCACAAAATCTAAACCTGTGAAGACAATCTCCAGGATTTATGAACAGAATTTTCATGCAAATTAATCAATGTCAGCATTTTTGACATCTCTTCCTTCCCCTTCCAAAGAACAGATCTCTTTCCTACTGAATACTTTTCCATAGAGCTTGATGTTATACAGCATCAGTAATCCTACTCTTTATCCCACTTATGCATATTTCTTTCTATGACAGTTTGGATGTGGAGCATTATTCTGATTTTGTAGCATTTCTTGTGGGATAAATTTGGCGTTGTTACCATGAAGAGTGAAACAATGACATCTTGGTGCTAAAATATTTTTCAGTGTTTTGTGTAGGAGACCTACCTGTTTTTCTATAGGGGTTGTTCTTGCTTTACAGTTAATGTGATATGATAGGGCTACCAGTTTTCAAAGACAGGAAATAAATGTAATTTAGTTGGTAATTTCTTTTTCTTATCACTAGACAGAACACAAGCTATCTCCAGCTTCAATTTGTTTGAATAATGCTGTTAAAAGAGACAGAAAGACAGAGAGAGAGAGAGAGAGAGAGAGAGAGAGAGAGAAGAGAGAAGAGAGGAGAGAGAAGAGAAAGAAAGAGAAGGATATACATTTTTTGTATATGGCTATAAAGGGGATAAGAACTCCTATCCTTCTGAACAAATCTGGAGAGCTTTTTTAACTGAGCAATTGTAAACAGGTGGATGCAAATTCATTGCCCAACAAGAAATTAATTTACTTAGATATGATACATCTTCTTTTGGTACCATTATGGTAATTGAATATTCATCACAGAACAAGTGCAGTTAATTAGCAGATTACTTATTTACTGGACAAATAATGAACATCTTATTCCTAACAATGAAGGTGGATAGGGAAGCAAGAGAGAGATAAAAGAAAACATACACATTTATAAGCCTATTATTTAAATTAGCCTTCTTTTAAATAATAAAGGAAAAAGGCATCACCAAAAATATGCAGTTAGATTATTATTATTATTATTGTTTAACAGCACCTATATTAGGAGAAAATATAACTCAATCTTCATATGAAATAAGAGTTTTCTTGCGACCATACTCCCAAAGAAGTCACTGGCAAAACTTTCCTAAAATCAATGGAGTCAGGTTACACTCTTGATATTAAATTTATCAAACTCTTAAATGCAGAAGAGGCAAAATAAGTCTTTGATATAACTCTGCTAATGTCAGTGGCCTCATGCCAGATTTAACTGCATCCTGCATCTTTAATATGTGCCAAGTATGAATTTTCATTGAAAACCCACAGTGGTTAGAGGAAATAATCCAGTTTTTAGAGATCAAGCTAGATCTGAATTGAGAGCAACTGCCATGGACATACACTGTTTGTGGGAGGTTTTCTAATCTTGGGATCATTACATCATTAGAGTATAATACATTGAAACCTCTCAGAATTGTTCTAGTATTGGTTAAATTTCACAAGTTTATGACTACGAAAACAAAGAGCCAAAAAATTATATACTTTTCAAGTAAAGATTCTGTCAAATTGAGAGACTGAAGTGCAGATTAGGGAAGGGGAAGGGAAAGTAGATGGGAAGAGCATAGAATAAAGGAATAATAATAAATAATAATAATAAAAAAAATTGATAGGTAGGTTCAGGAGTGTGGAAAGGAGGCTGGAGGTGGAAAATGCTTTCTACTAACAAAAGACCATTCCCATTTATACTGGTGCTGTTGTTCGTCACAAGAAAGAAATTTTTATTAAGAAATCACTTGTGTCAGCCCCTAAATTTATATTTAATGTCATTTAAAGAATATATATTAGCACCTCAAGATTTACTTAGTAGAAACAGGTAATGCTTCAAAGCTCTACTAAGTTGTGTACAAAGTTTATATAACCAAGGGAGAGATATGACATCTCTGAATGTTTCAGAGCCATTAGTAAAAATGTGAGAGGATTCTGACAGCTATTCTGATATCTCTGCTGCAGTTGAATGCAATCATTTCTATATACTGCAATGACATGCATCAGTTACTGTGTTTTTCAGAGTCTATTTCTGCTTGCAACTTCTATTGCCAAAGGCTGGGTTAGATCAACCCATAGTTCTGCTTTGTTGCTGTTTTTAAAGTTCATTAGTGAAACTTATTCTGGGCAACGTGCAGAAGTGGAGCACATGCATGAGAAATCAGAAATAGTAGAACAAAACACCAGGCAAATCACAGCCCAGCCACATACTTCTGGGTTTTAAAGTTATTTTCCTTCCCCTTCTGATATTTTTCCTCTCTAGGCTAATTGAAATAGCAGCAGAAGAAAGTGAACTCCCCTTTAGCTATTTTTACATGGGAAATAATGTAAAAAAGATGAGACACTCTGCCCATTTCTAAGCAGAAGAAAGAAAACCAAACCATTAATTCAATAGAAGTAGTGAGATTCTACACTTAATCTTCCACCATTACTCTAATTATCGAGCTACTAGTGAAGAACTACTCCTTAGAGGGAGCTCCTGCAATTAAGTTTATCTTACCTAACCTGAGCCCAGACATCTTTGTTGTAGCTGTTTCATATCTCTTTATAGCCAGGGAGAAATTTGGCATTTCTAAGTGCAATTCCTCTTAAAAGTTTGCCTCAGGTTAAGACGAACAGAGCTGTGTAATATCTGTTTCTCTTATATTGTTTTATATTGACTACTCAAGGAGTTTAGATTATTAGCTCACAGGCAGCTACATCAACATCTATCTACATCTCAGTGGAAAGGTGCTCTTCCTGAAGTGAAGTTTCAGCCTCAGCCAAGATGAGAATTGATCCTTAATCATCATAGTCAGATTGTCTGTATTCTGAGGAAAAGATCAAAATAATAAGACTTGTAGTAGCAAAGATTTGCAACTAATGATTGGTCCAGAGAAAATTTGTATGAAATCTTAAATTGAATTTATATCAGGTTGGGCCTTTTAAATAGGATTTTATGTCTCAACAGAATATTCACTTCACTTAAAAATAGCATTTATTTTTAAATGCCAGTATTGACAGCTAACTCTAAAGTTGTGTCAGGAAATCATTCTGTCAGTAAATCTTTGGCTTGTCAGACACAGAAGCTCCCTAAGTGCTTGTTACTTGGTCTGAGATTAATAAGGTTAAAAAATAAAACAAATAAAATAAAATAAAATGAAATAAAATAAAATAAAATAATATAAAATAAAATAAAATAAAATAAAATAAAATAAAATAAAATAAAATAAAATAATAAAATAGTGCTCATTATCTGGCCTCTCTCTGCATCTGTTCTGTTCTTCAAAAGATAATGTGCTATTGTACTTAAAGGGAGATTACTGTCTGTGTGATAATAATATGGATGTTTTATTCCTTAAATCACTTGACTATATTTCTTCAGGAAAATATAACTGATCTTTGAATCAGAAATGCTAAGTTATTTACTTGTTTATTTAGCTGAAGCAGAAAGAGTAGAATTATGATTGTAAGGCATGGAGCAGAAAAGGGAAAATATGCTTTAGAAAGAAAATATGCTATATCACTAGGCTTTTGTGCTAGATTATTTTAGATTATTTAGATTATTTTAGATTTTAGATTATTTAGATTATTTTAGATTATTTTTACCACTTTATTTAAAATATTGTTTCAGCTTCAGGGGAGGATATTGGATATAGCATACCTATGAATGTTTGCCCTGAGGGTGACTATTGGTGATATGTGAAAGTGCAGGTTGAAAATTGTCCCTGAGACATTCCTTTTTGAGATAATATCCGTGAGCTACGTTGTGCTAGATTTGCACTCTTCATGTGTAGCAGTGCTTTTGGCTAGATCATAGTGTTACCAGCTACATGCTGGCATTGAAACAGTAAAATTATAAATGGTCTACAGAGGAGAATATATAGTCATGAAGAATAGATTCATTAGCACTACAAACTATGGTGGAGCTGACCTTCAGTGAGGAAGTCCCTGAACTGATGGATGACTGAAGCTGGTTCAATGGACCAGAGAACCATTTTATATTGGTCTGATTCTATAAACTACTGGCCCAGTCAGAAAGAGGCTAGAGAGGCATTTGTTCATTCCCACTTAGGTGGGATCCTTACATCGCCTGCAAGAGGACAGGCAGAGGGACTTGAGCACTCGCTGTCCATCTAGACTAACAGTTGCTCGATTCAGTTACTCCCTTCCTAGAAATGTTACTCAGTAGTGTTGTATAACCAGACCTTGCCACAAATATTGCAACATTATGATATAAACTCAGTGAATTTATATCAATGTTAACAACTTCAAACTTGCATCAAAAGTGTCTACAGAAGCTCAAGCCTTTGCTTAGCAAGTTGTTTTGCCCCCTAAAAGCTGGTCTGTACCTATAGCAAAGAAAGATTACAGAGAATAAGAAAGGAAATTGCTTGAGAAATATAGGGGGAACCATGTAGCAGCCGGACAATAAATGCCACTATAGACAAGAGAAAATTTTGGGGGCGGGAGGGAGGACACACACTTTACTTTTGGTTGTACTCTGCACCTCTGTCTGGCAAACTCCATGCATGTCATGTTGCAGTTGAATTCCAATATTTATCTAGACAGAGAAGCATCCTACAGGATGCAGGTAAACCTTCCTGCACATTTAAGAAATGTTTCCAACAGAAAGTGAAGCTTTTATTGGTCAATTGGTCAGGAAGTGGAATTTGTATTTAAACATTCCTCATCAATCTTTTAATTATTAGTCAATATCTTCCACTTTTAGTTTGTTACCTTGATTTGACAGTACCATCTTCTTTTGAACATATTTCTGCCAGCAGCAGGAAAGCATGGTGGGGGCTTAAGGCAGCTGCAGAAGGAAAATCTGGAGTCATTCCAGGGACAGAAGGGTTAAAAATGTAGTGGAATAGTTTTCTCACAGTTGCAACAGCTACTATGAGCAGGTGAATGGAATTAGTGATCCTGCCAGGTGCCTATCTGAAGGAAAAAACACCGGAGGTGGACCCTGGGGGAGAGATTTAATGATAAGGGGTTACCACAAAAATATGTGATTCATATCTTACCACTTGAAACTCATACACACATTGGTTAAGGTCTACATGAAATCCAGGAGGTTTTTTTTAAGTTTCAGTTATGGTAGAGTCGTTTCAGAGACTGCTGCATTGGTTAATTGCTATCAGACGTGCTATGTGCAACCCTTGCCAGTTCAGCTAGGTGAAAATCTGGGAATCTAGCACATATTTTAGATTAAAGGAAAAATTTGACATGCAGTGAAATATGGGAGCAATGCACCAGCTTGATTATTTAGAGCAGAGTACAATATGTGAAATTCAAAGCGAAATGTTCACTACACCAGGACCTAGTAAAAACAGAACATGAACAGCATGACAATCAGAGCTCTGCTCAACAACATCAGTCACATATGTCCAGAAAAACTAAACTGTCATATCAGGGACTCTCTCTGACCTGGGAGAGAGGTAGTATGACTATATAATACAGATGGAAAAACAGCAGATATCCTATGAAAGCTAAAAAGTAGAGAGAGCTAGGTTGAAATGCAATACTATCTTCACCGTCCAGGAAAAAGGGGAAAAAAAAAAAAAAAAAGAAAGGAAAAAAAAGAATGAAAACCAAACCTTTCTCCTGTCTCATATTATGGTTATTTTTGATGTATGCTACTGGCTGTGGTATTATTACTAGTGTGAAAAGTTCAAGGACATTTCCTACAGTAGGGGGTGTATTTCTTTTCTAAACTATAAACCAAGTTAATAAACAGAGAAGACTTGTGAAGAAGAGATCACTTCAAAATGCAAACTGCACAGAATGGAAGATAAAGCCTCTCTTGTTCTTGCCACTTCATATATCTGAGTTTTTTTATTGTGTTGTATTTATTTTCTATTTAGCTAAAATCAAACCAGTATCCCCAAGAACTTGGGAGTTCACCAGTGTGAATGAATCACTAACCAAGTAAAACAGGTATATTCCAAGGTAATTGTGACTGATCCTGTTCTGCATATTAATTGACAGTTCATTCAGGAAAGTTAAAAAGCTTTCTTCAATCAGATAAAGTGAGTTAATTCAGTGGAAATATTCTTATGAGACATACATTGCTGCCCAGGTTGGAAAGAAAAACATTAAAAATTGTATATACATATACATTGCTAAATGGGGAAAAAGGAAACCCATGTATTCTGCAAAGGGAGACTGGTCTAAGCAAATGCACAATACTTGCATAATCATATCAAAACTAAGGCTCCTCTAAAGAATAAAGAATTTGGAATAAGAATGGATGAGTCCTGCAGAATATTTTCTTGAAGGAATGAACAAACAGGGGGAAACTAATACAATTAAAAGCTGCTAGGTAATGGGAATTGGTTTTATATCAGACTATCTTCTAAGGCTTACCTATACAAGAGGACTGCATTTTTAGTTGAACAGTTGAATTCTTTAGAGCAACACTGATTTCCATTAACTTAAAGCACCCCAGAAATCCCAACAGTTCTCTGTCCTGGTCTTGATATTAAACATAATGCAATTCAGGATTAAATTTTCAGTACTTTTCAGCCTAGTGTGCAGGTTCTAGATCAATGACTTGACTGCTTAATCAGCCCTCTATCTTGAAAGCACAGGTTTTGCAGTGTGCCTAGAGATTGCCAGAATTAGGCTATTTCAGATCAAGAGGCGTGTGCGTGAGTGTGTACGTGTTAGAAATGATTCTCTAGTTAATGCCCACCTTGGAGAAGGCTGTGTTTGCACTCCACTTCACACAGAAAGACTTTCAGATGAGGCTTTTGACTAACAGGTGCTGCAGAGAATAATAAGGCAATTCGGCACATCTTCAAGGATGTTTGGGACCTTATATATGAGCAGGCTGAAATCTAGTCTGCACTCCAGAGAACCAAGCACATCCTTCAAAACAGACTGCTTGGGAAGCAGTGGGGCTATGGGTTTCTATAGCCATCAGCTTCTAATGGTCAGTCAAGCTGGGGGATAGCTCTAGGAAGGACAGTCCAACGTGTAGGATGAAAGGTGAGCAACTTTCTTGAAATATTTTCTCACCTAGCCTTAATTAGAAACCAACAAGTTATGTCTTTATTTAGGCTGAGGGGGACTGGTGGATCTCTAGGTTAAAAGTGATTATTAAAACTAGAAATATGACAATTATGTGAGCGAGTTGTGCTTACACTGGATTTTACAAATCTGATTTGGAAAGGAAAGTGTGTTTTATTTGGCTGGTTATTCCATGAGACAGCCCTTTAAATAAAGCCTCAATTCTCTCTGACTGTCTTTTGCTGCATTTCTCTTCTTGCCATAATGCTAGAACAGCGTTGCATGCACAACATTTCAATTTAGAGATTGAGGATGCTGAACAGCCTCTGTCTCTCCATGGTGACCATCAGCTCTCTGATTCATCTACGATGCCTGCTGGATACCAGTTACTGCTGTTTGATACCCAACAAATAGAATATTAATCTTCAGGCAGCATAGCTGTAGGATCAATAAGGTAGGCTGCTGGGGATTAGAACAGAGGTGTTGCAGTCTCCAAACAGACCCATTATCCATCTAATCTGGTAACCTGTCACTCACCAGATGTTTCAGAGGAATAAAGGAATGACAGACCCTGTGGTAAGCGTATACTCTAAGGTACTCAAAATCAGAGAATTTCAAGGAATCTCCTTTTGTGAAGCTGTCAGAAAAGACCTATACCTCCCTCTTAAATTACCATCAATATACAGTATTTTCCTTCCCTTTTACTGCACAGAAGAGTGGGAAGTCTGTCTACTTTAACTTGTCTTCCAATTTTCATCATTTAAAACAAACAAGAGTCATTATTTAAAACTGCTTATTTCAAATTCTGTTTTAAAGTGTTCCATTTCCTTCAGCAATTATAGATACTTGAAAAATATTGAAGCTTATTGTAACGATTTAGACCAAATGAGAAAATTGCACTGATAGCACCATATGATTTAGAGATAGGAAGTTCAAACTCAGTGGGAGGTGCCTTTCAATTCAAAATGCTCTTTCACTCAGTAGTAAAAAGATGAATAAATGTTCAGTGGATAATTATATTTATCACCTTAAAATATTGAAATATTATTTTGTTCAAGATGCAAAACAAAATGTGCAGAATTACACCAAATTTACATAAAACTGTCTCTGCTTGTAGATTGTGCTGATAGAAAAGGATTTGGTTTCAGTTTCCCGATCTCATGCTTAAGCTAACTAATAGTGTCTTGAGGTTTATTTAAATGTGTATCACAAGTATAAATATATTTATTATATTTAACACATAGTGATGATAGAAATCTGAATTGTTTTAGATTTTATTCTTAGACGTGAATAACTGGATTTATATTGAATATATAATAATAAATAAGTATAATGATAAGGCTGATATGTGCATTTAGTGTACATATTAACAACATATTTCATGGAAATAAAGCTTCCTTATTCCACTGAGCTTGTAACTTTCTTTTTTTTTTTCCTTTTTCTTTTTTTTTATGAAAGAGAATTCATAGCCAAAAACATTATTGGGTCAGGCAGAGCACATCTGTCAGATATGAAGCTGTTCAGTTCTCACTCAAACACCAGAACTCAAACCCCAGGTGGTACTCCAGTTGCGCTCTCACTACAAGCTTTTGTAATAATATTAAATGTTTCAGATCCAAGACCACATAAACATCTAATTTTTCCAGTTAAGTAAAGACCTTTCTGAATCATCATTGCATGGAGACAGGCTTAAAGAACTGTGAGGACAATAGAGTTCATCATTGAAGATTAATATTATAAACTCATAATAAGGGAGGCCAACTCAAAGTATTTGAATATTTGAAGATTTCAGCATTGATATCTTCATTCCTGATAATATAAAAATGAATGCACTGGTTCAAGTTATATAAACAGTTGGTCCAGTGTCCTGTTTCCGTAGTAATATTAAGACTGTGAACAGGAGAAACAAAAACATTTCTCTCCTGGTTCTGTATACTTTCATGTTGCCTGGACTTTCACAACTCAGATTTCCAAAACTAGAAGTAGCATTTTCATCATTCATATTTTATATAGGTATCAAAAACATCTCTCCCTCCCCCCACTACTTATTTATTCTTCAGTTAAAGTCCTACATGATTAAAAATGCTCGTCTTGCTGAATATCTTTTTTTTTTCCCTTTCTCTGTTCCTTCTAGGTCCTAGATTATCTATCACAGTACTTCAGGTATTTCATCCTGAATTCACTTAGAAGTCTTATATAAATGCTTTCTGGTCCCCATGATTTGCTACTGTCCATTTACTTCATTTTTTTCCAGCCACTGCTACCTCAGTTGAGATGGATCTTCTGCCATGTCCCTCAGAAAAAAACAGATCCCAAGTGGGAAAACATGAAACCAAATTCTGTTCATTGTTTTCTGATGTTATTTTATTTTCCTAAATGTTCCCTTATACTTTCATTATTTGCTGACATTATTGACTCTGTCTCAGACCTCGTTCTCCTGAAATGCTTCTGTATTTTTGGAGTCAGCCTTCTTATGTTGTTACAGTCAGCCTACAAGAACTCTTGTTCTTTTCTATTTTCCCATGTGGATACATCAGCTTTTAAAGAACATATTCCTAACTAGGATAAATAGGATAGCTTTCTTCCCTTCCCTTATGAGCATGTTTAAACAACCTCCATGTTGACCACATATATCTTGCTCTTTTGACCTCATCTTTTATTAGACTCACCTCATTTAATAATATTCTTCACTTTTACATAATGTGCTCTTCCAACATAAAACTAACTATGGTAGGGAATATTTTTGCCCATGTTGCTTGGAATAAGAATGGTACTTGTAAATAAACTATAATCATGCATAGAGTGTTATTAAAAATTTGAATCAAGTTTGCTTGGTAACTGACTGTTCCCTGAGGTGGTCAATTCTACTGTCTAAATGTATTTCACTCCTATTGTGTGCTAATGAGTTAGCCTATGCTAATCTTTCTGTGTGGAATAACCAAATGCTCCTTTTATTATTTTTTTCTAGCCTTGCTGTCACTCGCCTAATTTTGATTTGGAATTTGAACCTCTAGGGATTCCATATTAAAACAGATAACTTATTAATCTAGTGCCACCTCTCCCAAGAAGAAGGATCTTCTTGTTCTTAAAGCTTCTATATATCCTGTAACACTTTATAGAACCGACTTCCTGGGAATAGTCCTGGGGACTTCTCATCTCATGGGTGGGGAACAATCAAAATGATGAAGATCATGGAAAGGGAAATTTGACCATTTAGCAAGGCATTCTCAATCCACAGATTCCTTGGTCCTTGCAAGGGAAGGTTTGAAGTTGACCAAAACATTGAAAAATTATTATTTAAATTATTAATAAAATTAATATTATAATTAATTAAATTATTAATAAACAGATTGGATTGGGTTTATCACTTCCCTCTTGCTTTAGTCTGAATAGCAAAGGATCTTTTCCTTTCAACCAGAAAAAAAAAGATTAAATGATAGTTTTGTTTATTTTTCAATAAAATCATTTGACACAAAAGACAATGTCTCAATCAGTACTAAACAGTAGCTTTCTCTCCTGACTAAAATAAATTAAAAAGTAACAATGCTTCAGTATTTAAATTCAGAACATCTCAATAGCAGGGATGAATGCCATAACGCAAGGTGAAAATGAAGAATAAAGTATAAATAAAAGAATTATACAAAATGATATTCAAAACAAAACTGCAGCATTTTTCCAAGGTTAAAATGCTACAATCTGAAAACAAATAATTCTCTGTTAGTATAAAATAATTTGGCAAAACAGCATTTTGTGGTAGGATATTATTTCAATTAAATCTCTTGCCTAGCTTAGAGAATCGCTCACTGTG
This sequence comes from Crypturellus undulatus, assembly GCA_013389825.1. Taxonomy (NCBI): domain Eukaryota; kingdom Metazoa; phylum Chordata; class Aves; order Tinamiformes; family Tinamidae; genus Crypturellus; species Crypturellus undulatus. The sequence continues at coordinate 677,185 of VWPW01023954.1, forward strand.
TTAAATTCATGCAGAATCAGGGCCTTCAGTCCCATTTTTGGTGACTGCAGCTGCTACTTCATGGCAGCCTTCTCTGTAGAATGGTTTGAAAACTGTTCTCAGTGGGAATTATCTGACCGTGTTAATAAAACGAGAAAACTGTCTTTCACTAGGATACACACCACTTGGAATAGTTCTGCTTGCTGAGGCTTTACAGAGGCTAAGATGAACCATAATATAACATTTCTCAGTGAGTAGAATGAAGTAAAGCAAAATGTATGCTAAATATGGATGCAATAAAATTGTGAGTCAGAGGAATGCTGGAAAGGATTAAATGTATCATGCCTGGGCAAAGAAAGCTTTAGGGAACCCATTATCCCTACAATATGACATGGGTCAACATAGACTAGCTCAGAAACTATATGCTTACACGAACATTGTGGAAGCTTCAAAATGGACTGGAATAGAATAGCCTTAATGAGTTCAGTTATTTTTTCTCCAAAGCATTAGGAACAAACACAAAGTCTCTCCAGTTGTTCACCAGAGCCTCAGCATTTTTTAGGTATTGTTAAGAAACGTTTTAAAGAAGCAAGAATGTGAGATGTTTTGGAATAGGTTTCTAGTGCAGTTCTCTACATTTTTCATCCTACATCTGCTAGTGGAGGAGGAAAAAAAAAGCCATGCATTTTTATAAAGTGTAATTACAGTGTGATTTGAATGCCAGAAAGCCAGTGCCTAAGTGAGATATTTGTTTCAGTTGTCCCAGCTGTATGTTGCCAGTGTAGACTTCAGTTTAATTGCAGGCGTTCTTTAAAGTAAATCATTATCTATCATTGTCATTCCAAAAATGATAAAACATTAAAATAGATGAAACATTCAGCACTATTTAAACAGATCTGAAAACATTTTAAAAGTATGTATTCTGTAGTCTTTAGATCGCAGAATTCTATGGTAGAAAGACCTTTCAGATCAAAATATAAGCCAAATTACTCATAAAATATTGTAAGCTGGTATGGAAAAGGAGGATATGCCCTCTCATTTCCACATTTGTCTGAAATTGGAAACATTATAGAGATGTTTAATTATTGCCTTTTCATCAGAATGTCTGTCTAGTCAATGAAAGGAACAGTGATGGTGATATCAAGAAGGTTTTTTTTTATAAAGGGAAATCCAGTAGTCCCCAGCTAGTTATGATAAAAAAAAAGGATGTGACACTTTATTTGGCCCTTTAGCCACACATCTGACAGAAGTAATCTGTAAAGATCAAGAATGATCAAACTCACAACTAAGGAAACAATATTTTGACATCGCAGGAAAATTTTAACATTCCTTTGTATAGCATATAATATAACTGACTACTTAATTGTTTGAATCTGAGTGTGCATCAGCTGAAGTTGGAATTCACTAATCCTCCTGCCCTCTTCTTCCAAATCAGTGTTATATCTCTGTACTAGAAACTATATCCTGCCTCTTTAGTCTTTTTCACTGCTTGTCGGCTGCATATACACTTGCTACTTGTGTATGAGGGCAGCAAAAGTGAACAGAGTGTGAATGGACCCAGTGGAAGACAGCAGAGTCCCTCTGCAGCTGAGAGATGTGAAGGATGAGGCTGCAGGTGCTGTGAGCAATACGTGGTTTCACTCAGTGATCATGGGATTTACACTGAACCTGTGAGTCACTCTGGATTACTGGTTCTGCGATATCGCTCCTTATGATGTCTCACTGTTGATTTAGGTAAATTTCCTCTATTGTTGGAACTTTGCCTCAGATCATTTTCCTCCCCTAAAAATCAGAAGAAAAAAATATCTATTTCCCTGGATGGGTTCAGTCTCCATCTAACCACCTGCAGATTAAAATATCAGCACTACTTAATGTTTTAAAACCAAAGTAAACTAAATTAAATTTTGCCACAAAGGAACACCTCTGCCACATCTACCATCAACTCTGTTTGCAAAACTGTGTAGCAGAAGAAAGTAAAAGTGTGAGAAATGTATTCCTGTTTTCCATGTAAAAAAAATCACTTTCTTATAGTCACATCCAAGCTAATATCCACTATCACTTGGCAACATAATTTATAGCATCTGCACTCGGGTGGAAATGTTTATACTTTGTCCCAGAAATAAATTAAATATCTTGATAGCACATCAAAGTTTTTAAATTGCGTTATTTAGAAGATGTTTGTGTGGTAAGATTCTAAGAATGACCTAATTAATACTTCATAAGTGTATCTAGGGATACTTTCCCCTGAGACTGTTTTTCTATAGATATCTGATACTTGGTGCAATCTGTTCCATTCCAATGACAAAAATCAAACACAGTGATTACCGTGTGTGCACAATGACAGGCATGTTAGGTCTGATCTATTTGGAGACAAGAGGTGCTCTCATAATACAAACAGTAATTTATTTTCTGAGCCTCAGGGAGAGGTGATTTTAAAGGCAGGAGGGATTTTTTCACAACTAGAAGGGACATAAAATTTGCTGATTAAAGCAGGGAAATCAGCTCTACCTAGTGCTTATTGTGTCAGAACAATTTCCCAAGAGACTCCTGCACAGCAATTCGCTGGGGAGAAAAAAATTCAACCCCAGCTCCTATCCCCCGCAGCAGGGTCACTGTGCAGCTCCTCCTTCTGGACACATCCCAGTTGCTGTTTAGACTGGTATGCCAAGTCCATCTGGTTTCACTAAGATCTCCTAGGTTTTACAAGGCTCCAGCCACATTCTTTGGCTCCAGCCTGCAGAATGTGCTTCCAGGGTACAGGATCTCTGACTGCTATCACTTTTTTGGAAATGGATCTCTAGCTATAAAAACAACACTGAGTCTCCTGAGGGTACCACTACATTCTCAAACAGCTTAGCTCGCCAGGTCATTCCCAGGTCTTGGTACTCTGTTGCTGAGACCAGAGGCTGATCTCCCAAGTGGGTAGTTTTAGTGCTTTAGATGTAGCTTAATCCTCTAGGGAAGCTTCTTGTACACTCCTTTTCTCCCTCCGCTTGTTGGCACTTTGAGTTGCACAAGTGCATGTTATTTGAAGAAATAAAACGCAAACTTTACAGGACACTGTTGAAACATCAGTTCCTTAGTTTGAATAATGCAGAAAATGAAGGGAGGAAAACTAGCAAGCATCTACTTGCTGGTTTGTCTTTTATTGTCATTTTCTGAGATCTGATGAAATATTAAGAAGCAATCATAATGTGCACATTTTTTTAAAGTAGCAATAGTATCTCTCTCCCTACAGATTATGGCCTCTGCTATACAGTTTTCTTTCTGGCCCCTGAAGGCAACACTCATCAGCTAGGCCAGCAATAAACAGAACTTTTCTCACACCCGAAACAATCTCCACTGAATTCACCTACAACTTCCACTGCTCAGCTGTTGTGTTTTCAGACACTTGGTACAGTTATCTGCTTCTTCTCTGTCTAGGGATTTTTAGTCCCTAAAGAGTGAGCTCCCTGCAGAGGAACTAGAGAAAATTGCTTTTGCTTAGGAAGCTGTCATTGCGCTTCTGCATTTGGACAAGATATACTCAGGTATAGATGGCCGTCAGCAGGTGTTCTGAAAGACTCTGCTGGGCCTAATTTATAAGCACTTAAGTCTTTTATTGATTTATACCTAAGACTCTTCTGGGATAGGGAAAATTGCTTTTCCCAAATAAGTTTTTAATGCATATTTGTATAAAAGTAATGACCTCAACCGGACTGTGAAAATTGTAAGTAATACCCAAGTTACCTCTATGCTTTGGAGATTAGAGAACTTACTCAGGATATAGGAACAATACAAGCATTAATATTTGAATCTTTGTAGGTTGAATTCCAGGTAAATTTGAATTTCTGTGCCAGACGAGTTTTAATTTCTCTCTCAAATATTTGCCTTATCCTATGCTATAATAGACATATTTTGGAAACTAACTTCATTTTGCTACCTGCATGATTTTTTGGTGAAAATAAAATAGGTTTTGAAGGCTTTTCTAATTTTGAAGAAAAAAATATGTATGCGTCTAAGATTTAGCCCTTTTTTTTTTTTTTTTTTTTTTTTTTTTTTTTTTNCCCCCATAAAAAGAGAGTAAAGTACTAGAACCTAACATCCAACCTAAATGTATTTCAGAAGCTTATATTTTGGAATTGCTCCAGTCTCATCCCACTTACCCAGTGCCCATTGGAGACTGCAGTGTGCTAGGTGCAGTCCTAGAACGCCTCTTACAGTGGGATTTAGTTCATGCACTCTGAAATCTCTCCAAGACCGCTGCACGAGACCCTTAGGGGATAAAACACACAAAAAAATGGTGTTAAGGAACTGAATATTCAAGTAGATGAATCAAAAGACAAACATTTCAAAAATTGACTGAGATCCACAGATCATTCTCAAAATATTTTGAAAACCTTTTCCTTGATTCTGTTTATAACAGATTGTGAAATGCTACCCCTTTAAGGTTAACTTTAAGGCCTCCTTTTTAAGGATAACATAATAAATGTACACTCAAAAAAAACAAAAAAATGAAAATTTCTATCCATTTGGATGTGTAAGAGAGGAATTATATTTATTTTCAACTATACTTATAATAGGCTGATTAGCTAGTTCCCACTTCTTAGACAGATCAGCTAATGATTAATCTTGTCTTGACAGATAACCCAAATCAGAAATTAAATGCATTTCCTTTATGGTCTATAGAGATGATAAGATTCCAGGGAAATAAGAAGTGGGAAAATATATATATATATATATTAATATATCCCCAAGTACATGAAAAGAATATTGTTATGATTATAATGTCAAATACTAAAAGATTAGATGATATTTAGAGGTAGGGCTTGTGGCTATCTTGATATAATTTAAGAATTCTTCAAGCTGATGTTGTTATGGAAAAAATATTTTAATTTAAAAGAAGAATTAAAGCATTGGAAAAAAAACAAAGCCTGAAAATTAAGTACTGTGATACAAAAAAATAGAGAACTGTAATGATATAATGCTAGGGGGATTCAAAAGGCTTTTTTATCTCCTGCCCCACTGACTCAAAAAAAGGTAGTTACCATGAAAGGGTCTTAACGTGAAGTGTGATAGCACAACTGGTGATTAAAAGGAGGGGTCTTCATCAAGAAAAATCACACACAATAACTGGTCTCAAGAGAGGAACAAATTGAGCTGGGTTCTGAACAAACTAAGTCAGATTTTCCTTGTGAGTTTCCCAGGCAAACAAATATGCATAAAGCTGATGTGTTGGTCTCTAATTTTTTTTATTTTTAATTTACTACTCCTTTTTTTTTTAAATAGACATTACTTTGGCTTTAAGGAGACTGCTCTCTAATGATGGAGTCTTGTGGAAGGAGCTGGGCTGTCCAGCTACATAGCACTTACAAATCACTGTAATGGGTCTTGCATGAGGTTGACATAGAAGATAGCCATAAACATGTTAAAAGTCCTATAATTTTAGGATCTGTAACTCAGATCTGTAACTATTTGAGCAAAAGTGAGGTTATCTGTCCAATGATAACCTCTGTGGGTAGGTGTTTTATGGTAGAAACTTTATTTACATTATATTTTTCCCTAAAACATCTATTCCAGTCAATACTCTAGATAATGCTCTCTTAGTAAGCACTTTTCAATCTTTTTCAGTTTGCTGTGTGTTGTATGTTTTCAAAGTTATCATCTACTGCACACTATTTTGATCTGTTCCTCATGTGAGTTTCTCTACAGGGTTTACCAGTGATGTATGAGAGTGTTTTCCAAATAATTCATTTATCTTCACAATACCTCTGTGAGAAGGTTACCCCCTTTTACATGCAGGGAACCAAAGTATGAAGAGATAAAGGTGAAACGTGCACACTAATGTCAGATGCCTGATCTGAAATGCTTTAAATGTGATTATTTACATCCTACTGTATGAGGTAGGAGGAATCTATACCTCAAAATATAACTTCAGTTGCAAATAAGAGAGCTCTGCTTTTCTGTAAATCAGACCAAAAGGAGGAGATGGACACTGAGAAAACACAAAAGGCTGGGACATGGGCACCTTTGCCTGACTTCATAGCGTGTGTCTGCATCCTGGCTTCCCTGGAAAGGAAACCTAGGAACATAGCTTGGAAGGGAAATATGTCGCATATGTCACATTCAAACAAGACCCTAAGACTCTTTTCTAGACATCCTGAGCATTCTTGATGGCAGGGTGTAAAACAAATTTTGTTAGAACATATTTAACACTTGTGACTGACTACAAAATCATTGTAAAATATTATGATACTATTCTTCACCATCAGAAGGTAGATTTGTAGAACAAGCTTATCAAATATTGCCAAGCCCTTGGACAGACTACTCTGTGGAGAAAAGAGAAAAGAATAGATATTAAAGAGAAACATACTTCGTAGAAACATTTCTTACAGAATATATCCTGGAAAAAAAAAGGGGGGTGGGAGCAATAAATAGAAAATTTTAAATGTCCCTAGTCTGATTCTGCTTTACTGCAAACAGGGACCCTAGGGAAAGGAAGATTATAATTTTTTATATAGCTATGTTTAACTGTTAAAAGAAATGCCCACATACAAGGGGTAGACCTAAAGCTGTGCAGACAATTGTCAGAATAATTCCTGGTTGTTTAAAATTATATCCTAAAATCTTAATTTTCATTTCGTGCAATATGTGTATGAAAATCAGTACAAATATTTGCCACAGTGGACCAATTTACTAGATCACCTTAAAGAAAACAGGATCAAAATTGTAAGGTTTTCGCACATCCAGTTAAAACATAATAATTGATATTTCTCTCAGATGTGCACATATTGGGGAAGAATTTCAGATTTGCTCACAGGAGACCTTTATTTTCTCTCTTGCATAGCAAGTGATGACAATGATGTACATTTAATTTCTCAGCATCATTTCAATTAAGAAAATGACCTTCAGAGCAGTCTTTAAAAACTACTGAAATGCTTTAAAAAGGAAATATTGGAATCTTAAGATCTGATTTGGAAAATAAAAAGCCCTTATTTTTCAAACAGTCAAAACTGTGTCTGCTCTGCAATGCTTGCTTATTTATGTCAATAGGATGTTTTTTTTTCTTTTCTGTCCACAAACCTCATCCTGAAAATAGTCTTGTGGAGAAATAGGTTAATTGGTGAATGCTCACTTGCTATTTCACAGGCACTAGATTACCTAAATTACAGTTGCTGGACAGGGAGATGCACAACCTTGTAGAAGGGCTCGGCTAATTGTACATCTGCTTGCTGCGCTAGACCCAGCGGCCCCCCGCCCCGGGGGCTCCACTTAAAAATCCCAGTCTAAACCGGTGCACGCAAAATATTTTCCTTTTCCAGGCATGTTTCAATGCTGTTCAAACACTCTGCTTTCTATGGTACTTCATATCATTTCAAGTGATTTTTAAAATTCCACCTGCCTTATTGCATTCAGTTCCAGCACGGTCGAAAAGCGCAGGATTCACACCGCGAAAGCAGCCCCGAACCGGTGAAAAAAACGGGAGGGTGCAGGGCACGGAGAAGCGCAGCACCCGCGCAGGCAGCCCGGGGACGGTCGCCTGCTCTTCCACGGGGGACACGGGGATGCGGGGCGCACAAAGGGACGCGGCCGCCGCGGCTCCCACGCCGCGGGCATCGCTAGGTGGCAGGAGAGCTCCTTCTGCACCGCCCTCGTAATTAGGTCAGTGCACGGCAAAGTAGGGCTGGGTGATAAATAAAGTAGGTTTTTCTCTCTCCTAGTACACGCTGCACTTTAATTTCACTTTTTTTTTTTTTCTTTTCTTCTTTTTTAGGTAGTGTTACAAGGTGGATTAAAACTTTTAAAGGCAAAGAAAGAGCCCTTCTTGCCAAAGTAAATGAAATTTAACTCACTGAGGAGAAAAGGAGGGGGAAGAAAAAAAAAAAGGAAAAAAGGAAAGATGACTCCTCTCCAGTGACATTGATATTCTGTTCAGAAGAACACTGAGGAGGGGGAGGGTGGCACAGAGATGTGTGCTAAATCTCAAATCGAAACAGGCAAAATATGCAGTTTGCCAGCTCTGGTGCAAGGCAATAACATGCACTTTTTCCTTGAGGCATTTTTTCTAATTTTGCAAGGAAAATAAAATAAAAATATATTTTTAGTCAGCAAAACATGACTAAGTTCCCCTCCCAGAGATCACAGTAATGCACCTCACTATGGAAGTGGTACCAAAGGTCAAAGATACGATACCATCTCCTGCATCATTTAATCTCCATCTAAGTGGAAGCTATGTTGCCCCTAGAGCTCAGTGTCAGCTCCGGGAAAGGAAGGTACAAAGTGTCAGAAGAATTATTACAGAATGTGCTTAATCAGATTCACAAAGCTGTTCTTTCTGGGTTAAATCATGTTAAGGATTCAATTGTATTTCCAGTGAAGTCAATGCAAACCTCCCTTTGATTTCAGTAAGAACAGATTTTGCCTTCAATGCAGCATTTGTCTTCCCAAAAGACATGACAGAGAAGGAGTTTTCAGGAAGAGGAAGACAGAGAACAGGAATAATCCTCTCCACCTCTCTTGGCTTTCTGCTCCTGAAAGAGCAGAGAGAAAAACAGACCTACTTAGAATATGATATGGTTGAAAGGAACAGATACAAAAATTAAAATAAAGGTAGACATAGATACTAAAAGGGTATTTGGGCAGAATATAAAGAAAGGCCTAAATCTAAAACTGCGGTCTTATATTGAAGAGATAGGCTGAGACCAAGACTTTAAGAAAAAGCTCATACTACTTCTCCCAGTGGGTCAGTTCTCCAAGTGCTTACCAAGCTGTTTCAGCTTATGGACCTAGGTAAGTGACTCCCACCTAAAACCCACTGGGATATTTAAGATTGGTTGGGAACTGCATTAAATTCCCAGAGAGAGACCTAATTTAGTCAACATATTTAAGTACAGATAACTTGGCAGCACCAGGAATTTTACTAGTGCACCTTTATTTGCTTTAATTTTTAGTGCACCAAGTGATAGTGCTTCTACTCACTATTAATATAATAGCCTAGAGAAGGTTAGCCTTACTTGTCTCTTAGGAGAAGAATTATAGCAGCATCCAAACAAGCCATCTGAGGATATCTGGTAAGCCAAGAGGAAGAGTTGGTCCGGGAGCGCTCTTGGTATCATACAGCTGTTGACCAGGTCAAAAAATTTAACATGTAGCTGAGTAGGTTGAGGTGCAAAGTTTACGCTTTCACTTTGAAAGCAAACCCAGATCTCACCCATAAGTGTGTAACCTTCTCTAATCCTGCTCCTGACAGGGTAAGCTGATGGCTTAGGTGGTTTGGATAGTCTCCTGAGAGGAATGGCTCAGTCCTCTTTCTACCCCGAAGCCTGAGAAGGTCTCCAAGTTTCCTGGTAAATTCCCTCACAACTAAGCTATTCTATAAATGGTGAGCACAGGTTCTGTAAATCATTTGACTCTAACAGGAAAGCAGTGAACTCTACTCTTTGCAAGGGTACATGAAAGCAAACATTTCACAGACTCAGGTTTCCTCTGTTCCTCTGATCCCCTGAGATCACCCTTGCTCAGTGTTTTTCAATGCAACCTGGTAATTTCTGGAAAGATCACATTGCACAGTATACTTCATAAATCCAAATCAAGTGGAAGTGCCTAAATGACATGGCTGTGTCTCTTATAGACACTTAAGTCTTATATTGGATCTAGTACTATGACTTTGTTTCTTACTGCATTCAATGAATTTAATTATGATGCCAACTATATCAGCATATAGATTCTGCTGTGAATTTTAGAGGTCCTAATATTTTACACAGAAGAAGTGAGAAAAGGCCAACATCATCACACACACTATAAACTACACAAAGCTCTTCTCTCCTTCTAGTTGTGGGTCATCTTACTCCTCTAAGGTTTATGAGATTAAAGAAATGAACTTCTACTATATAAGAGGGAATATTGATTCTGAATTAGCATCAAACCTTGGCTATGTCATTCAGCATGGGATTTACAAGATAGTAATAATATTACTCACAACACAAAGATGCTGTGCACCTAAAAGAACAAGTGTGTTAATTTTAGAACCTCAGCTGAGGACAGCTATGAAAGAGAAGAATGCTTACACACTACTCTCCCTAAATCCTCTTCTATTATCTTTATTTCCCTTCTGTCTGAGAAAAATCAAAGACACAGAGTAGACATACAGGCTTTCCATAAGAGGCTACTGAACTGGTTTCATTTATGTGTGGCTAGTCATCAAATATCTAGTAGCATCATGGCTAGAGATTTTATTACCTAAATATTTTGTCAGGCATAGGAGAGATCACTTGTACTGCTGTCAGCACAATTTCCCATCTCTGGCAACAGTTAATGTTACCAGTGACTTAATCTGTAAATTGTTGTCCTCATCTTTCCCCTGGAAATCATGAGCTATCAAGTGAACACTGAACGTGAACACAGGTTGCAACTATCTTACACATCATATATAGCATTTAGTGTATTTGGCTTATTATCCAAAGCAATATATTCAGATAGAGTGAATTTGAAAAGAAAAAAAAGTATATATATTTGAATCATTCAAAGGAGTACGGAAAAGAAATGAGGCCATTATATGAAAATTCATTTTTTGATGGAAATACTGGATCAAAAAGCAAGACATTGGTTATAGGTATTTTAGGGTCTGGCTTGGTCAACTCTATGTTTGCTTGAAAATGAACTATGCTGAAGACTAGATTATTTTTAAAAGGTTTAGCCACCATCCCCAGGAGCCTGATAAATGTGAAAGATGATGGTGACAGCTGATGTGGCTAAAAGACTCTTGCCAATACATGGTCTGTCACTGATGATAATATCAGACCAAAAGAATCACCAGAATCTCTTTCTTAGTTTTCCCCAGCGTAAAAAAGACTTGCTTGTGGATTTAGAGCGCGACGCTTACTATTTGACAAGTTAGATTCCAAATGGATTATTTTTGTAACTACTAAACTTGAATCTGATTTAGATTTTTTTTTAACTACTCTTGGAAGCAGTCTGTTGAGTAGTAGGAGTGGTTGGTACTTTTCCAGTTTGGAACTGCTTAGCTCATGAGTTCATAAAATAACTACTACAAACTACTACAACTGAAAAGTACTGCAACAGCAGTGGAAAAAAATCTTTAAACAAGACTTTTGTAGACTTATCAACACAGTATTTTCTCTTGTTAATCGGGTTCCAGATGTTGAAAAAGAAAACACATGGTCAGAAAAGATTTTTAAATAAGAAATAATATCTTGTCTTCTTTCACTTGAAGAATTGTATAGAAATCATAATTTCTATTTTACACATGTTAAATGATGAATGCTGCAAACATAGCACAGAGTGCTGTCTTTGAGGTTACAAAATCAGTGGCAAAATATAAGATGTATTTAGCTACATCACACCAGCTATTTTCCCATAAGAACAAAAATTGTTGTGTTAGGGAAGAATTTGCTTGTTGTCTATTCAATGCTCTCTTTCTTTGTGGGGATCATCTCAAAACAGAGATACTTCATCTTTTAGACAGTGCTAGCCACAGAGCCTATTATGGAATCATGTCAGTGCCTCATGCTATAACCTCTCCTCTGTAACATGTCATATCCTTGCCACACAATCTGATGTACACATCTGCATGCCAGATATATCATGACTAGGCATGCAGCATCTTTCTGCTCATGATATTTTCCAAATCCACAACTGACAGAATTATCCTACAAGGTGCTGTACACAGACCCCATCACTTCAGTTTCACTTGCTGGATGTTAGGCAGGCACTCCGAGAATTATATCACAGAGAGCAGGCTCCAGATCATATGCCAGACCTGGGCTGTTCGTGGTTCAAGTCACATGTGTCTCTCCATCCTAGAAAAGTTGCTCAGCGCACAAACATTTGGAGATGACTTGTTCTGACTATCATATCAGTTTAAACAGATGGATTAGTTTCCATTTGTAGAACAAATGTGTTTTCCCGATAAAAGGCACAGTTCTTGATTTCTAAATTAATTTCGTTGTGTGCTGAACAGGTGAATATCGGCTGCTCATTCATGAACTTCTACACGTGAATGAGGTTGTTTGTTCAGCAGAGATATCAAACTGTGGCAAACAAGTTGTTGCAGTTTTAGTGATGAACTTAATTGGCATCCAGTGACAACAAAATAACAGAGGGTACTGCAGGTCAAACTTCAATTCCATCAGCAGAGCTCTGTGGGGAAGCTTCCACAGTACCTGCTGCACTATTGTTCCCTCTATTCAGGACTATCAGTATCTCTCTTTCTGATGAACACTAGGCTTTTTATTTTAAACCAAAAAAGCTCACAGGGGTTCTATGTGCCAGGATGGTGCAATATATGATTTGCATAAGAAAAGGTGAATAGACTCAAAATACCTCCTTGAAAAGCAAGGAGTTGAATTTTCCTTTTTAATGATAAAGAAAAGTCTTATGTCACACTCTGCATCTTATTGTGAGTCTCCCACAAAATCATTTGATTAGAAAAGCAGAGGATAATTGGCATGACAAAAACAAGGACACAAGAACTGAAGCATTATGTGCTGTTTCCACAAATATTACTGCTAATTGTGTCAATTAAATTATCTAATTAGTCTACAGTAAATCACTTGAACACATACTAACACAAATTTAAAGCATTTTTTCCAGACCGTCTGTATGGAGAAATCAAAGGGTGAGAGTTTGCATGAGCAAAGAATTCCTCTGATTTGAATTTTATTAATAATCAAACATACTTAGACAGTGCTTGGGTTGGTCCAATGTCTGGGAAGTGTTATGATCATAGTTTAAGAACTAAAAGGATTGGGCAGAAGTCAGAATCAGACAAACTCTGAACACCCTATGAATCAATTGAAATCCATGGCTGTGTTGCTGAAGATCTGAGCCCAAGTTAATAAATCTTAATAAATCTGGATATATGTGCTGACCTGTGTTGCGGTAGATTGCAGCAGGGCATACCCATCTGCAACATACTGTACAGAGAAACCAACAGAAGGAAAGCCTTTATCAGTAAATTAAATGTTCCTGGAACCATCACCTGCCACTGAGCCCAGGTTGCCCTGACTGCCATGGAACAACCCATGCCCAGGCAATTAAACTTTCTTGCATAACCAGGGAGGCTGCCCTGCATCAGAGAGCCTATCGGGGTGACTCTTGGCCGGTGTCATCTCTCAGACTATGCCAGGATTTTTTATTAGAAGAGTGTTAGATCACTGAGACCAAAACTGCCTAGGACTGTTCTCACTCTTTTGGCAGTTTAGACAGTCAATGCAATTTCCAGAGTTTTCCAGCGTTTTTAATGTAGACATGCCATCTATTTTATCTTCTGTGTGAAGCACTCTTGCAAAGTAACTATTGGTTTTATATAGAGAAGAATGAGAAAGTAGAAACAGGGATCATCACGGGTTTGATTAACGTGAGAGTCAAGCTCTCCTCCAAACTAAATCCTTTATCTCTGTCTACAAACAGAAGCCTTTGGCTAATGGCGTACTTATACTCTGCCTACACACACACACACGCAGAAAATTGGCAGGTCAAATAATAAGCTTCACCATCAAAGTCTGACCCTACGCTAGGGAAAAAGTTCTCAGAAAAATGTGATGACACATGTGAAGTGGAGAAGGGGCCTTAAGCAACTAAGTGGGATGTGTTTTCTGGTGTTTAATACGTTCTGGAAATAGTTATTTCCAAATACTTAGCAGTACAGCACATGAAACATACAGGAAGGGTCCAATTTTTTTGCAGAATATTTTGGGAAATCAGTGCTTGCACAACGATTCAGTGAAGTAGTGATGAGGAGGTTGTCATTTTCCATTCAGCACTATTTGTTGTCATTGTTCATTGATGTTTCATTTGTCACATTTCATATGCTTAATAAAGAAAAACTAAATTCTTATTTATTTGTAAAGCAATAAAACAGCTTGAAAAATGCACACATATACCCACATACATTTTGAAGTTAGCCAAATTAGCCATTTCTTTTGTCAAAGTATCTGATTATGATATGTTCTACTGTTTTTAAACACATTTTATTCTATGTAAACATATCTGAATATGATCTCAAAAAATGGATTTCCATAAAAGATTATTTAGATGTATCAAATGCTTTTAAGAAAAAATAATGTTAGTGGAATGTTGACATCAGCGGAATTTATATTCCTCAGTCACAATTTATACAGTTTTAATTAACTTTTCAAGTTGCAAAAAAGTTCTCAACATTTTTTAGACTGTGTGAAATGAGAATGCTCAACCTGAGGAAAACGGCCCCAAATCCAACTTTTGAATGATAGACATTTGTACAGTCCAGTCCATTCAACAACTCATCATTTGCCATCAAAAATTGCTATATACACAACACAGACAGAGGTTCTCACTCTTATAATGACTGAAATTACTTCCTCATTTAGCAGTCCTCCCAAACATGGGAGGGAAGATTGAAATCTCTCTCTCTCTCTCTCTCTCTTCTTTTGGACTCTGAGTCAGTTATATTTCCCCTTCCTCTATCAAACAAGAGTGCTTACATTTTATACAGATTCACAGCATTTTTTTTTGAATTGCACAGGGACTTTTCTCATTGTTCTTGAGAGCTAAAATAACTCAATGTGTACATGCTTCTGTGGACCAGTGAGCATGGTTGGCTCACAGAAATATCATTGTCTAAGAAGTGCATAACTAATTTCTAATGTTAAAAACACATCACAAAATACATGAACTGAATTTATTGGACAGCTTTTAGTTCATGTTACTTTTTTCTTTCTAATCTGAAGATCTTAAAATATTAATGATACACTTTCTTATGAATAAAGTATTTTTTAAAATGATATTTATAGATATTCTTCCAAGGACTAGTTGTATCTTGCAGAAAGAAAGAACGAAGCTTCAGCATTCTATATCATCAGGAAAACACCCTAAATCTTCAACAGTCTGCAACAGCAATGATGATGCTCTGCTTCTCACTTTGGTGTGTCATTATTGCAATCCTGTATTTTTTATTTATTATCTTTAGCTTGTTTTAGGAATTCATTAATACAGAAAAAGAAAAATGCATGCATCTTGATCAGCTACAACAAAGAACAAAGTATACATTTTATAGCTAAGCCTACACATATCTTAAAAAATAATCTAGAAAGAGTCACAATATCCTCATCCTCTCTACATTCCCGACACATCATATTTCACAGAATACTTTCCTGTACAAAAGGCTTGGCTATAAGTGAGTTATCTCAAGAAGAAACATCTCTGCTCAGGCAGAGGACCCTGAGGTCAAATATAATAGAACAACCCATACTGTTCATACAATTAATCTCTTTTGCTCTTCAAAGCAGGATGTCACACACTTATGACCTGTTAGCAATGACCCTTAGATTGTGTTATCCCTCAGTCTTTCCCATTGGACTAGAGACTCCCTGGGGTCCTTTCCAGACTGAATGATTCTGTGATCATCTGATTCTTTAACTGCAAATAAAAATCATTGTCACATCACCAAAATACAAACAAAAACGGTCCATTTGATTTTTTTTTAGAGAACTGCCAGTTCATGCCTCAGTCTTGATTATTTAACAGCTTTGCAGAATACAGTGACATATGGACTACTGCTTGTAAGAAATAGCTTCTTCTGGAAAACCTGATACCACTTTCACACAAAGGCAGTGTTATCACAGTCAAAAATATTTTTCTTTTCAATGGCTTAATTTAGTAGAATCTCCAGAAAACACAGGTGTTGATGTGACTGCCTTTTAGAGGCAAATAAGCTATCCCTGCAAATTATGCATAGTCGTGAAGCTGTGCAGAAGCTTCCTCAAACACAGATGGACTTCATCTATCTTAGAGGAAAGAAGCATCAAGGCCAGCAAAGATGGAGAGAAAGGAAGCCCGGGTACAAAAGGAGAAACAAGTCTCTCTTTTTCTTCTGTGGGACTGATTTTTACATCTTTTCTGCAGATTCAAGGTACTGAATGGCTCTGGCACATGACTTTCTAAAGGTACATCATCATGTACCAGACACAGCTTTCTATTTTATGCAAAGGTAAATATCATCAATTCTATTGATCACTTAGCTGCACAAGCAATGCACGGGTTCTACTGAAAGTTAGCACAAGTGTTGCAGTCTTTTAAGATTTTCTTTCTTTTATGGCTTGCATAACCGAGCAACCATTAGGCATTCATGTAGTCATTTCACAAAGCATTCACAGATATAATAATAAACATACATCTAGCGTGTTTTTTTTCTCCTCTGTTGGAAAGAAACAAATACTCACACAAATGGGTTTAATTTATTCATAATAAACAACAAATTTGCATATGAGCGAACTTTCCAAATGAAATGTGTTGCAAGAATTGCATATTTTTGTTTAATGAAATTGTTAGCTTTTTTAAGTTAAACTTTTTTTTAGTAGAAACTTTAAAAGTATTTGTTAAAAAGTTACTCTTTTGTATGAAGACCAAAAAAGGGCATTACAATTTGCACATTACAAGCCACATACATATATTCATTTCTGGGAGCAAAAGGCCTTATTTTCTGGGAATTCTTGTTTACAATAAAGCCAGGCATTAATCTGTCTTTACTTGCAGCTGAGAATAGACGTCCAAGGTTGATTTGGATGGGCCAGTAGCACAGGTTTTACCCCTTCATGTGGGAGAAGACATCTTGCTAATGAAGAAAATATGTTTTTCAAAAAATGCCTAAGATCTATATTGCAAATAAAATTATTCTAGACAAAAATTAAGTGCCTTCCTGGCTGGCACTTGATACTGAAATGTAAGCTCATGTAGGAGCTCAGAAAATAGCAAATAATCATTGTATCACAAAAAGTGGGGTTCTTTGGGGTGTATACATGACAGTTTGTAGTTTGCTTTCACCATGAGTCATGATTAATCTTTTCTTTCACTGAAGATTCTACAGGAAGTTGAGAGGCCCCTGGCAGCTTCCTCCTAACTACATGCTGCAATTAAGCAAGGCTCATGTATGAGCACCTCACACTACTTAGGACTACAGAGGTCTGTGTGGGGAACACTACGTGCTTGGGAAGCGGATAGCTGGAAGGCTAACAACAGGATCCGAAATTTAGCATTAATTTTCAGATGTAGTATGCGTGTGCTAGGTTTTAACACTGAGAAAAAAGGGAAGCTATTTAAAGCCCTAATATTGGACAGAATTAAGAAAGACAGCTAAAGTCTCCTGGTTAAGACCCATTTTCATTATGTTTTCTATAACGATTTGTTGCAAAGTTGGGCTGAGACAATATTATGAGACTGAGTGAAGGATGAAGAATAATTTAAAAAAATTAGAGAGAAGAAAGTAGTGAGTACAGAAAAGGAAGGATGATGATATTATAGTGATGGAAAGGAAAAGGTCGGAGACCTGTGAGGACTGTGGGAAGAGTCATGGAGAAGTATTTGGGGATAAAATTGAAATAGAGATACAGAATCCTTTTCTGGCTATTGCTCAAGGGAATGCACTTCCTTTGCCATGCAGTTTATTAAGTATGGTCTCTGGAACAGTATTTGAAATGTTAAATAGTATGTGAGAAATCCAGCAAAAAAAATAAACAGTTTTTTTCTGCATCAGGAATTTTGCAGTAATCTGATGGCCACACCTGGGCTACATTAAAAACCTATACTATACTAATAATAATGAACATGACAAAGGGAAGAGATATCATTATACCTGGCTGTGTTATAGATTTGGGGTGGCACACTTGTTTTCAAGGCCTAATGCATCCTGCTAAGGTAACCTCTGCCTACAGCACACTTAGCCAACCCTGAAAAACTATCTGTTAGAAAGAAAATACAATGCGTGTCATTGTTGGTAGGAGACACAGCAGTAGCTTCCCACTTATTAAACTGAAAATGTATCCTGTACTGTATTGCTCTGGGCTTTGACAGCATACACAGTGTGCATTTTTGATACAACACAGGCTGATCTAACCAGACACAATGTGACCCGTGCAACAAACTGCACTAAAAAGAGATTTGTTTCTTTAATGGGTAAAACCAGACAATCTCTTTGACAAAAACATTTGCAGCTGCCCTTTCATATTAAAGATAACTAGCCTTATTAATAAGCACTTGACAACATGTCGTCATTGGATTTCTGCATGTTTGTTTGTTCAGAAGCCAGAAAACACCAACATGATGTTTTGGACATATTTGCAAACTTCATACAACACCACATACAACACCGCATGCAGAGTGTGCTCTGCCTGTTGGGGTCTACTGAGCATTTCAGTTTTCATGCATGTGGACTGCAGCTATATCTGTTCTCAGTAGCAGCAACATATATATTATAGATATAAACAGACATTAAAATCTGGAGTCTTTGTGTGTATTAGGAAAAAGAAGGTTATATAGTTCTCTTCATAGAAAAGGCAAGAATGGCCTGAGTGGTCAGTGTACTTCTCTGGAATAAGCTGTTCTAGCTACAGCTCTGTCAATAAAAAATACAGCTCAGAATTGTGCTTCTTAGACAAATGCTGCCAGTCCAGCCACCCAGAGAGGCAGTATTACTGCTTTTGAAGAATAAATGTGATCACACAACTGGAAATCAGAAGGATTTGCCCTCCTAGCGATCCCCAGTAGAGATAATCAGGGAAATATTCTACAGTGGCTCAGAGACAAATGAAAACCCTTGAAAACGCTTCATATAATGAAAGCTACTTTTAGCTTTGCTCAGTCACAGGCAAAACTCTTAGCGCTTGCAAGAGAACAGCTGATGGAAGCTGATGGAAGCAGCCTCCGCAAGGCATCCGTGGGTCACGTAGCCACTGCTGTTGGGCAAGGCTCAGAGTTCAAGTAGTGCTTATAATGCATAGAAGCAAAATGAGGGAGAGCAAGAGAAAGAGAGAGAGAGGGAAAAAAATGTGAGTGCAGTTGCTTCATGTTCTGTTACAGCTCCCAGGCGTCTTGTGGCTCGCACAGCAAAGGCAGATGAAGGTACACCCACGACAATTTGCATCTTGCAGTGCACCAACCTTCTGCCCCACTCTCCTCTGAGCTAATCATTGTCCTTCCCAGCCCATGCATTTCACAGACGTTGTTCAGAGACAGTTAAATCAAGGACATTTTTATTAATCTAATAAACTGTGCTGAGAACAGAAGTTAAAAACAATTCATTTTTATTCTTGACCAGAAGAAACCCTTTACTGTTTTCTTTTTGACCCTGTGAGCTGCAAAGCAGTGATACTTCCAAATTTTAGAAGGATCTCAGGTGCCTAATTATGAAACACAAGATTGCTTTAATATGTGGAAAATGTCAAAGGACAGTTCTTGATTTTAGAAGCAGGTACAGTAGTGGGTGACTGAGGTTTTTTATTTTATGGGTGATAATTTACTGGCCATAAAAGTAAGATAAGAACTTTACACAGACACTATGCAAACAGTTTCCTGACACCCTTTTTGTACCACAACTTGTAAATATCACCCAATCCACTCAGACAGTTAGGTATAAACAACATCTTGCCATGAACTCCAGTGCTTCTTTCCTATGTCTCTTGGCATTAGCAAATATGCCAGGCTGTAAGATTGCTTTCATAGTTCTTCGAATACTGCAGACCAAACTAGTATTTACCATACATTAATATTGATATATTCACTGCTATCATCAGACTCTTGTTATTTGTAATTACTTATTATTGATAACGGTATAAGAATGATTATCCATGTGAGAAGCACAAATAATAATGGGCCTGTCAATTAATTTGAGAGCAAAAAGCTGTGTGTAGAGAGGATAAAGCTTGGGATTTGAGTCTTGTCTCTTGTGTGGTTGTATAGCCTCTCAAAACAATCACAATACCATTAGTCAGGGAGACACAGTTTAATATTGTCACAGTTACAGGGAAGTTTTTCCTGCAGTTCTGGGGGTAAAAGAATTGTTTTGCGTAGAACATGGATTGTTTTCATACACTTTGCCCCTGAGGACAAAGTCATACATTGGATATAAGCTAAAATGTCAAACCAATGATATATGCAAAGGTCATATTTAATGGACCAGGGGAAAAAAAAGGAGGAATGTAGATGACGAACTAGAGAAATAGGGTTAAATGCCACAGACTTCTGTATCTAGCCTTGCAGAGCTGCACAGGCAGTAGAAGTCCCACTGTACAGAGGGACTTAGGTGATATTTAGACATTCTGGCTTTGGTCATTACTATAGGAATGGAAAAAAAAAAGTTGAGTACACACAGAAAAAGGAAGTATTATCAGAGTGAAAATAACAGTGGTTCCCAAATGTTTTGTACAGCTGGCATTTTCAATCCACAACATTTCCCATGATCCAGAACATTTCTCAATTGCCCAATTGAAAACCTCTTTACTATATCTACATAGTTCACAGTCTGGAAGACATATAGTTATCATTGTTTATCACATTCTCACTCTCTGAAAATGGAATTCTTATATCCTTTTAGAATTATTTTGTTCTGTTGCTACTTTCAGGTTTCCTCCTTAGCTTGTGCTTCTTATTTTCAGATGTTTCTTCATTAGGATAATCCTTTTAGATGCATTCTCACCAAAAGACAGGTACACAAGCCTGTGCTTGGAGCCAGGTTATCATAGGCAGATGGAGTTCTGTTAGTGCAGATACAACAATTGCATATTTTCTTGAAATTTCATTTGTGGACTACTTTCTGCAATAGATTGATCCATTCACAACATATATTCAGAGGTTAGGCTCCTACATGGAAGATCTGTGTGCCTAAATTATACAGTTATTTCTGACAAAATAGGTAAAGGTCATAAACCATATAAAGGTTACAATAACAGGATTATACAGTAGGCATACTTGACTAAAGTTGAGCATATGTTTTCAGTCAAAATTCGTGGTTACATCAGCTTTTGTCAGTGAGATTAAAGCAAACTTCAGGCACCAAATGAGAGCCCAGTGGTGAGTTTAGGAGAGCAAGTGGTGGCTTGTGGCACTAAGCCAAAGGCAAGAATAAAGTCAGGGGACTGCTAAAAGGATACTGTAGGGAAAAGAAAGAAGAGAAATGGTAAGAAATAAGCAGGTGACAGCAAAAGTCCTCTCCTCATTTCTGTGGAGTTACAAGGTGACATTCTACATCTCATGAAGTTAAAAAGGGTTATAATTAAAAACATACACCTTACTACTTGCCTATATGTACACATACAATATATACAAACACACAAATATATGCATATTTAGATAGATAGATAGAATCTACATATATTGCTTTTTAGAGCAGGGTCATTTTGGATTAGAGGAGCCCCATTTGAACTGTAAGATAATGTAAATATAACATTGCTCAGAAATAAAGAAAAAGAAAATAGAATTGAAAGATATGAGAAATGATGGAAGCTCATTTTCAGCCTTTCATATTTCTGCATTCAGAGTCCTACAGAAGAAAAAGTGTAGTGCTTAGGCTATTTTTTTCTCTCTCAGTTGTATGTACAACAGCAATCACAGTATCTAGGCACCAGTTTTGACAAAGTTTCACTGGGAAAGAAACAGTTATTATAGGTTTCATTGTGAAATAACTGGTTATGTGTCAGCAGCTGCTGTATAGAACTGCAAATACATCAATTGCTGCACAGAATGAGTGTTACAGAGATTTGGATACACATCACTGTGCTGGAGAGACCACAGCCACTCCTGCAGGAAACTGTGCTATGATGCTGTTCTGAAGTAGATAAATTTTCCATAGAAACACACTTTTGGGGGGATCTTCAAAGAGCAAAGTTCAATACAAATAAAAGGTTCCTGCAAATCACCATTCCAAAATACATCTGACAGGCGAGTAAAGAGTTAATGATAACCCTGGTGAATTGCACTCTGACAGTCTGGTAAAGACTTGATAAGTGAAAGAATGGTTACTGTCCCCAGCAGGAAGACATGGAAGTGGGAAATCCTGTAGACACAGGGTGGTCTAATTTTGCTAAAAACTGCAACCATACCAAAGTAGGTAAGATTGCAAAAAGTGATAAGGGAGCAAGACCCATTATAATGATCACGCTGATCATGCAAAAAAAGCAGATGCTCTTATCGATCTCACATGCAGATTCTGGAAATACTGTTTTGAAAGAACGATCATAGCACAGTCACGTACTCTTCCCTAAGGATATAAAAGGCAGAGTCTTAACGAACATTAATGAGTTGAGCAGGGATCAGGAACACCGTAACAGCTCCTCTGGCTGTACTGTGATGTGAATATTCCTTCACTCCCCTCAAACTGGGATGTTGGACTAAGGTGACTCCTCGCGAGGGTGAGAGTCCCCTGTACATTCAGGGTATAGAAATGCTAACATATATTTTTCACTCCTTGCAAGGTTGAGAGGCCCCCTGTGTATTCAGGATGAAGCAATACTACAGCATTCTATTTTATTTTACTTTTTTAAAAATTTTATTTTACTTTATTCTTCCTTTCCTTCTCTATGGAATTCCTATTTACTAATTGAACAGCTGATTCCTAAAACAATCACTCCAGTAATTGCGGGATGTTGTTATTGAAAAGATCTTGAGCTAGTGAATAAAAGCAACTAACTAAAGCCCAGTGGTTGTTGGTCCTCTGGCCCACTGTCTTCTTTAATGACAGCTGGCATGACAACCTCTATGTTTTTCAAAATACGTGAGTATTAACCGCACCTTGTTCAATTGCCTAATTCTAGGAAATTGCCTAATTCTAGGAAAGACTCAAACTGGGATGGCAATACTGAGATGGCAGAGCCAACTAGTATTAGTAGTTGACTGATGCTGAGAATAATGTTTTAGTAGACAATGAAATAATACACTGTAGCTATCATTAACATAATCTCAAAGCTTGATACTGTAGTCATTTTCTAAAGCAGTCATCTGACACTTATTTTGGATTTTACAAAAACGGTCTATTAAATCAACTACCAGATGGTACTATCAGGTGGACTGCAGGGTTTATAAGAACAAGCTATATGGACCCAAATATTTTCAGTAGAATATCTGAACTTTAATTCATGCCTTTTAAAGACTTCTTCCAGAATTTTGCCTCCCACAGATAGACAAAATTAAGAGATTCCTAGATTAGAAAAGGAAGATCCACATCTTTCTCTACCTATAATGCATGGAGAAACTTTTCTGCTGGAAGTACAGGTTAGGCTACTGAGAGTATCTCTAACATCCATAGGTCTTTCTACTGATGGATGCCTTGAGGAAATATTTTGTACTTCTGTATATTTCTTGAGTGTATACTGTCTAATTCTTCTAATAAAAAGATATACGTTTTGTCATAAAGTGTATACAAGGCAAAGTTTAAATTCTCATTTCAGCCTTCAGCTAAAAACTTGTTCTCATATGTAGAATGCCATTGTCTCTGTGTCCATTATTCATTGGTATATTTTAAGTACTCTTGTTCTCTTGTGGGCATTCTGAGAAAAAAATCTGGCATGTTAAATTTAAAAACAAAGCTTTTATAAAAATAGGTAATTTGAAAGGTGTGAAGAACAACAGGAGTTAAGATGGAGCTCATGTTCTAGCATGCTTTTGCAGTCAAGGCATTTGTTCAGGTCTGTATAATTGAGAAGTCTGACACCTAAAGCCCAGGTGGCATCACTGGGTCATAAAGCTACTGTTATGAAAATTCTGTTGGTACTATTTTGCTTATATTCCAAGCAGTCTTCAGCAGCTTATCAGCTACCGTATCTTGTGTTTTTGTTTTTTTTTTTTTTTTTTTGTCTGCCTTGCCTCTTTAGAGTTTATAAACACAGACAACTGGATGGCAATAGCCTATATTTCCAGGTTTTTATATTGAGGTCATCAAGGGATACACTCACTATTGCCATGGTGCGATTTTCATGTGTATGGCAATATCCAGAAAAAAGCTTTTGGTGTTTAAACTGCTTCAAGTGGTATCAATAGAAATCTTTCAATTATTATTTTGTGTGTGTGTGTATATTCTCTCTACTACACACAACCTTCAAACCAGGAAGACATTTTTGGTATGAAACTTCAGCTGTATATGCTAAGCCTAATTTTGAGTGAAATATGACCTTGCATTGCTGACGCTTAATACTTAAGGAAGAGTAATATTCAAAGCTCTAAACTTTAAGTAGAATAAATATTTCAATGCTTTCCTAACACTTCATTTCAGGAAAAAAAAAAGATTAAAAAAATAATAAAAAAGCACAGGGGAAAAGTTAACTTTAGCAATAATTTTTGTCTTCTACTCACTGAAAATGTAGTTTCATTTTGAGTTTTGGGCACATGTTGGGGTCATTTTTTATTTTATCAAAACAGTTTTCCCATCTTAATTAAAATCAGTGGACTATCCAATTCTGTTAGATTTGAGGAAGAAGAGTTTGTTAATTTACATTTAAATAAAACTGATTTTCAGAACTTTTGATATAGTTGCATTTTTAATATCTCTTGCTTCATATTATATTTATAAATGTTACCACTGGTATTATAGGAAGTCTTGGCTCACAATTCTGATTGTAATTCCTCATTAAGAGTCCTGGCTTTGTAGTCATGGTATTCTAAGAACAGAGCTACTATGAAGTATTTAAGTGGAGTTATTTTTTATTAAATCTATTAGTACAACTGGAGAAGAGATGATTTGAAGAAGAACTTGTGTGCTCAGAATGGTGCTGATCATTTCCAGCTGTTACATTTGGTCTAACAGAATATATCATACATTATTGCAAAGAATATAATAAATCTATTGCTGTCGCATGGGTGATGTCTTTCCTTACCAGATGTTTAACGATCATCAAAGAGCCTGATGTTCATCTTATGCACAGTTCTACATATTTCTGATTACCAGATTAACTCGATTTTTTCCCTTTGTTGCTTTCTTCTAAACTTATTTCAAGAGTTAATTTTTTTCATTGAAGAGTTTTGTACTTGTATTTTAGTAATTGCGTCATTCAAATATATGCAGAATGTTTACAGTACAAATGAAGCATCAAAGAACTTCAACTAACTCCTGAATTTTGTGTGCGATTAACACGAATTCTCTGCAGTACAAAAAGATGTGAGATCTTCTCAATATACTTGCACTGTAAAGTATGCATACAGTATGTAAGGTATACAAAACAAATTGCTCTTGCGATGTATCCTTTTTTGCCTTTTGGTTTGTTTTGTTTTCAAGTGAGAATAATAATGGAAATTTACCTGCTGTCACTGAGTAAAGAAGTTTTCTTAATGATTTCTTAAATCATTTCTCTAAGATACATCATTTCTCTTGGTATTTAATTTTATGCCATGATATGTCCATAAAAATTCACCTTATTAGTCTTTTTGAACTGGTTTCTGCTAAATACTTTTTCTTTTGATACTGTAACTTTATGGGCTCAGTATTAACAATGACTGGAAATGTTTCATTGATCTGAAGGTAAATGGTATCATATTATTTTTGAGACTGCTTTCAGTTCAGACTTGCTGCTGTCACTGAAGATAAAATGACAAAGAAATAGTTTTACTTTTGGAAAAAAAAGAAGAATCGGAATATTTTCCTAGTTAAATTGTAATAAAAAATAATAAAATAAAAAATAAAATAATAAAATAAAATAAAATAAAATAAAATAAAATAAAATAAAATAAAATAAAATAAAATAAAATAAAATAAAATGTGGTTGTGATGAGATAGTAAAAAAAATGAAATGCCATTTCAGAGCCAGTTATTATATTACAGTTAACAAACCCCCCAAAAATTCAAAATATTAATTTTAAATTTAGAATTTCCTCTCAAAATCTTCTAAAAAGAACATTTTGACAATTTCAAAACAGTTTTGAATCCAAAAAGTTAATTCAGATTAACCTTTCTTTAGAGTGACTAGGCATAATTTTCTCTTGATGTGCACAAGTATTTATGTACAAAAGAAGAATACAGGCATTTTTATGGTTATCACAGAAAATCAAATCCGCTGCACACTTCAGTAACCTTCTTACTGAATAATAAGGATCAGAATTATTGTGCAAGCAATTGTTATCTTTGCAGTGTGTGCACAATGGACCAAATTTCTTTGGACAATTTCTCTGGAATGACATATTACTTTTTCAGTTAGAAAAATTTCATTTTTGTCCAATTTTTTCCCTTTTTTTTTAAACAACAACAACAACAACTATTTCTACTAGAAGACAACATGCATTTGATTTGCTAATGCTACCGAAAGCGTCTTTTTCATTCACTTCCTTCCTTTCATTCACTTCTTGCATTTAGGCAGTTCAGGTGTGCTAGTTGTTTGATTTTTTCATTGTTTGTATTCGATGCTACTCTGATGTCAGGTAAAATGTCTCAAAAAAGAAACAAGGAGAGCTTCATTTAGCACTATCAACATCAATTATACATGAGCTTTCCTTACCTAAGAAAGCTGAACATTCAGACTTGATCTTAAACTCTAGTCCTAAGAGCACAGACTCTCTTTCAGCTGATATAGTAATGATATTCTATATAAAGCAACCAAATACTACATGGATTTTACTAAATCTATCTGTGCAGACTTACATATTGTTCAGGGAGGTTTTCTACCTTATGGAAACACTTGAAGGTATGTTTACATGCTTAGACTGTCAATATTGTGCCTGAGATTTCATTGGCAACTCCTACCAGCTTTGTGACTATTCTGCACCTAAAACATCTTGTATCATGTCCAACCAATGCTTAGTGAAAGATGATACGCATACAGAAAATAAAAATAAAAATATTAAAATAAAAATAAAAAAAGGAAGGAAAGAAGGAAGGAAGGAAGGAAGGAAGGAAGAAAGGAAGGAAGGAAGGAAGGAAGGAAGGAAGATGCAGCTTACAGATGCAGCTATGCATACGCGAGAAAAACTCAGTGATCGACTTGAGACAGTCATAACTGTGTCCTTAGAAAAGGTTGATTATTCTCTTTTTCTGCAAAATAGTTTGTAGCCAGTTTAGATTTCTTCAGCTTGAAACTTACCAGAACATTATGTCATGCCCATTTACTGATTGATTTAATTATACTGTGCAACAGAACTTGCCAACATGACAAGATGTAATGTACTGTTACTGCAATAAGCTTGGAATTTCAGAGAGAAATGCAATGTACTTTAAGTTCCCAGTTCCCACATACTCATTATCTATTAATATTGGATGAAACTTCTTGACAAATGCATTTTCATGAACACTGTGTTTCCATTGGTGGTATATTGGGCAGTTATATTTAAATCTTTTACTGCATCATTTAATCATTAATACAAAGTTAATGATTTTCTATTAATGGTATTGTACGGCCTTATACTTGATTTGCATTTGTATGTGGCAACTATATAGGTAGCTAATATCCTGCTAAACCTAAATCTAAATGCATTTATCTGCACAAACATATTTTCATTCTCTAAGGCAGGATATGAATCTTGTGGTCATTGTTTATCTAAACATTAGTCTCTTTTTTTACATGACATGCTAAGTAGTTGGGAACTTCA
Organism: Crypturellus undulatus; assembly: GCA_013389825.1. Lineage (NCBI taxonomy): Eukaryota > Metazoa > Chordata > Aves > Tinamiformes > Tinamidae > Crypturellus > Crypturellus undulatus. The sequence continues at coordinate 704,476 of VWPW01023954.1, forward strand.
AAAATATTTTCCTTTTCTCATCATATCAGGAAATAAATATTCTTTGGGTTCTTAAGTTCTGAGAGTTACAGAATGATATGTTACAAAAGGCAGCACAGGACATGGCAAGGCTGTGAAGGTAAGAACATCTGAAGAAGAGCATAGAAAAGGTAAGAAGTTTATTTATGGTCATAAGCAGGAAATAAATAATAAGACTGAAAATAGAGAGATAAATTATTTGCCCAGGTTCAGAGAAAGCTATTGACAGTCCAGTATAGACGCTTTATGTCAAGTATACTTCATTTTCTTGTGTCAAATCTAATCAATCATTTTTCAGTATCTGTGATATCACATTCTATAAATGCAAACTGAATATGGATATATTCAAGATATATATACATAAGAAAACTATATTAAAAGATGCAACTACCTAGCACCTTTAATGAAATCATTGAAGCAACGTCCTTCAACTGGAAGGACAGAGAGAAATATTAAAAATCTACCAAGACAGAAATAAAAAAGCTTGAACTTGTAATGGACAAAAAATTACTCAACAAATGCACTTTGTCATTATACTGCGAATTTCACTCCTTTTTCGGAAGGTGAGGGTCTTAAAATAGCAAAGACTTAAATACATCATTACAGAAGTCCCACTAGAATAAAATTAGGTAGGTTTGAATGTAACTGAATGAATCCTTGTTTCTGAGTTACAAATAATATGAGTGTGTGCCTTAAGGAAACTACATCCATCATTGACTTGTTTTGATATACATAGTCCCCACAGATTACATCTATCAGGGATGAATACACCTGACTTGAAGTAAAATCCCAGAGCCTTGTGAAGGTTTGTGCACTCCTCCAGTGATATGCAAGGAGAATGTCCTGGCACAGGAATGGAGGGAGAAAATTGCTGAGCCAATGGCTGGCTAGAGCATTCCTAGGGAAGTAGTGCTAAGAAAAAAGATGTGCAGCTTTCACTCCTTCAGCCCCTGGAGCACCAGCCTATCTTAGGCTCTCTTTTGTTTCTTACGTATATATATGTATACATACACACACACACACACATATATATATATACACACACATATGTATGTATATACATATCAGTGGGTTAAAACTAGTCAGCATTGTAGGGAAAACAAAATTTTGCCACATCAGGGATGAAGGGATGATTTTGCTTCTGAAGTGAAAAGAGAAAAAAAAAGTGAGAACAGAAGTATCTCACAGAGTGGATGTCCCTTCCTGTTGATTCCTGTTGATGCTTCTATTACCCTTTTTCTAGAACCCATGCAGAAGCCCCTCTGCATGCATTTCTCTTAAAGCAGAGTGTATGTGTATAAATATACATATACTTACACATGCACATACATATATATATTTGGTATTTGGATATACTTGCTTATATAAGGCATAAAATCCTGAACTATTTTGCACATGCTCTGTTATCGAGTTACAGAACTGTAATTTGATGGCTAAAAATTTTCAGCCTTCATTACAGACTTGACTTAAAATAGTGAAAAAATAATGTGACTTTTAAGGTTACATCTTCTGACCAAAGAATCAATTTTGGGGAAAGTGTAGTTATTTCAGTTTCTTTGTAGTCCATACGTGTATTAATAAACCCAATAATGACAATATTTAAGTAAATCCACTACACTTTTATGTCTTTTTCCTACCTTTGTCCCATTTCCTGCTTATAGTGAAGCACTGACAGTGATATTCAGAGATACCAAATTTACATTTAAACTTACTTTTGTCAGTTTTTTTCTATAAAAGTGTAAGGATTATTAATGGACGATTTTAATAACTATCACAACCACCACTACTGTTACTCCTTATTTTCTGAATTGTCTCTGTTTGTAAAGATGAGAGGACCTGACAGGATTTTGAACTAAAATCTGAATTTCTAGACATATTCTTTCTAACAGATAGGTCTTTGTCCTTCTCCAAATACATTGTTTTTCTGAAATGTTTATTTAATTTCTATAGTAGTAGAAAATACTTGCAAGTACTTTCTGGCTCAGAAAAATGAGTATAAAACATATATTAACAGAAACTTTGCTAATGATTCTACTGAAAATGAGCAATGTGAATTCTTGTTCCACAGTTCTCTTTGCTGCAAAAGAAATTAGTGATATTATAAAAGAAACGTCTGTATTAAAATATAATATGCAATTTATTAAAATGAACATATAAGAATGTGAATATTCATGGCTAGGTACTCTGCTAAGAATAAAGTAGGTTTTTTTTTAAATAGCAACTTTCCAACTCTGATTTGGATTTTTTTTTCTTTATTTTCATCCTCATAAGAATATTCAGAGAAATTCTTCCCACACCAGAAAATATTTAATTCTATTTTTTATGTAATTCTAATATGAAAGTTCTCCCATGATTAAGTCAATCATTATGTTTTTTAATGTTTCTTTAAAGTTTTCTTCATGAAACTGAATTTATAACAATTTATCACAAATATTGCAGGAACATTGTATCCTTTTTATTGACAAATTCATTTCATTCTTACAGAATAAATATGAGGAACTGAAAGCCTGAAATATAAGTGCTTTTCTTTTTTTTTTTCAAAAACATACGTTAAGCTTCCCAAAATAAATTCTATCAATATTGTTTATATAATGCTCTGCAATACAGCATTGTAACATATGATGTTTTTACAGAGATGAAATTCCTTATTTTGGATTTCATGAGGATTGTTATAGTGTCCAATCTGTATATTCAGCTGAAATGCTATTTTTACTGGCAGTGAAGAAAACAGAATGTTTAAAATAAAGAGATAGATCAGTGAGAATGAAGAGATAGTGTAGCAAAGAGATGGGGGAAAGGAAGGGTTTAACGTTTTTGTGCTTTTGAAAATTGCTAGATTATAGGAATTGGCAAATAGAATAATCATTTGCATAGATATTTGGCATATGCTTATGCATCAGATGATTTATGTAAGATCCTCATAGGCTCCAGTGATGAGCATACTAGAAATACAATAGATGGATGAATGGAAGGTACTCAGTGAGGTGAATGTGAATTGGAAAGTCAATATCAATTTGAAAATCAATCAGCAAGAATAAGACTGCTCAGTTTGTGTGCACAAAATATTGGGTTAACGGCTGGCTGTAAAGGCTAGGTGGGGATTTCTGAATTCTACAGAAAATACTTTCTCTAGCAGTGTTTGAATGTTTGCAGTAAAACATGTGTGATTCAATTGTTTATAGCTCAAGATATCACAACCTTTTCTGTACCAGAACCTTCTCTCCCATTCCCAGGAGCTTGCCCTATCTATATAGGATTTAGATGAGACTCATTTCCCTTTCAGCTACATGAGAAGGGCAGGGTATTTGTAACTCCCTGACCTATGGCTAAGAACCCCAGGGTAAGTCAATTTTTCAGATAACTGTTTTTGTGGAGACATTTGGCTGCCCTCATCTTCACGCCACTTTGAAAAGGTTACAAAGAGAAAAAAAAAAGTTCTTATTCCAAACAACCCAAAATATATAAAGCACATCCCCAAAGATGAACCTATTTGTACAGAAAACTACTTAAGAGCAGTCATTGTCTCTTAGTACATTTTTATAAAGTCTTGGATCATATGATCTCTCCTTTGACTGAAGCTAAAAGCATTACCTTTCCTAGAACTACATCCCAAAATATATTAAAATGAATTAATTTTTAAAGCAAGGAGCTCTAAAATCAGGAGATATCAGAGTTAATACTGATAAGCCTTAATTTAGGATATATATTCTTCATTTAGATAAAGTCCTATATTCTGTACTCCCAGCCTTATTTCTTGCTCAGAAAGGGTTATGCTGACTGTATGAATGACAGATAACATTTCATTCCATCCTCTTTGTTCAGGAGTGGCAACATACTTTGTTTACCATACCCTTAAATCAGGCTCTGAGTACAAAATTATTAATATCCTCTTGGCTTTTGTTGTTGTTGTTATTTTATAGCACTTACTGCTATAAGGGCTGAATAATGCATATCATTTATCAGCTCACCTTTTCAGTACTTTTGTGACATGAATTATCATTATCATTTTATAGGCATGGAGACAAAACCCATATATACTTATCTCAAAAGATTACAGTCATTTTGGATGCCCAGCTAAAGATGATTTCTGGATGATTTGGATGCCCAGGTGATTTTTTAGACATCTTATTGCATCCCAGCATTATTTCCCAAAATACAGCTTGTGTGGAATTTAGGAACAGATGTAGCAACATAGTATTTCTGAGAACCAGAGATATAAAATCTAAAAAAGTGGGCACTAAAAATAGCATTCATATGAAAATCTGGTTTTAGGTGACTTGCATTCTACTACATTAGAACATCCTTGCAGTGATGGGGATAAATCTATTTCTCTTTTGCAAAGCTAACTGTTTAAATCATAAATCACACTTTCTTTTGCTGAAGCTGTTTGCTTCACTCGTGCAATAAACAGAAGGGAAATTCCTCAGACAAAGGTCCTTCACAAAGCAGTTCTAGTTTATTGCAAGGAACAGTAGAACTGTTAAGACAGAAAGAAAGAAAAAGAATGAAAATATGAAAATATGAATCTCCTCTCTTAGAGGAGATTCATGAACTTTAGAATAATAATCTTTAAAGTTTCATTATGTTTTATGCTATAAAACAAAAATCAAAAAAAAAATGCAGAAAGAAACTACTTCACGCCCAACAAAGTACAAGACTTCCCTCTCTTGCTATAAATGCACAAGGAATGCATTCATAATGTTCTCAGTATGGAAAATACGCTACTTACTGATCAGCATCTCCTGAACATCCATCCTGCAGTGTTTACATCCATAAGGATGGACTCTCCTTCCTGGTGACTTTCCTGTGTTAATCAACCTTTCTGCTATAGATATCAATAAGTCACTGACTACAAAGTGTTGCCAATCCTTTGCATGCTAGAGACCAGGTACTCAGAGATCCCTAACACTGTTGATTATCCTGGTAAAAGAATGTACACAGAGTAGCTAAGTGCTCTGTGAATCATGCTCTTATTTATATTTTCCTTTCAGGGAGTTAGATACAGCCCCAAACTAGGTAGGAAGCGGAGATAAGAAGCTGACTGGCCAACTAACTTCATAGCATTGACTATATAATCAACATTAACAGATACTATTAATGACTCCTTAGCAGTTCTCTGCTTGGTAGACAGAGATTCCCATCTGGCTTCCCATTTTAAAGATGAATTTGCCATGCTTAATTCATATTCTCTTTGTATTTTTTCCTAATTCAAAATATTCCAAAAACATAAAAGCTTCCAAACAGAAATACCATCCAGCTCTAAGTGTCAGCTTTTTTTCATCTATTCTGCCAGAAATTAAGGCTTAGAGCCTGTTTTGAGTTATATCAATATTATACAATTCAGAATGCATGAATATAATTGTTCAGCAAAGTGGCTGTACTTTGTGCTGAGGGATTATATCTAATGAGGTCACTTGACTCATTCAGTCAGTGGTGTAATGTATCTTTGCAATTTTAAATCACGTTACCAATTTTTACAGCCTGCCTTACTTGAATTTTTTAATGTAGACACTAAAATTGAGCCATCAAAGCAATTTCCTGAAGATTGCCAAACAATCTTAATACAGTTGGTACTATAAATTATTAAAACATGCTATGGTAAAAATGTTAACATAGACAATCGATCCATGTCCATAAGTGGAATCTTGCTTGTTTGAGTGCTAATTGCTTTAAAAAAAAAAAAAAAATCTGTATAATCTCTAAGACATATTACCTGCTAGGCCTGATACTCTTCAAAGCTGCCTAAGGGCATCAATTTTAATGGGTCTTTGCTTCCAAAATCCTTAGGCACTCCTGGAAAGTCTAAACAATATCCAAATTATAATTTTTTTTGAAATGAAATATCCCAAAGATTCTGCTTTTCTAAGCTTGTGAAGCAATGATACTCACTAGTTGGTACTACGAGGATTCCCATGTTAATGATAAATAATAATACAACTCATAATATGGACCTGTTAACTTTCTTCTGTTAAGTTATACTACCCAAAGCTATGTAAAGGTACTTTTTCTAATACAACCCCTGAAAGCTATAATGATGGGTATAATGACGGAAAGATGCTTTCTTGTTTTAATTAATACATGTGCATAATTTCAAAAATGACTTAGACATTGCTTTCATTAGTCCAATTCTTTTGGTCATAGTGAACACTGCCTATGCAATTTTCCAATTAAAATTACAATTCTGTGACTGTAATTGAAGCTTTATCTACCGATCCATTAGCTCAGTACAGAAAATGATCTAAATGTTACAACTTGATTACTTTTTCCTAAATAGCCATCAAGGTTATATATTCAATTCTAAATATATCTGCACAAACTATGTAAATAAAGTTTTTCATTACGTAGAAAAAAAATGCAAAACATTTAGCCAACAGCATACTACAGCATATCTCAAAATTAAGCCCATATTACCACCTTGAGAAAGTGCATGTAATATCAAACTTTCATCTCTGCAATAGAGGGTAGGCCATTTAGTTATTTTTCCCTTGCATTTCAGTTGGCAGCTAGTTGCGAAAAAAGAGTTAATTATTCCTCTAAAATTTATATTTATATATATATATATACACATAACCTAGAAGTACATATAGTGTAGTTAGTGCTTTTATTTTCTATTATTTTTCTCCCTAAACAAACAAACACTTGAAAGGATATCCATGTATTTATGGGTGAGACAGTAGCTCACTGGGGCCTGAGTTTCTTTGTCGTGGTCAAAGGAACCTGAAATAAGTCTTGCTGCTCAGGATTCTTGTGATAATATTTATACTCCAGCCTTTTGGAATTGTATTTTCTTCATTTATGTGCTATACTGATATTTGGCCTAATCCATGATCGGACCTTGCCTTGTTTCAGGTCTGTCCCTGTTCTTGGCTCCTCCATTTCCTGGCTTTTCCTAGCCTTGGCATCTGTACCTGCTTCTATTTCTACCATTTATTTAAGTCTATGCTTATCACTAGGTGTGAATGGCTGTCTAGGTTGCTGACAATAAAATGAACACATACTCACACACATCTTGGCTACTTTAAATCTGAATTTTAACCTCTATTTTGACCTGTTTTGGTGGGGTTTTTTGTTTGCTTGATTGCTTGCTTTTGTCTTTCCTATCACACACTGGCTATTGATTGCTAACAGGTCAGCACGGATTCATCTCCATCATTATCATGCGTGAGCAACCTAATCGCCTTGTGTGATGGAATGACTGGCTGGATAGATGAGGTGAGAGCAGTGGATCTATCTCGACTTCAGCAAGGCTTTTAACACCATCCCTCACAGCAACCTCTTGGGCAAGGTCCAGAAGGGTGGGTTGGATGAGTGGACAGTGAGGTGGATTGAGAACTGGCTGGATGGCAGAGCCCAGAGGGTTGTGATCAGTGGTGCAGAGTCTAGTTGGAGGCCTGTAGTTCGCAGTGTCCTCCAGGGGTCAGGCCTTAGCCCACTCCTGTTCAATTTATTCATTAATGACTTGGATGAGGGGACAGAGTGCCCCCTCAGCAGGTTTGCTGATGATTCCAAACTGGGAGGAATGGCTGATAACCCAAAGGGTTGTGCTGCCATTCAGAGGGATCTAGACAGATTGGGCAACTGGGTGATGAGAACCTTCACGAAGTTCAATAAGGGCAAGTGCGAGGTCCTGTACATCTAGAGTACTGTGTTCAGTTCTGGGCTTCCCCAGTACAAGAGGGATGTGGAACTACTGGAGAGAGTCCAGTGCAGGGCTACAAGGATGATCAGGGACCTGGAATATCTGCTCTATGAGAAAAGGCTGAGACAGCCTGAAGAAGAGAAGACTGAGAGGGGACTTGATCAGTCTATATAAATATCTTAAGGGAGGGAGTGAGGAGTATGGGGCCAGCCTTATTGATAGTGAGGGTGACAGAGCACTGGAACAGGTTGCTAGCAGAGATGGAGGTTATGGTTGAATATCTTCTCTGGAGATAGAACTGTACTTGTACTGGGGAGCCCATAACTGCACCCAATACTCCAGGTGCAGCCTCACCAGAACTGAGCAGAGGAGCAGGATGCCCTCTCTCGACCTGCTGGCAACGCTCCTCCTGAGGCAGACCAAGATCCCATTGGCCTTCTTGGTCACGAGGGCACATGGCTGACTCATGGCTAACTTGTTGTCCTGTCAACCAGGACTTCCAAATCCCTCTCCACAGAGCTGCTTTCCAGCAGGTCAACACCTAATCTGTACTGGTGCCTGGAGTTATTCCTCCAAAGGTGCCAGACCCTGCATTTGTCCTTGTTGAATCTCATAAGGTTTCTCTCTGCCCAACTCTCCAAGCTGTCAAGGTCCCTCTGAAAGGCAGCACAGCCTTCGGGAGTGTCATCCACTCCTCCCAGTTTGGTGTCATCTGCAAACTTGCTCAGAGTAAACTCTGTGCCCTCATCTAAGTCATCGATGAACAAGTTGAACAGCACAGGGCCCAGTACTGATCCCTGGGGGACACCACTAGCCACAGGCTTCCAACTAGACTTGGCCCCATTTATCATGACCCTCTGAGCACTGCCATCAAGCCAGTTCTCAATCCATCTCACTGTTCACTCGTCTAACACACATTTCCCCATGAGCAGGTTATGGGAGACTGTGTCGAAAGCCTTGCTGAAGTCACGTTAGATAACATCCATGGTTTTCCCATCGCCCATCCAGCCAGTCATCCCATCATAGAAGGTTCATCAAACATGTGAATCCATGCTGACTACTCCTGATCACCTTCTTTTCCTTGACATGCCTAGAGATGGTCTCTAGCATGAGCTGCTCCATCACCTTTCCAGAGATGGAGGTAGGGCTGACCGGCCTGTGGTTTCCTGGATCTTACCTCTTGGCCTTCTTGAAGACTGGAGTGATGTTGGATTATTGCAGTCCTCCACCATCTCCCCTGCTCTCCATGACCTCTCAAAGATGATGGAGAGCGGCTGAGTAATAACCCCCGTGAGCTCCCTCAGCACTCTTGAGTGCATCCCATCCAGACCCATAGATTTATGGGTGTCCACTTTGTCTGAATAATCCCTAACCCAATCCTCTTCGGTCAGCAGAAAGTCTCCCTCTCTCCCACTTCTCTCTCTTGTCTCTGTAGTTCATGGGCACTGGCCTTAGCAGTAAAGACAGAAGCAAAGAAGGCATTTAGTAACTCTGCCTTCTCTGTACCCTCTGTCACCAGGGTACCCTCCCTGGACCAAGGTTTTCCCTAGTCGTCTTCTTGCTGCTGATGTATCTATAGGAGCCCTTCCTGTTGTCCTTGACATCTCTTGCTATCTTTAATTCCAAATGGACCTTGGCCTTCCTCGTTGCATCCCTGCATTCTCTGACAATGTTCTTCCCACATTTTCCACATTATGTATGTACTGTTTTTATCATTAAGTTTAACCAACAGCTCCTTGCCCATCCATGCAGGTCTCCTGCCCCCCTCTCTCAACTTCTTTCTTGGAGGAATGCACAGATCCCGAGCTTGGAAAAAGTGGTGTTTGAATATTAGCCAACTCTCCTGGGCACCCTTTCCTTCTAGGACCCTTTCCCAGGGGATTCCTCCAAGGAGCTCCATGAAGAGGTCAACGTTAGCTCTTTTAAAGACCAGAGTTGCAATCCTACTTGTCCAACTTTCTCTTCACAGTATCGTGAATTCCATCATCTCATGGTTACTGCAGCCAAGACTGCCCCCAACCTTCACATTTCCCAGTAGACCATCCCTGTTTGTTAGTATCAGGTCTAGCAGCGCCCCTCCCCTTGCTGGCTCATCAACCACCTGCATCAAGAAGTTATCTGCAGTGCTCTGCAGGAACCTCCTGGACTGCCTGCTCCTAGCTGTGTGATTATCCCAGCAGACATCAGGGTGGTTGAAGTCCCCCGTAAGGACCAGGGTCTGTGATCATGAGGCTTCTTGCAGCTGCCTGTAGAAGGCCTTGTCCACTTCCTTTCCCTAGTGAGGAGGACTCCAGTAAACTCCCACAACCACGTCACCCCTGGTGGCCTGTGCTCTAACCTTCACCCACAGGCTCTCGATTCATGTTTTCTCCTTCCCTCTACTGAGCTCCATACATTCCAGTTGCTCTCTCATGTAAAGAGCAGCTCCGCAACCTCCCCTTCCTGGCCTGTCCTTCCTGAAAACCCTAAAGCCATCCATGGCCACGTTCTAGTCATGAGAGCTCTCCCACCATGTCTCAGTAATTGCACTGAGATCATGGCCCTGCAATCACTCACACATCTCTAATTCCCCTTGTTTATTCCCCGTGCTGCATGCGTTTACACGGAGGCATTTGAGTTGGGCTCCCAGTGTGCTTCTCATTCTATCTGGGGCAGCTGCGACTTGACTATGTGGGCCCTTGGTAGTTCTCCTATTTGCCATTTAGCATATAACATATATTTACATATATACCATGCATATATATAAAATCTATACAATATAATATGTATTTACATATAGAACATATATTCATATTTGACATATATGTTATATATGTGGCACACGTAGAGGAGAACTCTACGTACACACTGCATCTGTGTCGACAGCTTGTCAACATAATAAATTAGAAAGGTTGAAATGTGGAAAACTGATAAGGGAACATAAGGACACTAAAATAATTAGCTGGCTGAGAGAACTATTAAGACCTAAGAACAGTATTCATTGAAAGCTAGATATGACAAAATTATTAATAGCAGTTATTCAATAAATGAAAAAAATATAATAATTAATATCCCAGTTTTGTATGCCAACCAAGAAAGAAGGGAAATGAAAACAATGAAGTATAAACTAGTTCTGTAGTAACTGAGAAAGATGGCAGGCAACATCTATTATCAATACTCAAGGAAGACAGTGTGGAGAGTGGGATTACTGTTTGAAATTCAGAAAAATGACAATACTTAAGCAAGATACTGTTGAAAGATTGAGGCTCCCTGTTGTTTCCAGAGATGCCTTCAGAGTATCTTAAAACTACTGTCCTAACCAAGCCTAAATTAAATTCTCATCTTTGCAAAAGCAACACAGCCTGACTCCTACTGAGGGGAGCTGATGCCTGTATCTTGTCTCCCTGAGATGGTGTGCATTCTTTTCTTAGAAAATGTGTGAGAATATATTTTACATTTTAAAATACAAAAATAGTGCAAAATCACAGTACTACATAATTCTAAAATTCAAGCATCAGGTACCTTGATTAAACATTTTCAATTAAGATGGTATTCAAGAGTCCTCAAAAATTGTCTGGGGAAATGTCTATTCCTCTGATTTTCATGTTTAATAAATCACCAATAATAAAATTCCATCAGCCCGAAGAAGTCCTAATCTGCCATATTCAGTAGCTGGTGATCCTTATATCTGTCCTAAGTAATAATGGAAATCCTAATTCACAGATAAGAAATTTGATGATAGGAATACAATTAATGCTAACCAATATGGCTTTACATGAACTAGACCTGATCAAAGAAATCTAATTCTATTTTTTCTATTAGATAACAAATCTGCCTGAATAAGTAAGTGTGCAGATGACCTATTCAGATCAGGACAGGCATATGATACAGTACAGCCCAGAACTGTAATTAACATTATACAATATCATTAAATACACATGATATATATACAAATGGAATAGATTAAGAACTAACCAGCAGACGAATCTTGAGGTGTATGTTCCAAATGGGGAGGAGCATGGGATATGTGTTTCCAGTGAAGTTCTGCTTACTCAGGATGATTGGAGAAGTACCTCCATCTAATAAAAACGAGCACGGGGGATTCAGGCTGTTGTTGGGTTTCTGAGTAAGCCAGGTCCTCTTAAGTCCAACCAGATTCAGCAGAATCAAATGAAAGTCACATGTCTTTAGCAAGTAGTACAGGACATGTGAAATGAAAATCAAGTAGGATTTAAGAGCTTCAGTGGACAACTTAACGTCTCTCTTCAGTAAGATGCTGTGGTAAAAGGACTAAGAGGAGAAGCAGAACAAAGTTATTGAATTTATCTCTGTTATAAGATTTAGTGAGATTTAATATTGAAATACCATTCACAATTCTTATGCCCCCACTTTTTAATTAATGTCATAAAATTCAGATTTTTTCACAGGATTCAGTGAACTGCCACAGAAACTATTTGAATGTTAGACATAGTTTTTAATGCTTTCCAAAAATGGACTTAAATGCTTATAAGAACAAGACGGAGATGCAAATTGATTACCATGCAGCTATACTTTCATGGGAAACAAATACCAGGGATCAAAACGTTCCATAATTTATTGGATAAAGGCACTGGGTTTTGTTATACAAACAGCCAATACACAGATGTTTAAGCCAGACAAATTCAAACGAGAAACAAGGCAAAATATTGAACAGCTGGTGCAAGAACAGATAAGTATAGATAGATTCTAAATAGAACTCTCTTTACTATGAATAATCACTTTATTGGGCCAATTCCACTTTCTTTCCGTTTCTCCTTCCTCATCATTTGTTTGAAATTTTGAAATGTTCCATCTGTGCAGATACTCATATTTTTCCATCTGTATTAAAATGAAGCAGAAAAAATGTTACCTATAAAGACAAGTTAAACTATTTTTAATGTAAATTGCAGCAACTGAGATATAAACTTCAGAGTTAATGAAGACTAACTTAAAATGAACAAACAGTTTCAAACATATTATAAAACATCAGTGTAAGAATTCTGAATCAACTTAAGCAAGAAGATAAATCCTTGAAGGACATTTTTGAGATAGGAAGAAGGGATAAATATCAGCTGTTTACTAAATTAGATTTAAAAAGTAATAAAAAAACTCTCATGCTATTTCTATGGCACTGTGAATTGTTTTAAAGATACTGGGGGACATTCTTCTTTTTCAGGCCCACTGCAGTTGTGATTTCTGACTTTTTCTCAACTCTAAGCCAAATCCTAGCCTTATCCTGAATGCAGAGCTCAGATGCTCATCTGATTCACGAAGAGAAGGTGATTCCTACGTATTAGTGGAATTCTCTGATGCCAGTTCTGTGGTCCAATATTTTTAATGCCTCTGACATGTATGATTTTTGAGTTTCAGAATAGAAATCATCAGAATTTTAAAGGCACAAAAGGAAGCTTCCTGACTCATTCCCATTATGAATTGCTTTTGAAAATCACTCCCTAGATTTTTACAGAACAACAACAAAAAATGCTTAGAAGATTATTATGACTTGCAAATAGGATTTTTTTTTTTGCATACTGTCAAATACCTTCCTCCTAGAAAATGTAAGCTGTCTCCATCCTGTTTAATGTCTATAATGATATATTTTTGGTTTGTGTTTGGCAAGGTGTTCTGCAATTGAATGAATTGTAATTATAAATGACTCTTGGTCTATCATTTAAAGTATGAGTTATTTATTTGCATTATAATTTATCCTGAGGACGTAGAAAACAAGAATGGGGCAAAGTCTAGGCTCAAATTGACTGCCACTTGGCATTTTCTATAGGATGAAATGAGTCACTCTTCTAAGGACCAGAGACACCATTCAATTGCCAGCTAAATTGCCTACATTACATGATATACTCATATAGTGCTGGCAGAGATGACACAGGATTTTTAAAAGTTTCATCCCCCTCTGGTGTAAAAGTTGGATGCCTTTTGAGACATCCTGGGGTGTCACTACTAGTATGATCTGTCTATGTTTAGGTAATTGATTTGGGCCCTCTATCTCCATTAACTCCATGAACTGAAAGTCAGTAGGCTTTGGTACATGGATACCTACCAATAGCCACCTACATTTAAGTGTCCCAATCTGGAAATTAATTTCAACCCAAATCACCATCAGCAGGAAATCACTAGTATGTTTAGATTTAGTGTTTAGAAACGCTACAGCTATTGATAAACTTTCAGGTTTATTGCATAACTCATTTCATGCTTTCACTTGAAGCATCAGCTTGTGGAATCATATGAATTTGTGAAAATTATGATAACTTTGGAATCACCATCTTATTTTTCATGAAAAGGTAGGAGTGAAGGGAAAATGCTAACTGTCAAGACTGAAGAGAATGGTTTAAAAAACCTCATTTGAAAATACTTCAACTGCTAAAAAATAAGAAGACTGTAAAACATCCTGATTTTTATGGCAACATTTTTAAAGACGGATACTGAGTTGGGAGATACATGAAACATCTAGACAGTAGAGAAATTGTAACCAACACTTGCAAAACTGTTTTTTTAGTGGTGCTTTATTTAGGCTTGATAGTTCTAAATTAATTAATTAGGTTTATCACAGATGAATTGCTAGAAGTCTAATAGAAAAGCAAATAGATTATGTATGGATTGTCACTAGGAAAATGTGCACACATCAATTTCCAAATAAAATTCATTTACTTTTTCCATGCAAAGTTCATAATAATTGCACATCAGCAATGAATATTTCGATAAACACATTACAACACTTGAATGAGCCTTCATTTTTAAAAATGTGTTGTCTGGTTAGAGGACCAAGCCTGGCACAGTATAAAATTAATTTGCCATTTTGGTATAAAAAAAATAGCTTCTAGTATTAATGAAGCAGTATTAAGTGCCTCTAGTTCTGATTCAAAATTCAGCAGAAATAAATGTAATATTTGCCTTTGCCTTTTTTTTTTTGTTGTTCATTTTTTTTTTATCAAGACCATAAGGGACAAAGACAAACATATTTTCCAATATTAAAAAGCAGAGGAGGTAGAAGACACTCCAAGATTTATTTTCTTTGCTCTTCAGACCAAAGGAAGAAAAAGAAGAAAACAATGTAAGAATTAATGAAAAAAAATGTTAATACTATAACTACTAAACATGGAATGCATGCAAAAGCAAAATGACTTGGGACGACACATCTGTGAAAGTAGCATTTCTGAAACATCATTAGTCATGTCAGCTGTATTTTTATTAAAATTTAAGCTTGAATGCATTTGTGAAAACTATGAAATAAAGTTAATATTCTGTCAACTTACAAAAACCCCAAACCCTGATGTCTAGTTTCTGGTAATTGAAGAATACCAGCATATAGTGAAGAAACAGATGGCAGAATAACTCAATATCCGTTGGAAAATCTTCCATTAACATCAAAAACTACACCTGCTGAAATATGTGATTTTACTTTAAATGAAGAAAAGCATTAATAGGAATGTACAGCAGTGTGGTTATATCTCTTAATTGGTATACCCTAGTGGAAACAAACATGCTAATTAAGCGATCATCCTGATTATAAGAGTCTGGTAGGAATTCACAGCACTGGGAGACATTCATTTCTATTTCAGCAATTGCTTTAAAAATAATCATAGTAAGATACTTGAAATATTTAAATTATATTAAGGTAAGTAAGTGACTTATTACTGAGCTTAGAATGAGGGTGAAGAGACAGAACAAAGCTACAGCTTCGGATTTGTATATATTGTCTTGTGGACTACACCAAATAGCTCTTCTAATTTGACTTGGTTTGTCATTTTTCTGCTCATTAGCCAGTGAAATTCATTATATTCAATCTTTTTCTGAAGCCATTATCCGACACTACTTTAACCCAGGTGCCACTTTAGAAACTCATTTCAAAGTTGTTCAAAGTTCTACTGCTCCATAAATCTACGATTGTTAGTTCACATTTTTGTTTGTGTTC
The DNA here is from genome assembly GCA_013389825.1 of Crypturellus undulatus. NCBI lineage: Eukaryota > Metazoa > Chordata > Aves > Tinamiformes > Tinamidae > Crypturellus > Crypturellus undulatus. The sequence continues at coordinate 720,057 of VWPW01023954.1, forward strand.
TGATTAGGTTATGCAGTATCATTCAATGAAATCTGCGTCTGTGTTCAAACTTCTCTGTACATGCTCTTCTCAATGCCTTTAGTTTGTTCAAGTCGCACACAGAAAAAAAATGCCGTTATAGGAGCTGTCAAATCCAGAAGAGATTCTTGGTGGATATGGCAGACTACGAGAGGGATTATAGCTTCTGCACCCCTACTCTTCAATGCAGTTGCTACTGATAGCAAAAGAATATATATGAGCCTTTGATACCTTCTCATCTATTTGAGACTCAAAAGAGAGACAGGAGAGAGAAAAAAAAAGAGATTCTGCTGGAGATAGTGAATGGGGATAGACAGAAACAAAATGGTAAGTGTTTTTTCAAGGAAGGCCTCTTTCATGGAACTAGATACCATTCCTTCAAATCAAATCCAGTGAGGACACCAGTAAATGATTCCCTTGACTGAGTTGTGTGCTTTGATATGAATCCTACAGTTCATGACAACAAGAAAATCCTCTCTGAGATCAAAACTTATCTGAATCTTCCAATGTCATTTTTGGATGTACTGAACAGATGACAGAATCCTACAGGAAATTACAAATGTTAGCTGCTGTACCATAGGAATGAGGTGAGGAATGGTGGGTCATGTCATGGAATGTAGTAACAGCTACATTTCAAAGTGTAGAAGAAAAGGAAAACTAGATAAACAAAATATACAGTTTTTGATAATTTGTACATAAAAATATTAAATACAGTATCCTGTAGGAGCTTAAGCATACTACTACATATTCAATTTTAGTCTTACATAGAATCAAGAGGAAGTTTTTGAAATATTACCAGCAAAATTAATCACCTGCTATTAAAATAATACCAGCAGTTAGCACAATATAGCATTTATGATAACAGTTTTATTTCTCATTATCAGCAGAGAAAAATAAGGCCAGTTCTATTTAGCCTTTTCTCTGCTATGTGTCAAGAAATATAAAAAGCATTATACGTATATTCAATACTTCATAAAAATAGCACTTGCCTTTTTAGGCACAAGGTTTAGAGTTTTTCATTAACTGGCACAAAATTTATCCTTAACTTTATAAAAATAAGTCAAATAAATAGGGTAAATGAATACTTTCGTATATAAGACTCCGAACACTTTTCTTTGGCAGCCCTAATCCAGCTGCACCTTGGGCTAACTCCCTCTCTCAACCCTCACCCTAACCTTGAGTATACATTTACCTAGACTGTAGGGAAGCCAATCAATACAGTCTGAACTTTTCAGAATCCCTTGGAAGCTTGTTTTTGAGACTTTAATTCTAATTTGTTATAAAAATGAGATCTGAGCCTTTCTGTTTCTACCAACAGAATGAAGATATCTTTCTTCCACTGATTTCAATTTAAGAGGAATGGAAATAGATGAAAACACAAACAAAATCTTTGATTTCATTACAGAGATTGGTATATACAGCATTATGAGGTTACAGAGCTAAACAAGGGTTGTCAAATCTCCAGAATTAAAGATAGTTTTATAAATTAAATTCCAATATAGAAAAGGACCAAACAACCCTCCCTTATCCTATTTGTTTGTTTATTTGTTTTTACTGCATGTAAATTCTGAAGAAGTCCATAATAACTTTCCTTTCCTGAACTTCACCTCTAGAAAATTCCCTGACATTTTTTTGTAAATTTTCCTTAAAATGTACTCAAGACACTAAGTGATCAGATTGTCAGTCATTCTTAGTTTGATTTATGACCCATGAACTTTACATTATATATGTATAAACAAAGTGCATGTGTGTGTCTCCCTAAATATACATATATGCATTTTATATACACACATACATATATATATATATTATATATGTATATGAAGCTGGGACTGCAAGAACTTACTCAGTGAATATAGCACAGCTGCAGTTTAGGAATACTAAGCCAAGCAGTGAGGAAAAATAAAATCCTACAACTGCATCTGTGTCGACAGCTTGTGCATTCAGTTCCAGCCCATTGCAATGTGAAATATCTGCCTCCTTCACCATATCTAAAAAACAAGGTTTACTGCGAAAACACCACCGTCCTTTGGTAAAAGTATCAGGGCACGTGCTGTAAAAAGAAAACCAATTGAATAGACTCCTGAGTGGTGGCACTAGAATTTTCAGAGCTCAGATGTAATTAGAAAACAGCTGTGAAGGAAAATCAATTGTTCCTGGTAGTCAATGGCTAATTTTCCACAATCAGAATAAAGAATGCAATATGACATCTTTGAAATGAGCAAGTAATTGTTTCTCTTTTGAATATTGTTTTAACATTTCATCGTTTATTTGTGCTAGCTATCTTTTTTTTTTCAGGACCATTTCTCACAATTCTTAGATTCTGCTAAAGATGTTTAAACCCTGCTTAGATGTAAAAAAAGAGTTCAGTCTGATACAGAGTTCCTTAAGGTGGTGATTTGTGATTCATGAAGGAAGAGTTGAACAAACGCTTATAAATTACTCTGTGATGGTTTCATAACGGAAGGCTTGCTAAATGAAAAAAGTTGAATCCTATCAGTGAAATTGCACACATATTAATATTAATAAGTGTTTGACCCATCAGAGGAATAAAGTCCTCAGATTCATTGTCCTGATCTTCACAGCAACTTTAAAATACACCTGCATGCCAGTACACTCATTTTCTTTTTTGTTGACATTACCACAAAAAGAGTAAGAGGTGAAAAGAATTCTGTCCTTCACAAAGTATGAATAACAGATTGTAGGAGGAACCTCTGCAATTCAAATCTTGAAATCAAATTACAAAGGGTTTGAATACTGGCAAGAAAATATGAATTTTAAGTTATTATTATTTGTATAATGTAGTGCTGTTAATATTGATTTAATCTTACACAGTGGCAAAAATTGAAATGGCAGGAGTGATAGCTGTGCTGAACTGCTTTAAGCATGTAAGATGATACAGTATTCTATTAAATCACCCTCAACTCATTTATTTATCTTATGCTGCACTATAAATTTAATCTCTCATTACATGATTTCGATCTAATTTACATGAGGTTAGAGATGGGAAAGCAAAACACATGTATTTGCGGCAGTATCCCCTGCAACCCATTTTTAGTTTGAGAAATATGAGAAATAACTGTTCCTGTGAGCTTTCTAGGGCACAGACCCTGTTTTTGTTTTGCATTTGAACAGTGCTTAACCCACTGATGGCCTGATCAATAACATGAATCCTAAGAAGTTACTTCCCTACAGCTGAATTTATAGACACTATTGTTAGATGCCCTTTGGGAGTTGTCCAAAAGTAATTCCACATCCATGCTGCTGCTGCTCCATGGATTTCCCATGCTTGCATGGGCAGCCGATGGTTTCGCCTGCATGACGGCTTTTTGGGAACACCCGCCCACTGCTGTGGGTGTAGGGTGTAGGGTTTTCTACACCTCCAAAGGGCGAGCTGGCACAACTGTCATTGCTTGCACCAAATGTGTCTTAATCATTTTTGACATTGTTCTTTAGTCCTCAGAGCTGCACATCTAAGCAGGTGCATTGAGATTCTACCTTTAGCCCCAGTTACTGACCTAAACTGGGTCATTGGCTTTGAATTCGCTGGTTTGCTTGAGGACTGAGGACAAAATCCTGCTGCTAAATGCAGATGTTCTCCAAACCATGTAACTACAAAGGAGCTAAAAACACCTTTCTAGGAAGGAGTATAAGGAGCCACAGCAACCATTTTTTCCTTGGGGAAAAAGTGAAATGCTTTTGCAGCTTCTAAAATAATCTGTCAGAAAATGTTCTGTTCACAGTTCTGAACATAGAAGGAAGCTAAAACAAAAATAGAAAATATTATTGTAGTAACATTTATTTAAGAATTTACTAAAGGAAGTGCATTCCTCATAAATTTTGGGTGGCAAAATCAAGAGAAATGCTTTGAATCCAGATAAAAATATTACCTATCTTCAGTATAGAAGTGAGGATAGAAGAATCACCATACCTAGGTTTCTCCTGGGAGTTTTAAGAGGCTATTTTTTCATGGTATGGAAGATAACAATTAAATGTTATCATGATCTATGAATTTACTTAAAGTTGTAGAAATGGCATGGAGAGTACATCAGACGCTGACCATGGAGTTATTTTCTGGATAAAAACTCTAAATGTTGACTCTCCTAATTAAAGTAATTTTACATCACTTGTCATGCTGTAGTTTTACTGGAGTTACTCCTAATTTACAGTGACAGAGATGAAATTAAAATAAAGTTCAAGTGGTGTCAAAGTTACAGTAATTTATTTCTATGTGGCAGCCTCAGAGTTGGACCAGGTAGATGTAGACTAAAGGTTGCATCATCACAATAACCACACAGTAACCTCCATCAAATGAATCTTGTGATTTTGGTTCTCTTCCCATGGGGTAAATGTTTCCTGCCACTAAGCAAGCAAGCAAGCAAACAATAAATAAAGAAGTGTCATCATAACTGACATACGTGCTGAGAAGTCTCTATAAATAGGTCAAACAATAAGGCCAAGGGCTGAAGGGACACAGAGCAACAACTATTACTTCTGCCTTCTAGGCAGCTTCTGAAGTTCAGGGCAGCTAATGTGGCAGTGGTGGCAGAGAAGAAAGTAGAGCTGCCCAAAATTTGGTCTCTCAAATGAATAGCCCAGAATTTTATGGACATTGAATTAGCATGAATATGCTTTTCAAGATGAAGGTTGAGTGCACAGAAATTTTCTAAATAAATTAAAAGAGTTATGTGAAATATCCTGCATGAGATGAGTGAATTGCTCATCTGCCTGGCAAACTATGGATTCGGGTTAAAAATGAGGAAAGGGGTTTATTTGGGAGAATAACTGTTGTTAGGAGTATGGACAGATGATAAGAAGTAGAAAGGAGCAGTTTTCATTTGCTGAATTTGAAAGAGAATATATTAAAAAAGGACTTTGCAAGTTAAAAAAAAAAAAAAAACTTGTAGTATAAATTTAGAACAGAAAGGGGTGAGAAAGAAGAAACAGAAATCCTGTTGGATTGCAGTGAGAAGTGCAAAGAAAGAGGGGGTTTAGGTAGACCTGACATGGAACAGAAGGTATAAAATGAAAAGGAAGGGCAAGAATGGAAGAATCTCAGGGGCAACAGAAAGAATTTCCTGGAGAGGGGAACTGCGGATGGGTCAGATAAAGGACAGGCTATTGGGCCAAACAAAGATTAAACGGAATGTAGGATTTCTTAACTTTAACATGTTCCTCTCTGCGGATATTTCGCAGCACAGCTTTATTTCTTCCCATGGAGCTAGCTAAAAAGATGTGTTAATACTTGCCATATAACTACTCGCACAGGTGGAAGGATATTAATGGTTGGTCAAAAAAAGTCCAAAAAATGTTGGTATTCTAGAGCAGCAGTCTGGCCCAGACTTCTTCAGATTCACCCATTCCAACTTTTGTCTCTTCTTGCTGCGGGTTGGTGACCTCTGAGCCTCTTGCAGGTGGCAGCATTAAGATTCGAGAAGGCACCGAGGAGCATTGTAATTCCCCGTGAGCTCTGAGTCTCCAGCCATTGATCGCTATGTCACTCTGCCATGCATTCATGCACAGATATTACACAACAGCCACAGCAGATTATGGAGTCCTAAAAATATTTTGATATAATTTAAAAAATACAAGTTATAAGCCTTTTGTTTAATGTCACAGTTCCCTCTGTGGCATAAAGTAGGGGCTATTGTAGCTAGAAAGTGGACTTTAAACAGACATATTCTTTTGCAGCGTGAAGAGACTGCTGTTGATTCACACACCGAATTTGAAAGGGGCATAAAAAGGAACAAAAAACATGGCATCTGAAAAATAGCGCAGACAGGAGGAGAAGGAGGAAAGCCGACACTTGAGAGATTTTCCGAGCTTGATTCTTTGTCTCCTTGAACTCTGATTTAAAGGTTGCCTAGCAACAGTGGCAGTAACAGCTGGGACACCCTTGATCTTGTTGTGTAAACTATTAAAAATAGGTGATGGGAAGTGGCACCATGGAAACAATGACAATTCTGAAGCAGGTGTCTGCAGTGCTGCTTTGCAGTTTAATGTCAGAGGTGCAAATTTCAGAATTACTTTCTCGCTTTAATCTGATTTTTAGGAGGAAAGCAATCTTTATTTCTACAAAATTAACTAAGATTGAAGATAACTTTATCCAATTCTGTGGCACTGACTTCTGATTAATGTTTTATATTGTTTCTTGCAAGAACCTTCAGAGGATCTTTGTTTCCAGAGACTGAGGCTATTTCACTTCAGTGAGTTACTGAAGCAGTTCTTCAGCAAGGAGCAAAACTGATATTTACAATATTAACCTCAAATATGAAAGGATCATAACCTTGATTTCAGCTAGGTAGTTTAGCTAAAGTCTACCCCAAAATTATTATTATTTATATTATAATCTGAAAATGCTCACCTTTTATGGGGATAATAAACATAACTAGGATTAATAAACATAGACACTGCAACCTCCAATGCTCATTCTGAAAGCATTCGGAAACCCAAGGCCAAGTTTGTTTTACCATGAATGGTAAATCTGAGGCATACTGAAGAACAATTTTCAGAAATAGTAATTGCCTGCACTTTGCATCAGAATCTTTTTTGAGGATCTCAAATTCCACGTCAACTAAAGCAAGCAAAATCAGTAGTCTCTTAAAAACATGGAGGAATATCTTTTCCTAGGCTAAGATTACTTAAATACCTCACATTTTTAGTGATGTTTTTATTCACTGCTAACTTAAAATGTTAATGGGGAGAAAAAAAGGAGAAATGCTCCTGGCACATAGAAATGCTCTTGCATAGTGCATACCAGAAAACTGTCTTTTTTATTCTTAGTGAGAAATAAGCAGAGTCAAATGTTCAAAGAAGGCTTGGAGGTCAGTGCCATTTAGGCATTTTTGAAAGTTCTTTCCTTATTTTATCATGAGACACTTGCATTCTGATTGGCTAATTGCCGAAGTGAAACAGATCTGGAAAAAGTGTGTAAAGGATTGTCTATCTGACAAATAAATCTGTAACTACAAATCAAAATACCAGCTAGTTAGTATATTCTGGCTGACTGAAGCAGCTTCATCTCATTCAGCATTCTTTCAGGCATTCTTTCCTCTCTTTCAAACATTCAGCTTAGTTTTTTAAAACTGCTTCTAAAGGTAAAAGGTGCTGATTCCTCTGGGCATCTTTTGTGTTTCTGAGACTGGTACATTGACAAAGTGGTATGTTGTATCAGTCTTGCTTGCGCTGATCTTGAAACAGAAAAAATAGGGTACTACTAAAATGCACAATTCTGGTATTATGTTGTAGTGCATTGCACTATTTTTAGATGATATTCTGAATCCCATGCTGAGACAGGCTGGAGCTGACATGTAATGGCATTGCCTCCAGTGGAATTAACTTCTGCTGCAGCCTAACTGGAAAGAATATTTCTGGCATAAACTTCTTGATTTACAGCACACACAGTGAATAGAAACTTTTAGTGCCACCCCAGTTGAGTGGGCATGCAAACAGTGTAGAATAGCATAAAAGTTACACACTCTTTCTTCTCAACTAATTTAGTTTTATCTACTTTTACACATTGCTGGACAGAACTGAACAGTTACACTTCCAGGGCACATTTAAATAGTCCAGTTGACACTGGTCTGTATTTGAAAGAACATACTGGTATTAATTCTTGGTGCTAAAAACATTAGTTAGCAGAATATTCAGTAGTGCACAAGAGTGATATACTAACCAAGTAGATAGACTTTTCTTCTGGGCTTCATGATTTAAGGCAAGTGCTAGAACTGACTTCCCTGAAGTCTGTTCTTGCCAATAGCTGCATAAAAGCCATTATACAAGCATTTAGAAATATTGAATTATTTATATTCACCAAATTATTTTGAGGAATAATGCATTCAATTTCAATTGCCCTGCCCTGTATGAAAATTAGCCTGTTCTCTGCGACTTCAGGGAACTTTGAATTGTCCAAAAACGTACTGTATATTTTCAGTATTCATTCAATCATTCAAGCCCTACTAGCAAGAGCTAGTTCACAAGGAACACTGCTTTAAAAAGTTTCAATGAGGAATTTAGATAATGGAGTTTATTTTAAACTTTGGCATATCTGAAGGTTGAGCTGGCAGCTCATGACTTTGGGGCGGAATAGAGACTTTTTAACTTCATCTCAATATCACTTTACTTTAAAACAATCATCTGAAGTTAATGGAATTACTTCCTTTGTAATTAAGAAAGTATAGTCAAGGAATAATATAGCATAACTGAATCTAATATCTTTTACAGACTAAGAAAACAGTTCAAAATCTACATCTGATACCAAGAAAGTTTTTTTTGGAAAATTTTAAGGCTTTCATTAAGGATATCAGCAAAAATAAACCATACTGAAGCTGTTGGTATGACCTTTCTTCATGTATTTGTCACACTGAAACTTTCCTTGTTTTATATCAGGAAGAACCAGTCCAGATTATAGGCTTTACAAAATCCAGTAGTTACAACTTGCCTTCGCTCTTTGCTACTGTCCTACATTTTTGGAGGGTAATAATTTTTTTACAGAGATGCATCTTGCATCTTCTAAAAACAAGAGGAGCTCTAGAGTAGGATATGACAGTCCGTGAAGTTCACCTCACAGAGAGAATAACGATTAGGAAATGGCTACCATCCATTTTAAGCACAATCTAAATCTAGTTTAATATACATATTAAAAAGGCTTACTATAACAACATACTTCACTGAAGAAGTTTTTCTTCATTTGAAGGAGAAAACAACTGAACCTGGAGATTGTATAGCTCAGTGTACTGCTGATGGGTTGAGATATTTGGTAAGAAAAAGCTGAAACAGTGTAGGCATAACTAGTCCTGGGCTAGTCCCTAGTCCCAGTAGACTGAAACATCTTCTAATTGATTGACTTGTCTGGCCGAGGAGTTGCCTGAAGGCTTTTCTGACAGATACTGAGATTACAAACTCTTGAGCTCTGCAGCTGCCTTCTCTGTATATCATCAAGCACAGTATGTCCCTGACTTATTATTGAGAACCCCCTGAAGCTGTTGCCCTGCTCCCACTCACTAATAAAATAAAGACAAAATAGGTACATTACATGTAAGGTTTCAAATCTTCCTGTAAACCTCCTTCTCTTTAGAAATAATTTTTTAACCAAGCATTTTTTTTTTCCTCTCTCTTCTAATGACAACTGATGAATGAGGAGGAAGACAAGAGGAATAGGGGCTCAAAGGAAAGATGATAGTCATCTTTATGTGCCTTCATGACACTTTGAAATGGCATGGATAGAACTACACAAAATATGATGATTGTTTTGCACCAGGAAGTGCTAATTCTTTTCTAGATCCCAAAAAGAAAGGCACAAGCACTCTCAAGATATATAGTTATTTTATTAGTGTCTGGGAAAAAGTGACAGTAAGTTATAAACTCTTACAACCTTTCTGATCTGGGAGACTCTGGGAAGATACAGCATAAGACAGACCTCTGGTCAGGGTATGGCTCATACATTTCCAGTCCATAGTGAGGTTCACTGGTTTTGTGGACTTTTAGTCCACTGCTTTTGTGGAGTTTTATAGGATTTTCTTAGACATGAATTATTCTATTCATCATTTTAGTGTGATATAAAGTGAGGTTTACATGAAAACATGTGGCTTCAAGGTAGACCAAGACATACCAATGGCATCATCATCAGTGATCCTACATCAAGGGATATGTGCAGTACAGTGCATTCCTGCATGTACTCAGATCAGCTGCTATATGGATCACTATTTCCTCAATGTACAATTGTCTTCAGAATAGGACCACTCTTAGGACCAAAATTTATTTTGCCTTTTTTTTTTCCCTTTTTGTCTTGTCAGGATTCTGGAGCTTGGGGTCACTGTGCTCCTTAAAGTGGTGACCTAACCTAGAGCCATCCTTGAGAGCCAGAGGTTAATATAGCTGAAAGACTAATTTTTTTGGGTAGCAAGTGAGAATTAGCTTCATCTTTCTAAAAAGGTGCTACCTTTGCCTGATCCCTACTGAGTGGTTTGAGAAGGTAAGGACCAGGAGTTGCTCTGGTTGCAGTGTAGATGGTAGCCTTTACAAGGCATCATTTTTTGTTATGGGGCTTGGAGGTCAGGGGAGAAACTTAGCTTGGGCTTAAGTGTGGCCCTTTGCTCCCATGGGTAGGCATAAGGCTGGTCAGACCTGTGGATGCTGTCAGGGCCCTCTCTGTCAGGAAAGAAATTTCCTATCTGCATTAGAATCTTTTCTGCCCATCCTCCACTCCCTCTCTCCCAGCCTTTCTTTCTGTATTTGCTATATTCAGCATTTTAAGGATCTGTGTGTGAAGCTGTTTTTTGTACGTGGTAGCAAATAAACATATGGAGCAGCCCAACAAGCCCATGCTCTTGCTGATTTCGCTGCCTGCTGGGCAGTATAATGAACCACCAAATAAACTGTTTGCAAGCAATATTTGAGATTTATTCTTTAAAAATAGGTCTAAGAATGGTAATATATGAGTTGAAAACAGGACTAACCATATCCTGTAGTTCTCAGAAGAGATGCATTTTATTCTTGCTATGTCTTGACAGGTATCTTCCCACCAGGGCTGCAGTTCACAATGTGGAAATTAATCAGATGTTCCAAGATAATTAAAAACACATTTTTGTGCTTTTGGGAAAGAAAGATGTGGAATAAAAGGACAACTTCTTAAATGGACTTACAGACAATGGTTTTACAGTTCAGTTCCCCTCAGCATCACCACGGAGATGAATCTTACAGTTGCTTTCAGCTTGTTTGAAGATATACTGTATCAGGAAAGTAGTTACAGCCATTTTTTTTTTTCTCAGATGAAATGCTGATTAGATTCCCCCCCCGCCCCACACAAAAACATTTAATATAGAGGAAATAAAAATATCCTGTCATGAGGAAAAGAAAAATATATTAGAAAATGAAGGGATTTCATGACAAAGCTGAACACCTAGCTGAATACATGCATAAGTGGAAACTCTTTTTTCCAGAGGTATAACAGTCTCAGAAGCCCTTACTCAGTAGACCTCCAGCAATAGATCTCTGGCCCAAGGTCCAAGGGACTCCTGGCAGGATAGATGGTGAGCTATGAAAATTATGAGTTGTCCTTGGGGTTTGCTTAAGCACCTTCTTCCTATCTAGACATTTCCTTAACTCGTCCCTTTTCCAGAGTTTTTTCCCTATAGAAGGAAAGTGGAACTATTAGATAGATTAACTTCCAAAAGCTTGCTTCCAAAGACTTGTGTAAATATTTTAGGAGAAAAAAAAATCTATCCCTTGATAGTTTTTCACTGAAAATATTATGCTTTTTAATGCCCTCTGAAATTAACATATATCTTCTTGATTAGACCAAGAAAGAGAAGTGAGACCTTTCAAATCCAGTGGAGCAAATTATACTTTCAGTCACATTCTGAAATTTTGGCCACATGATACATAGTTATTGAAAAGATTGCTTATTAGTTTGCTTTGATTAAAAAAAAAAAAAAAAAGAGAGAGAGAGAGAGAGAATATCTTGCTCTTTTCAAGGCTCAATGTCCCTTCTGGCACTGAAGCTACATAATACTGAATATGTGTGACACCACATTAATTTACATAGCAGGGGATTATGATATTACAAACATGGGATTAGGTCCACTTGAAGGATCAAAGCAAAAGGAGAAGTGATGTGGAGAATAAACCTTTTCTGCCAAGCCAACAAATATTCAGGATAACAGGGTAAAAGGGAAAGCAATTGGCCAACCGAATGTTTGTAATTTAACCTGAACTCCTGATCCATGGGGATATTGGATTTTACCTGATATATTCTTAACCAGTAGAAAAATTCTGAGCTGTTTGTTTTCTTTTGCTTTTCAGTGCAGCAGTGCTATTCATACAGAAACAAATACAGAATCTGAAACTATATCCTGGGGCCATTTTCATACAATTTAGCATGTTGTGTTCATGTGCACCAGGGAACAGCTACGCTTCCCATTCACGTTGCTAAGTTATTGCAGTACATTTGCAGTTGATTTTTCCGTTGATGTTACAGCAGTGTATAATTAGAAGTGAATAACTTATTCTATGAATTCAACCTCATTTTCTCTTTGTGGAACATCCACAAATAGATAAAGACATATCCCCCTTTCCATTTCACTATAAAAATGAAAAGAAGTTTTCTTTTTTAAGCTCTGAAGTGTTTGTGAGTATTCTGTTGCAATCATTCAGCAACTGAATTTGGAAATTAAATGTGTGTTTGGTAGCTAAGATTCTTTCACTTAATTTTCATAGCTTTTTATTCTTAAATTCAGAATTACTATTTCATGGTGAGATGCTTATCTGATACAAATCGCTACTAATCTGTGGATATAAGAATTGCTTTGTGAGGCTGAAGAATGAAAACTGAAGCATTGTATTATACTTAGAGATGTCTTGGGCAAAAGGGAAAAATATAAAAGAAAAAAAATACTACTTGCTCCCAAAACTCCTTATTTTTCTGTAAGCAAATGTTTCAAATTATCCACTAACTTCCCCCAAACAGCTTATAATTTCATTCTCAAAGGAATAACTTTTTGACAGTGGACACTTCTCTTGATGAAGCCTAAGAGTTCTAACACTTTGAGAAAAAGGTAGGAAGCCACATTGCTTTCCTTTGCTAGGTCATACCAAATCCTGTCTTCTCCAATGATCAAGCAATAGTCAGTTTTATTTCACACATGCACTCGCTAAGTGAAACCATGTATGGGAAAGTCACTTTTCACAGGAAATATCCATAGCAAGTCTGCAAACATGTCTATTTAAGTTTGAATGTATTACTTCTGTTCTACTTGTGTACATAAGAACTGATTTCTTGAAGATGGATATCACACACTCAGAGAAAGCAAACTTTATTAATCCACTTTAACTCCCTTTTATCTTTTTGTCCAGCTATACACATTATCCAGAACATCCAGGTACACTAGCAGTTGGATGCTTAGATTAAAATTCTTTCTCCTGACTTTGTAGGTTTTTAGCCATTTAAAAGTGCCAATGCATTTGCTAAAAATTCTTTTTTAAAAGAGGAGAAATGTGCTACATAGAATCCACTTGAGTTTAGAGTAATTATCATAAGCAAGCAGTCAGGTTAGATAAATAAGAACCAAGAGGAAACAGCAAATGGAATTCCCCGTTTGTAAGGCCTGAATCCCTAAAATACCCCAAACAAACCCATCTTCAAAGTCACACTATAAATCTTCTCTTTGAATGAACTTTGCCAATCAAACTCATACACCATAAGTAAATTAAAATTAGGTATGTACTGCCAATGCATGAATGACAGAACCACCAGCAAATCTAATTGTGCATGGAGCTTGAAGATCCCACTGGGTAGTATAGAAAATGGAGAGCTCTTCATTGCAAATAATTATGTTCATTCTAGGCTGAAGAGTCTGGAGAATTTAAAAGATTAAAAAGAAAGGGGGAGGAGAGAGAAAGAAAGAAAGAAAAAAGTGAGAGAATTTTCTTGCCAGACCTATTTATCCAAGCTCATAGCTCGAAGTAAAATCCACAAGGACAGAAGCAGCAGAAGATTAAGGAACTAAGGACAGTTTTCATTCCTTGCAGCATTTTATTTTTACCTTTCAAAAGTTATTTGAAGGACTATACCCATAACATTGTGTCCTGTCAAGCACAAGACACTGTTTATGAAACAGAAGCCCTATACATTTCTATCATCTGTGTCATGGTACATAGATTCAACTGAACAGCAGGAACTGGGTTCTCACAGAAGCTACAGAGGGATTTTTCAAAGGAGAGTAAGACATACCAAAATATTTCCCTTTTCAAATCCTACCTTTTTTTCTAGCAGCAATAGTCTATTACGATAGGCCTTACATTGAGGAAGGCATGTGAATAGTAATGGAACATAACATTCTCAAGGAGTTATGAATAAAAAAAAATTCTTTATATAAATTTGAAAAATTCAGACATCATCCAAAGCATGGACAATTTAAGTCATCATGAGGGAAAATTGAAAATTCACAATTTCATAAATTTAAATTCATAATCTTATTTTCTGTTAATTAATAGTTAATTAATAATTAATTCTAATTAATTATTAGACCTTAAAATATGATACATTCAGTCAGCCAACAGAAACACCATACAAAGATGGTGCTTGCATGCCAAAGATTGGACTGAATAAACTAAATTATTAATTGTATATACACAAGCTAAGTATCCCGTGTAGAATGCAATGTACCTAAGTACTTACTACAAATCATTTGTTATTTGACTAGTTCTAATATTGCAGTGCTGTATTTCCAGTTATCTAAGTTCAGTTCTTTCTATAATACAATATGTTCAATATGCTAAAACAAACTCAGCCATTTTTATTTTAAGAAAAGCAAAACTGTATTATCCATGTCACATATACATTGCCATAAAGACATAAAATAAGCTTTGTAGGGAACTAAGACTTAAGAAAACCAAAGGGAGAGAAGAATTGTCATAAATAACGCAATATCTTTAGCATGTCAGATAAGGAATTGCAGAAGGAATTGCAGCACTGATTCTGCTACTGGAAAATGCATAAGACCAGAGAAGAACAAAGAATTTACTGGATTAAAAATTGTTGGGATTAACATAACACACAGTAGTTTGATCTAGGGAAAAGTTATAGACAAACTGTAATAGAAAGTAAAAATATGCAGAAGCATGAGAATGTACTTTGAGTCTAGACAGGACCAGACTTGTAGTCCTTACGCAGTTCTATAGTGCCCCTCAGAATTCAGGAGATTGTGGACATATCTTAGCACAGATCTTTTAAATAGAAAATAAAAATGAACTTTCCCTTGAGTACTTTCTAATTCTAACTATTTCACACAAAAGCAAGGCAAAATGGTGTTTTTAAAATGAAATTTTAATTTGTGCTTTAATTGGGTTCAGGCGTGAATAAAGCACCTATATTTCTGTGTTACTTTCTTCAACCAAAATGCAAAACATTTAAATAACCTGTAAAGCACATAGGTGAAATTATTATCCACTTTAAGAAAAGGCAAAAGCTTCTGCTTACTCAGTGGAAACAGAATTTCACCCCATACAGTGCTACTCTCTCCCTTACAGTACTATGATTATCAGTTGCTTCGAAAGACAAAATATTACTATTGTAAAGCTCAACTGCATATGCACACAACACACAAATCATTTCTGAAATGTTTTTTATTGATTTGATTTATCTGACCCAAGAGATGAGAAGCATGGCAGCATTTCTGTTGTAAAACCTTCTGAGAAAAACAATACTGTATTCAAGATCCCTTGCAAATTCTTTCCAAGTAGGAGATATGATCAGACTGCCATTTTTCTGTACCAGATACTGTAGATCAAGAAGCAAGGAAAAACTTTTGGAGGAGAAGAATACATCTCTAGATTTTGATCTGGAATCAAAACCAGCAGACTTCTGAAATCATTTTAATTCCTGGCACTGCAATCCTTTCTGATTCAGTGGAAACAGAGGCCAAGTGGTGGAGACATATTTGCATTGATTTATTTTAATCCTCACAACATTGACTATTCTTTTCAGTTTGTGAAGCTACATTATTAGAGATTCCATCATGTCTACTATTGACAGTGAATCCAAAGCAGGCAGCCAAATGTTTGTCTAGACTCTGATGAGAATTTTAGTATCTAAAGTAAAAATAAGGACATAAAATTATTTCATTGGTTTGCATGACCTGAGTACGTACAACTAAATTACCTTCCTTTTTACTGTTGTCAGTATCTCTTCTTTGAACCACGTGCACATATAAAAGACTTTCACAACTTAAAGATATATATTTGGAACTTGGAATGCCTCTAGAAGTACATATGGCTTGTGTAGCACCATCTCATTTCATCTTCTTTACAACTTTGGGATCTCATGCAATGTTTCTTAATAACTGTAATAAAATGGCTCCATACAAGAAAGTGACATATTGCATTCCGCCAACAAACAAAAGGCAACTTTTCCCTGTGTTACCTCTGTGAACTGGGGAACTGATAATTTTCTTGGCCATGTGCTTTATAGTCTTCTGACAGCTCTGACTTTTCATGTCAGACCACAGCAAAATGTCCATTATTATGGCTTACAACCTGTGTGGAAAGCATGCAAGAAATGTGAGGAACAAAGAAAGTGTGCTGCAATGCAGGAAAAAATTGGTCCAGTTTGTTCAGCATGACAGACAGATTCAACAGCAGTAAAAATGGTCCTTACCTAAATGTGTAAGATTTAAGATCTGTCTTAAACAGTAGATATTTTCTCTCCTATTTCAGGCTTTGCATAAGCTTTACCATAGTTTGTATAGTTTGTCTGGCATTTTTACAGAAGCCTGAGCACATACAAATCCCTTGAGTACTATGCTGACAGGGAAGGTTCTCAGTCTGACTGTTTAAATGCTTCTGTATATGATGGGCACACTCATAGGGCTAACTTTGACGTCAAAATGTCTGCTGATAGTACTGCGTTTCCTCTAGAGGCTTTCAAAGACACCTGCCCTGAAGTCACTTGATTAGATAGGTAGCTTAGGTGCTTATTTTAGGAAGACATTTTGCCAAAATGTTAGATATAATTTAGGTACAACTTCACAGGCAAATTGAATCTTCTCTTCTTAACTCTGTAAACACCATTCAGTGGCCTGTTTAAGATACACTTCTAAACAACTGTCATTGTTACTCGCAGTTTGCTTAGACCATTTTCAGTTTCTTCTTCCCTACCCTGCCAACTCACTCTGTATTTTCCGTGTAGACTGTCAGACTTGCTCATATTTCCATAAGTAATTTGTGTCTTAATAATAATAATAATTAAAGGGGCAGAGAAAAAGTTTGAAGTTGGTTGAAGTTATAAAATGTCAATATTGCAGCAGAAACTTGGACTTCTATCTTTACATTAAATCCATGAAGCACAAAGGATTTCCGCTTTTTTAAACTGGTTGCAGAAACTGTCTTGGACATTGCACAGATGAATTCTTTATGAAACTATTCAGAGGTACAGAGGGTGAGGTTGCCTAGGAATGGAATTAATACTAGGATTTTAGTGCAATTGATGCTAGTAATTAGGCAGGGAAGTGGTCTATTCCAAACTCTTGATGACCACCCTTTGCTGTGTTAATAGGTCATATTTGGTATCCACAAACAGCAACTTAGAGACTGAATTTGATGATATACATATTAATTAAATAACTAATTTCCATAAAATAACATTGATAAAAAAGACATTATAAACCAAGGGCAATAACATGATCAAAGATCTTCCAGCTCCTCAAGGGCTTATCCCACCTGATGCTGATAATGCCATAGTGATATCTGGGTCATTACAGAGATGACCAGAAAACGTGTCTGGTACCTTTCACAAAAGTTTGCAAGGAAAAGAAGTTATGAAGCTGAATTGCTGTGACAAGTTTTCTAAATTTTGGCCTGTCAAGGACCAGTTTGCAAGCTGGCATGAATAGATGTTGAGTCTTGATGAAGAAGAAGGGATGGAGAGAGCATTTGCTTCTGTGGTTATCTGTTAGGCCGTCTCTGAAAAATTCTAATATAATTGGCCCATTCAACAGAAAATGAGGGGTACAGAAAGCATACAGAGGGAGAATCTTAAGGCTATGTAACTTTCAGCTACAGAAACAGATGCCAGAGGTTCCTTTTGGTCCAATGCTCTGTCTTCCTGAAAAAGAAAACAAGAGAAACATTCCAAAGCAAAATATCCATCATAAAACAAAACAAAACAAAACAAAACAAAACAATGTATTGCAGGTTTTAGCAACCTTTTCTCAGGGCTCTTGCTTGCGCATCTGACAACACCATGCAGATTGCAAAATAATGACGAATTTAGATCACTACAGGTGCTTTCCTGTA
Organism: Crypturellus undulatus; assembly: GCA_013389825.1. NCBI lineage: Eukaryota > Metazoa > Chordata > Aves > Tinamiformes > Tinamidae > Crypturellus > Crypturellus undulatus. The sequence goes on from VWPW01023954.1 coordinate 737,865, forward strand.
AAATCTCACATACTTCAATGAGGCTGAAGTTCAGAAATGCCAATTACAATGACAGTATCATAAAAGGAAAAAGTTATCATATTCTCATTTAAAAAAGAAATGGTTGGCAAGAAGCTATGACAAAAAGTTTCTTTTGAAATAAGAATTTAATGCATTTTTTTAAGAAAGTAGGTGTGAGTATTTCAAAGTAGCTTAAAGCTTTCATATGTCTAGCAAATATGTTTTTGGAGATTTTTTTTAAATAATAAAAAGAGAGTTTTCTCCATGAAGAGAAAACAAACAAACAAACAAACAAAAACAAACAAAATACCAAAACAACAAATACATGTTTGGATGTAAATATCAACTAAGTCTACCCGTGCAGACATTCTAGACTTGCCTTTAAATGTACTGATGCATTAAGATTATTTTTTCACTCTAGAAGTTAGTTTATGTAGCAAGGGCTAAACAACTTGATAAACCAAAGCAAAAAGGCAAATTCTTCATTTTAGAAAAATAATAATAATTAAAAAAAGAATAATCCTTACTCTCATATCTAAACACATCACTAAACACTCTTATGTGTCAAAGCACCCAAGTTGAAGAATAATTTACAGATCATTTTAAAAACTGAAGTACCCATATGGTATTTTACTCATTGAAGAGAACCCTGAACCTGGAAAGCTAAGCAGATGAAACAGTAACAATACTGTGGAAACTGTCACCCGCTTAGCCTTCTGGAAATCAGAGAGAAATAACTGATTAGTTTTCAGTTTATTTCCCCAAGAAACAGATTAATTTCATTTAATCTCACTAACCTCATGCATGAACTCTTGCATTCAAATAGCTTTCCCTTAAGTATCAACAAAAGTACTATTAATAGGACAGGAGTGTTGTTTGTTAGCTGGCCTTGCACCTTTTCCACAAAGGACAATCCTGCAAGTTTCTGAGCACTACTGAGAGATAGTAAGGACCCTGAATTTTCACTGACATTGAAGAAGAATATCATCTTATTGGTGCCAGGTCCTGAACTAAAAATATATGCTAAATATTTAGGTTTCTCTACTCATAGTCAGAATCAGCATAAGCATAAGCAGAATCATACACTACACTTGTGCTCATTCAACTTGGAAGAAAGCCACAGCTCAGTGGATTGACTTCCTTCATTTAACAATAACTACTAAAGACAACTAGAGCATAGCATGTTGCAATATCAGTTTGCACCTACCTGAATGAGCACAATATTTTCATTCATTCAGTGTTCAGTGTACATTCTAATCTCTGCAATACAGTAAAGGGTATGAGGTGAAATATGACAAGAAACATTTTATTTCCACGCAAAAGTTGTGTTTCAAAAATTATCAGGAAGTCAGTTTTAAGTATCTTCCTCATAAAGAGTAAAAAAGTATCCTGAATAACCTTGACTGTGCTAATAATTGGAGGAAAAACATTGTTTTTTATATACTGGATATTGGTACTCTGGTATTGTAGGGAACATGACTGATTACAATTGCCACCCACACAGAGTGCCAGAACAGTATGCAGGATTGCTCCTTTAAGTTGATTATAAATGCTGTCAAAGTGCATGCCCTTTTTAAGTATTTCATACCTTATCCAGACATTATAGTGAAAACAAATAAGCTAACAACAGATATCAGGACATTTTTATGAGTTTAAATAAAATAAATGAAGCGACTGTTCCAAACTAGAGATACAAAAAATCTCTGACCTGGAACTAATCTGTACAGGGATAATATTTTTAATTGTATCTGAAACCACCATGTATAGTAAAAATTCCATGTGGCAAAAACATCGCATGGTATCTTACTTATTTCTGCATTTTTTTTATGTATTAATTGATTTCAAAATTTGACTAAGCAAACTCATTCTACCAATATAAGACCTCAGTTTTAAAATATACATGTAATAATGTCAAGGGCTTGTCAGGAAATGAGTAAATCTTGAGAAAACTGAAATTAAATGTTGCAGTGTGTAAGCTTGTTTACCAGGAAGAAAGTAGGAATCACTGTTGATTATGGGCATAAGAAAACTGATTAATATCTAGGAATTAATAATCTATGTTTTACAAAAGCACATTAAAAAACAAAGAAAGATGATACAGGTTCTGAAGCAGTAAAATGTAAAGGGGTAATACAAAAATGATTCTCCAAGAGTTGGACCAAACCATGTTTGGGAAGGAGGATTTTGTCTAATGGCAAGACCCGGAACTAATTCCTTAAATTTGAACTATACTGTTATTAGAGGATGGAGACTCAGAATCAATTTGAAATTAAAACAGATGTGTCCAGTCACTGCAATGATCTAGAGCAATGCACTTAATTCATAAATGCTTAGGTACTTATATCTTGATCTAGATGTTGTTTCTGAATTTAAAATATTGATAGCATAATAAGTGTTAAGGATAAAATATATAACAACAAACAATGAAACTAACCCTCAGACCTTTTCTAAAAATCTTTTTTAAAGCTTCAGGTCTACTGTGTGGAATGATTCAGTAAATTCCTAGCTTGTAGTATGTGAAATGTTTGTATCACTGGGGAAGATACAATAAGTACAAGGACCTCTGCCCCCAAGAGACTGGAGACTGGAGAACAGCTGGCATTTCTGACACCAGCTATTTAGATATTTCTGATATTTTTCAGTCTAGGGGCAAAACTTAAGCTAAAATTCCCTACCTACCTGAGACCAAGATGTTAAGTATTATTCCTCTACTAGACTGAACGTGTGAAATAAACTTGAAATGGATATAAACTTGAAAGATGTATGTATCAAGAGAGGAGATGCTCCAGGGTCAAAGATACATGTTTTACAGACCCAAGATAAGCCTTTATGCTGTCATAGATTATTTCTGTGATTTCTTCTCTAGTGCACTTCTGAGAAATCTGGGTAAAACTAGAATACATACTGTGGGTCTAAGTACATTATAGGCCAGGATGAACCTAACATCAAAGAGAGCCATTCCATGTACACTATACAGTATTTCCATTGCAGCAACACTTCATGAAAATATTTATAGAAAAAAAATCAAAGAATCCAAGCCATGTAAATCAACATTTTGGCTATAAGATTGTTTTAGCAGGACTGTTTTACAGCTTGAACCTCCATTTGAAAACATCGAAAAGAGTTTGGGCTAAATTTAATTTAAATTAAAAACAAACAAACAAAAAAGCCCCCCAAAAAAAAGAAAAAAAACAAACAAAAAAACCAAACCGAAACAACAGAAAAAAGGATGTAAGTTCAAGGAGGAGGCATAGCTATGCTGCTATCTGGAATGATTTAACAGCAGCTAGAGGCTTCCTTCAATAGATAGATTTTTCTAGCTTTAGTTCGGGGCTTTCAACACTCTCCCATCTCCCACATTCAATTGCCTTCTATGAGATGAGAAAGCGTGTTTCTGACAGCACTTCTTGATTTAATTTTGTACTGTTGGGCAACTACATATCAGCCATAGTGCACCCCTGGTGGATTTGTGCAAGCTGGGGGATATGGCAATATCCTATCGGATTTTTTGCTATCATAGGCAGGATGCCAGACGCAACAGAGAAAATTAATTATTAACAGCACTGCTATCTTTCTAACTTAGCTTCAAGGCACTATTGTGTTTACTCTCACTGATAGTGATCATTTCTCAGTCATTCTGTGTATAATGAACTGCATATGCCTCTTAGATTTTAGCCCTTAATCTAGCAGGTTATCTATTGTAACCACAAATCCTGTCATTCCCTGTATATGCATGTATTGGAGCTTGTGATTTAAACTACAGCCCTCTCTGATGTGTTTGTAATATATACAGGATTACACTGAAGTACATGCTCTGACAGATATATTCAAAACTGGAAAAAATCGTGGTGGTTGTCTGTTCAGAGACGATACACTCATATATTCCAAATCAGCCAGCATAAATTCTGTCCTGTAACTAACATGGAGAAATACAAATACTTTGCATTTACCCATTTGTAGGTAACAGCTGTCATCATTGCTTCAAAAAGGATATGACAATTCCCTTTCAAGTCCCCAAATATCTTCAATTATTGTGACTCTCAAAAATATGCCTGAACAATCTTCATTTTTTGTCATCTTGGAAAAGGCATTTCCAATGCCTTGATAATTCAGCAGTGAATTGCTTCTTCACAGTCAACAGCATCTGCTTAGTGTCCTATGTAAACAAATAAAAACTAACCAATCCATATAAAGTATATATAATATTTGTTGCATGTTGAGGGACATATATACTCTTCAGTATTGCTCTCCTAGGCCAGGCTATAAGCAAGCTGAGGCAAATTAAGTGTGAAAATGAAAGAACAAATTATGAAGGAGACTTTAAAAATGGCCATAAAATGAACACACACTAATATTTTTGCACCAAAACCAAATATATGCTAATCCAAGTGAAGCTGAGGTTAAATCTATTTGTTTTATTAATATTTATATAACACCAAAGTTATTAATGTGACCAAATAGGCAAGGAAGGGACAAACAATTGCTTTTTAAGCATCCAAGATAATTAGAAAGGGATGTTTCATTAGCTTTCTGAAGGGTTTCTACCCTAAGTCTTATGTTCATGCACAAAATCAGAGCTGTACAGATAGTTACAGCTCATTTTAGGAACTGATACAAAACATGGTGTCTTTCCGGAAAAAAAAAAAAAATCCCATGATAGGTTTTCAGAAGTTAAAATTCTCAAAATGTGAGTCAACAAGTCTCCCCTCAAAGGAAAAATTATTGCTTAGCATTAACTGAAACATTGTAATTTGAGAATTTGAAAAATATTTGCTTTTACTTTTGCTTACTCTTATCCTGTTCATTTTGATTTTATGCATATTCTTGATTAGAATTATTCAAATAATGCTATTATAATTCTGAAGTAAAATAATTCTGAAGGAAAAGATAGAACTCTTATGCCTCTATGAATTTTCAACACTTTTGTAGCTGCTTTCATTTCATAGTTATTGTCACACAAATGTCAGCCAAAAAAAGCATGAAAAATTTCTGCAGGCACTGGATAAACTGTCTTTTTTAAAGTCATCATTTATCATAACACATCTCCTCCTCTTTTCTGAGGCTAGTTTCCCTAATACTAACCTATTGCATTAGCTTAGTCGTAATACTTGAACACTTGCAAAGAATCACAGAATCACAGAATGGTTGAGGTTGGAAGGGACCTCTAGAGATCATCTAGTCCAACCCCCCTGCTCCAGCAGGGACACCCAAAGCATGGGGCACAGGTGAGTGCTCTCCGGGCAGGTCTGGAAGATCTCCAGGGAAGGAGACTCCACAGCCTCTCTGGGCAGCCTGTTCCAGGGCTNCAAGGACAACCTGCTCCAACAGGGACTCACCTGTGCCCAGCAGGGGCACAGGTGAGTGCTCTCTGGGCAGGTCTGGAAGATCTCCAGAGAAGGAGACTCCACAGCCTCTCTGTGCAGCCTGTTCCAGGGCTCTGTCACCCTCACAGTAAAGAAATTCTTCCTTACATGGAGATGGAACTTCCAGTATTTCAATTTGTACCTATTAATTGTACCTAACGCTTTTCCTGTCACTCGCAACCACGGTGAAGAGTATATCCTCCTCTTTATATCCTCTCCTCAGGTATTTGTATAAGAAATTCTAGGAGGAGAGGACAACTTCACAAAAGAAACATACTAAAAAAACTTGGGTTTTGTATTTGTTGGTTCTTAATTCTTTCTGTCTGTGTATAACTGGGTATGTAGGTCCATATTTTGCATATTAGATTCAAGCCCAGTTTTTAGAAGGTGACTTCTGTATTCTCTTTTAAAGTTAATAGCAAAAAAAGTTCAAAGGTCTACTTCTGACTGGATTAAAATTTACCAAAATTCAATGAAATTCTTGCAGCTATTTGACAAAATTTCTAGTCACCATTTCTGCTATTTTATTTGGATCACAACTAAAATTGATTATGCATTGCTATTTCTAAAATTCTTGAAGAAGTCATGTCTGCATAAGTTGTACTTTTAAAATATATCAGTATATACAGGAAATTAAGTAGATAGCTATTAAAATAGTCTTTCAGATTCAGTTTGCAAGCTATAATAAATTTACTGTGCTGCCACAATAGACTATATGGCCTTATATACTCAGAAGATGAGTATAACATCTATAGAGACTTTTTCTTTCATCAGATCATTGTACTTCTTTCATTCAAGGTACGATTTGACTGTTCGATATAATGTTCTTTGCATAGTTTCTGTTCCATAAAAGAACAGAAGAAAGAGAAATGTAATGTCAGCTCTCTACAGCACTTTCTCAATTTGAATGCATTGTAAATATCCGTTAGGTATTCAAAGATGCAGCTAACAGTTGATCATCGATGGAAACAAACATATAATCCTAAAATTCATTTCAGTAAATAGATTTGCTGCAAATACTCAGCTGCTCTGTTGGAGGTTATGAGTTTGCAAGCAACATCTGAAATCATTTCTATGTCATCAGTGGGATGTAGATTATTTTCCTTTTTTTGGAATGAGAGGATTCTGATATGCTAGTATTGCTGCAAGCTATAAAACTTTAAGTAGAGTTTAGGTAGAAATAAAGGAGTATATAGTTAAAAGAGTTATTCCTACTCAGTTTTTATAGGAAAAAAAAATCTTATTTCATAAATAATTGAAAAAATATATCCTGTTTTCAGGATTGGTTCATTGAAGTAGCCATGCACTGCTCTCATGTTCAGGAAAATGTAAAATTCTGGAATATGCCCGAAAATTATAAATTTGAACTTAGCATGGAGCAGATGTACCAGGCCTGAAGCAAGTAAGCATTTCCTTCAGAGCAATATAACTCTTTTCATATTAGTTCCAAAGGATTGTAGTCCCTTTATAGAGTTCCCTTGGAAACTCATTTTTTTTCCACGATATACCATATTGGAAAATTTTCTGCTTAATTTCACCTTGATACCGATGATTTCAATAGTAATTCTGCTTTAATAACTTGTGGAGTTGAGATCCATAGGAAACATGTCTCATTCAAACTGGGGATGCGAAGTCAAGGGCCTATTGCCTAGTCTTGCATAGATCTCAGAAGAGGTGTAGTTTGGGCAACAGTGGTGCTGAGTACCTCCACACAAGCTAAAAGCTTGAAATCCAAGAACTTACTGGAGAGGCCTGATTGATAGGTCAATAGCTTCCTTAGCAGAACCAGATGTGTTGTATGCATTTCACTGCCCTCTTCTCACTTTCTCAGCATACTGAGATTGCCTCTGTCACAGTTAGAAATATAATCAGAACTAATGAAATTAGGAACCTGGGAATTTTCTGGTCCTAGTTTGGAAGAATATTGGTAAATAAAAAGTATATAAAGTTGTACCTCTGCAAAAATCTTATGTATGTGCTTTGCCAAGTATGAACAATACCTAATGAAGTAGTACCTTTGCAAAGGTACTGCTGCAAAGTACTGCAAAGGCTGACGCAGCTTTTTAAAAGAACAGACAAGTTTTCAAAGAAAGGTACAATGTAAATCCTTGATATTTTGCTAAGTGAAAGCAATAGGCATCCTCTTCACTTCCATGTTTGTTGAACAAGCTTTGAGCCTTATCATATGGTTTTATATTTCACTCACTTTCTTGTTTATTTATTTTCATGGAATAATCCCCACAGAGCAATACAGAAAAAAGTAAAACATTTGAGAAATACTATCAGTTCTCATATGTCTGTACAGAAAGAAACTGAAATTGTAATTATTCACTCTGTTAAATAACATCCTTTTAATGTCTAACATTTATTTTGAATGTTTGAATCCAATTACCATGTAAGAATAAAAACACTAGCAGTACTATATCTTTCAGCACAGGGGGTTTATGTAGCTACTTTCCATCCTTTATTTGTACATTTCCAATTTGTTTAGTACAAGAGCATAATTAGGGAGAAATATAGGAGAACAGAAAACAGCTTAGTTTTATCAGAAATTTATAGAAATGTGGCATGATTCAAGGGAGCAAAGCAGACAAAGCATTATAAAAGGACGGGGTGAAGCATTTAACCAAGAAAATAACTTTATCTACAAGACAATGCAATTGAAAGAGGAGTGAGATGCTTGACTAACTCAGTTATATATGACCCTGTTAAAGACAACCAGAGAGAGTACCTGAAATAAATGTCAATATGATTCAAAACACTCTCAAGGGATACCAGAACTAAGACAAGTGACAAGCTGGTATATGTCTTTGTCCTACAGAACTGATGTTGCTGTAACTACAGCTAGAGATAATATCACTCAGGATATAGAAGCTGTTCTCAAAACAACCTATAAATGTACACCCAAGGTAGTATAATCACATTACTTTGCAGACTTTAAAATGGAAAAAGTAATCATCATATACATATGCCCTCACACAAAAACAAAGAAGTTACTTTTTTTTTTATCTATAAGGAGAGAAGGACAAATGATAAGGAAGTTTACAAGTGACAGGGACTGGAAAGATTATATCCTGTAACTGACAGCATAGACAGCAAGAATTACACACAGTATGTATCCAGTTGGAGAGAAATGTCTGAGAGCTGAAAAAAAATAAATTCCTAATTATGAGGAAGAAAACGAATTACAGACTAAGAAAAAAAGAATTACAAACTTATCTCCATTTCAGTCTTCACATGCCAAATTAAAAAGCACTTGGGCTATTAAAAGAAATAGCATTCTGGCATTTTTTTTCATAGTGTTCCCAAGATACTATCATATTGTGACTGAGTGTCCTCGTAATATCTCAAAATCAAACAAGCAAAGTGCTATTAATCTCATGATGTAAAAAGCACCATATCTGGTAGAGGTTTTCATTTATTATAATCAACAATCAAATAAAGGATTATATATATCAGTATTTATACATTTACATATTTGTATACCTATATCTACTTAGTTGTATATGCATTTGCAGAATCATAATTCAAAATAATTGTTAAACTGTCGTACATATAATTCTAGAAAATACATACCTCTATTTGCAAAAATAACAGATGAATTAAACCGCAAATCCTTTCGCTCAAGCAAAGTGTCGTTTGGGTCAAGGGTCTAAATCAAGGCTTGTAAAATAAACATTCCACCTCCAAGGGTTCAAGTAATGTTTTACTATTCCAAAAAAAAAAAAAGCTAAAAAGGCAAAGCATTTTAATTCTGTATACCACATAATATGATACAATGAGTTTTAAAAGCTTGAAAGAAGAAAGATTAATGCCTAGATTCATACCACTCATATGTGTCCAGTGTTTCTTTCTAGTTCCCTGTCTTTAGAAGATAAGGTGTCTTACAAAAGAAGCAGTGCAAAATCAGCACAGTTCTAAATATCCTTAGAAGTATAATTACCAGTGTAGTCTGTTTTGTATAGGTTTACAAGGTACAAAATCATTTTAAAGCAAAATCCATATCTGCTAATACTTTTTGCTCTTTACTAGCCTGTCGCTTGTTGATTAGCTCTCCATGCAAATACAGATGCCTTATGATCTCTAGGGAAAAATTCAGTCATCTTCAGAGTACTGCCTTTCAAAGGTCAGTAGTTTAGGCACGCTGTATTTTTAATTTTCTCAGCACAACATGACTAAGTACTCTCCTATATTAAGGAAAATATATGTCTGTATTGGCCTGGACCTCTTGTGCTTGAAGTAACTAGGCTTGTTCTGAAGAACATGAAGTTATAGGGATAAAAGATAATTATATAGTAGCTTTACAATAAATAGCTTTTAAATATTTTTTCTTGCTAGTGAACGTTAAAACTTTGTTAATGCAATATTTCTATAATATGCATAAAACAGCATGTAGAAGAAAATAAGCACCTTTAGTGAACTAGTAAATCTATACTCACTGTTTCCTGTCATGTGCTCTTTTCCACCCCTCTCCCATTATCTATGTTCCTATTATGAATATAAAATATAAAATAAAAATTTCTATATGGACTAAATGGAAAGGATGAAAACTGTCGCAACCTTTTTCCCATAAGCTATGTGTTTACAAATACTCTCAGTTTCACTTGCAAGGATTCCTCTCTGTTTGGTTTACCACCACGGTTCCTTGCATTCCTGTTCTCATCTGGATTTGAGAAGGTCAGTTCCGTGCTAGGAAGAACTTTGTAAATGCATAATGGCTATTCTCAGAGGATGCATTTGCCTCTCTCAACTCTTGAAAAATTCTTATTCAGGGAAGGAATTGTTTGTTTTAATTTTGCAAAATATTTCAACCACAGATAAAGGATTAAGTGACAGGCAAAACAAAAGACTACAACAGCTAAGTATTTCTAAGCACTATTTTCCTGGTGCTTTGAATTGATGAATGATAATGGGGCAGAGTGGAAAGTGGAAATATATATATACTGCCATCTCTCTCTTTAAAAATAATTAAGGGAGCAACAGGAAGCAGGTCTTGTCCTAACATGGTACAATTTAAGAAAAATTGACCTTCATGGCAGTGTTTTCACTGAGTGGTGAAAGTGATCTGAGATGCGGAATGTGTAGTATATATGTGGAACTGTTTATGATACAATTAATGTAGCTGGAATACACTTCGATCATAATCATGAATTCAGTGTTTATTTTCTCTAGCAATTTGTTTAATAAATACCAAAAACTTAACATGTACACTTGTTGTGTATTTTATTTTTAAATGTTGCTACAGTATTCAGGATGGAGAGTGGGATACATAAACAGAAGGCATGCAAGTAATTTTTTTTTCTTTTTTCTTTTTTTTTTGCCTATTTCCAGCAGATATTTTGCTGTTTTGTATCAGGATTGGATAAAAAGGAAGAAATAAGCCAAATATTTCTCTTGAGATATTAGAATTATTGAGATAATATTTACAATTCCACTCATTTCCTGGACTAAAAGTACTTGTAGATTGAGGTAGAGACTATAATAGTAGTCCCTTAGGAGGGAACATCATCTTAAACAAAATTCAGCCAAACTGACTTGACAGTAACATTGATGTTCTATAAAATTATCAGGGCCCTGAGGGCACCCCAGCTTTCCCTGTCCCAGGCAACCTCCAGGTCTTCCCCAGCCCCAGCCCTAGCTCAGCCCAGGCCAGGGCTGTCAGTCGTTGTCTTGAGAGGACTCAGCAGTTCCAGCTCCAGACTCTTCTCAGCCCTTTCCCAGCCCTGGGAATTCACTCAGTGCAGGTGCTTATTTATTTATACATACATATATACATATATATATATGTATGTATGTATATATATTTTTTTAAGACAGTTTCCCTTTCTGATTTGTTTAAAGAACATTGAGACCCTTTTGGTGATATAACAGCAAAAATAACATACAAGATAAAATATTTTTTCTTTCAAAAGCGTAAAAGCATAAAAATATTTCTAAATACACAAACATTTCTACTGCCATATTCTCTCACTTTCTCACGTGATTTCAGTGCTTGAATTTCTTTTTCGTTGTTGTTGTTCAAATTGTAGTCATTTTTATCCTGAATGACTTCAACATCCTTCTCCCTACCACCACTGGGTTTAGAATTAAGCCTGCTTGTATCCTTGAAGAGCTGTTTGAGAATTATGACATATATTAATGTTCAGACAACCTACTGTCTTGATACTACTCGAATTCTGCAAATTACTTTCTTTTTAGCATGCAACATATAACGTGCGTATAAATGAAATTAATGAAGTATGCCTCTTCACAGCCTACAGAGCCTTTTCAGAGTCTTTTCATATTCAGCGCAAATGTTGCAAACTCCAATAGTTGCTGGTGCTTTTGAATACTAAGCTATGTCCAAAGCACATTTTTAGCATGTATAAAGGGCAAAATGCAGCTCCTGTAGGCTCTTCTCAGAACAGTAAAGCTCCTAGTCCAGACATATTGAAAAGCAATTTTAAAACATTCAATTTTTTCATGAAAAGTTCCAGTCTTTTGCCATCAAATAGATTAGCACCTACACTTTAAAAGAACTAGTTAGAGTGATTTTTACAGTGATTATGTGTCCATGTCCTCAACAGCAAACCCATGGAACTATTTCTATTAAGACTTCTAATGAAGTTTAGGTCTGAACAGTGAAAAGATTGGTAATTTCAACACAGCAGAGAAAACAGAAACATTTAGAACAGGGACATGGATTTAGCATAGAAATGTTCAGAATTATATACTTAAAGCTGTCTCTAGCATTCTATCTAGATTTTTTTTTATTACTTTTACTTTGGTCAATTAAGACAAAATCTGTATAAAACCAGCAGTTAGTAAAATACTTTGAGCTACATACCGCTTCACTGATAGTCTGTCGTAGGTGCTAAGTATTCAAATGCTGAAATATATTAAGTAGTTTGGGAAATAGTAGATACCCTGAAGCTAGCAGACCTGTGCTGGACCATTGAGATTCAGATATTTTATTTAAAGATAAACCCTTCAAGAGAACTGCAGTAGAAGCATCATAGCAAAGATATGTTAGAGAACAAAGCTCTGAGATTTCAGAAAATCTAAACACCAAAAGGATTTATAAGAGCTTGCATCTTCTTTTTTTAGCTCTGATAAAGATTTGGCAGTAGACAGCAGAATTTCATCACTTGCTATTTGAAAGATAAAATCTTTTTGACTATAGGTATTTCCTAGATTACAGCAGATAGAGGTAATGGGTGTTTTGAGTCTAGAAAAATCACTGTGGTTCAATTTACTACAGTATCATGACAAAGAATGATGGCACTTTATTCAATTCACTAAGTATTACTTACTGTAGGAGGAACTGCAGCTGAAAAGAGGGAATCAAAGATTTTACAACAGTGATAATCTTAATCTTTCTTTAGCTAAAGGAGAATACTAATCTTATATAAATGTGTGTGGGAAATACGCATTAGGAAATCTCTATGTAGACAAGTTAAATCATTTGCAAAATATCCAGGAACTGCTCAGAAAGTTGTGCAAGAAATCCTCTATGCTGGTATATCCAGTGGTAGGTGGAGGACACCTCAAGATTTTTTTAAAGAAAAAGCAGTTTTCTCAGCTAGGATACTTCCCTGACTACAGTGAGAAAGATTCACTCTAAAAATATGAACTTCTTCCTGGTATATAACTAGTTTCATGATGAAGCTCTGGATGCTGAAATCAAGAGATTGTGAAAACAACCCAGCTATCAATTTAAACAAGAATACAAACTGATCTCTTCTATATGCAAGGGAAGTCAAACCAATGTTGAGGTTCAGAAATAAGAATGGGAATTATCATTACTATTTCAAATCTCCTTAATTTTAATATCAGTCTGTTGACTTCACGAGGTCTAGATCAATGTTCTTTCAGTATAAGGAACTGGTAACATTTTTCATTTCTACCCATGATAAAATTCCAGATTGTCAGGAATATATTTTAGTATGTTATAAGGTAATGAAGTTCAATAAAGACAAATGCATAGGCATTTGGGCAGGAATAATCCCATGATAATAATTTGGCCATGAGCTAGCAATACATCCTTGAAGCAAAGAAGTCCAATGGCAGTACCTAGTGAAAGAACAAGAGGGGACAGTCAGAAACTGAAACAAAAAGATTTCCATGTGAACTGAAGGAAAAAAATCTTAACTGTAGGGGTAGTTGAACTGGAGCAGGGGGACTGCAAGTTCACCATCCTTGAAAATATTCAAAACCCTCCTGATCATGTTTCTGGACAAGCTTTTTAGCTGACCCTGCTTCTCACACCAGACAATCTCCAAAGGTCCCTTCCAAACCCATCTATTCTGTTATTCTGTGATTTTTTATCTGTCAAAGTGTTTTCCTACTATGAAGTTGAACTGGGATGAAAGCAGTAAGCATCCATTCTGATCGAACTTTGCAAAACAAACAAACAAACAAATAAAAGTAAAAGTAAAATCCTGAGTGTGCTGAAAAGAAAAAAGTCTTTGCCAGATTTGTCGAGTATGGTTACAAAACAATTACCATTTGCTGAAGATATTTTATCTAAGGAATTTCATAACTTTAGCTAACAAGAGCAGCTTTGGTAATGTTTGCTGTGGTCTGCTTTTTCAATAATGACTTGCATACACAATCTAATAAATGACTAATAAACTTTGTAGATGTAGGACTTTATCACAATTTTGCTCTGTGCATTATGTGAAAGAGTGGCAAGAGAATTTCATTTCTATTCTGATATGCTTTTTTATATCAGAGTGCTTTGAAAGGAAATGGTATAGTATTCACAAACATTTCAAAGACAAGGATATTTAGAATCAAACACCTTTAATTGCTGAACATAAATAACTTATCACAGTGTCTCTATGCAATTAATTTGAAATGTTTGAATATTGAAAAATGAGAATCATACAAATTGCATAATTAAAATAATTCAGTCCCAGCCAATAAACAATTAAAGAAAATTTGTTTCCGATCACTTTCTACCCTCTTCCTGAGCACATGAGATATGTAAGATTTTGCTCATGGTTTATTTCTATGTTAATTGAAATTATGGTTATTTAATGAGTGAAAGCTAGGTGAAGGTGTTAAGATATTCTAGTTGTCTGCCATAAGAAATGATACTGGGCTGAATCTGTTCTTCACATGTGCTTTGTACTTCAAGGAATAATTTGTAAACTTGTAAGACATTGCAGAAGGAAAAATCGCTTAGTGAAGAGAGAACTGCATAAAGAATAATTTATGAATTTCATGTACGTTTTTATCCCTATTACTTGAGAGATATCCTCTCCTTCAAAAAGAAATGACTTTCAGACCAGATTACAGTTTGTCTAGAGGCTCATATATGTGGAGTGATAATTAGAAGACAGAGGGGAGGAAGGAATGGCAGATCATTGTTCAAATCTGCAAAAAGTCTTTGATGAGTACACACAGTTACATGTCACTATAGAAGGTGGTTGGTGAGGGAAGATTATAGAGTCCATGTATTTCTTTCTCACCTTTAGATAAAATTACAGTGCATAGTGATGTAAGACTATAGTGGAAAATCAAGCAAGGAGACTTACTCTAAGTCATATTCGGGAACTGTGTACTTTTAGGCCAGGTTTGTTTTTATTATTTGTAGTAAAAGAAAGAAGTCATACCTTTCTAAAACTTCTTATCCCTGAAAGAATTAACTCCTTCAAACACTAATCTAAAAAAAGAGAGGAAAATGTACCAGCAGTCTTCTTGCTTTTTTTTCCTAAATATTAAGTGTACTCCATAAAAACTTTATTAGACTATACAGTTGAGATGATTGATAAGCTGAATATGCATTGTATAAATTCCACCAGATATACATGTCAGGCTGGCGGGTGGCATCTAAGAACTAAACAGCAATGGAGTAGAAATACTAATGATTCTCTATAGATTTCTGACTCCTATTTACTCAGACAGAAGTAAAATGAGCAAATTTTTAATGCTCCGACAGCAGCAAAAGGAACTTCCAAACACTGCAGTGAAGTCATTTGAATCTAATCATTGAATCTAATTCCAGTTTCCTCACAAGAATGTACAAGTATCCCATGATTGAACATGAAAATAAAGCTGGACTTCCCCATCGCAGACTAAGTACTTTGTTGCCCTCCTATAAACACTGAAAATGTCAGTGCTAGAAGAATTCAGTTAAATGTCAAATTCCACTATTCTCTCTTTCCCTGAGTGAATCCCTTGGCAGCACAAGATGGATAAAATTCTTTGTTGATATTCCCAGAAAGATATTATTTCAATGTCAAAGACAAGAATTCTTAGTTAACAATAAATCTCTGCCTTTGGAATTCAAAGCAAGTTATCTATTTTCAGCAGAGAGGGTTGAGATTTGTGTTTTTCGCCTGTTCCCATGTTATAATCATGAATTATTTTGTAGTCAATATACTGCACAAAAATATAAGGACAATAGGGATGGTAGTACAAATGTGAAGACTATGGTTTTGAGTGGCTTTCTTATGCAGGTAGTGTCAATTTTTTTTCTTAATGTAAGCACCTAACTGCAAACACAATTGAATACATACTAATCACACAGCTAAAACTATCTCCATAAGCCAACAGACAACTGGGCTAAATATCTATTTGGAATCATTTTTTACCTCTATTTGGTCATTCTTTCATATACCCATGGGTACATGAATTAATACCACAACTTAAAACCTTCTTGTCATATCATTTACATATTTTATTTTAATGCATTTTATTTATTCAACACTATATTTAAAACACAAAATACTTAGAAGGAATGATTCTTAGGATATTAATTATTGCATATTAGTGTAATTAAGGTAATTAATTCCTTGTATGTTCAGGTGAGTAAAGTGACTTATCAAAAAAGAGATCCTATTTAAAGGGAACAGGAAGTCTGAGATATTGTATGATATGAGAATATAGCTGTTTTATAAGGATGCTAATAAATATATTTAATTATATCAGAGTAAATTCTAGATGTTGGCAAGGAGTTCTTTAACTCTAATGCCTCTGAATGAAATATTCATCAAAGAATGTTTTTGTATTTGTATTTTCTCGTACACAAATAGAGACAGAAGAATGGACAGAAATGAGAAAAGCATATATCTATCAAAATAATTTATGGGAAAACAGTTCTCTCTCCCAGGAACCCAGACAGTCACTGTGGTGCTTCCTGACAGGGTAAAGCAGCAGGAGACAGCTAATGAGGCAAGTCATCCGTTATCATTGCAGTGCTTAGCCTGATTTAGTTATCTGAATCGAAATGACAGATTCAGGAGGAAGGCTCCTGGGAACTTGACTGAAAATGTTATGTTGATGTAACCATACATTGATCAGTCCAGTGGAGTGCCTCTTGGTCTCCATGCCAACAATGAATAGAAACAAAAAATCAGGGGTTAAAGGGCATGCGTTTGGAAAACTGATATTGGGGAAGACATTTTTTTTCTATAAACAGGTTTATTTAAACACTGAAATAAGCTTCGTGCCCGGGATAACTCAGGCTCTTCAAAACACAGGAGTTTTTATAATGTAATTTCAGCTTGTCAGGAGCAATTTTCCTCTTTCCCTTTAGGATTGCTTAGAAGTTTAGCTTTAGTAGCTACAGTCCATGTCATTGGTGCTTATTAACTTTATTCCAATAGGAAGATGAAAAAATACTGTTTAACTATTTCAATTCCAGCCAAATTTCACCAAATAATTTAAAACCAGGTTATATTTTTATAGAATATTCTCGCTAGTAGATAGCTAAAGTCAAACTTTGCAATATTAGACCTTTCAGAAAAGCGATAATCTAAAAGATGAAAAATACACATTTTGAAAATACAGAAGAAAAGGTAAATAGTTGAAGGTAGAGCTAGATTTTTGAGTGAGACATATAGACTAGACTTTCTTATAAAAGGAATAATGACCATTAAAAACAATAACAGCAACAAAAAAGCAAACAGCAAAAAAAAAACACTGTGAGAAGAAAAATTAGTTGAAACATAGCAGTTAATTGTTCAAGCTTTGTGTATTCTTTGAGGCAGCCTGGAAAATGGATTTAAAAAAGGCAATTCTTAGTTCACCTAATGATGAGCAATACTCAGGTCACAGAGGTTGGATATCGCCTCATTGTAAGTAAACTTAATCTCTCAAAATAGTGAAGAATTTGGCATTCAAATTTAAAAATTCTCTTTCAGCATTAGCTAAAAATGCATTTTAAGGTTTTTTTTCTGTTTTAAAAGATTTATACTCACTTGCTAATCTATAATGACAAAACTATTCTACTAGTTTAAAGGTGTTATCTGAGACAAGCTGAAATATTAATGATCTCTAGAAAGAATATTTATACATTCCACACTGTCCTTCAATCACTGGGAATATACAGCTTTACTAAACATTGGCTGAAATATAGAATTTACTCTTGAGGGGAAAATAGTATGACAAATTCTGAAATATAGTGAAAAAAAATGTATAGGAATGCCTTCTGAGTGATAAACTCAAATTTTCACTTTGTGAGAGGCTGTATGAGTACTTTTGATTGACTCCCCTGTGTTAGTGACCCCAAAGGATGCATAGTCCCACTTTCCCTGCAACTCAACAGGTAGATGGAGCTGAAACTGGAAACATCCCTGAAGATGAGAAATCACAAATTTCAAAGAGTGTATGATAATTTTCCTCTTTTACTACTATGTAACCTTCTTCCATCTGAGTTTCATCCTGCTTTTATGTTTTGTTCCTGATGTTCTTTGCTTGTAAACCACTTTGGAAAGGCAGAAAATGTTCTTTTTCCATGTCTACATTGTTTTTAGAATTTCTATTTGCTGCTGCTAATAATAATTGCAATGACCATGCAACTTGAACAGCTATATGCAAAATCCATAGAAAGTGTGACATGGAAGGGATATTTAAACCAATACAATACTGGATGCCTCTAAATGGGAATGGAGAGAGAAGGGAATGTGGAGAAAGTAAGGTTCTTATCCCAAATTAAGAAAATATGCTTTATGTTTAAAATTGCTCTATGCAAAGTGAAATCTCTTACAGCGTGTAACAAGCATTTATTCCTCCTATCATCAAAGACACACATTCCTAAGTAACAGAATGTGACCACAGGAGATGGTCAATCAGTTGGAATTTGTGTGATGATGTTACTAAGAGTGGATTTCTGAATAAAAGCTTTGCTTTTAGACTTTGAACAGATCAGTATGTTTGGAGTTTTTTTAGTGCCTGCAGGATGAAATATAATATTATTTCTATATAAATATAGGAATTAAGTTATTACATTGCAATAGAAAACAAAAATACTGTATTAATCTCCCATTGTTTATTTATTTATTTATTTATTTATTTGTTGTGTGTGTATTGACTTTGGACAAATCACAAAATGACTTTGTGCCTCAGTTCTTTGTCTCCATCATAGTACTCCTCTTCCTTATCCTTTTTCTCTCTTTAAAATTTAGACAGGAATCTGTCTGAAACCAGTAAAATAATAAGAAAGGCTGAGTTCATATCAATCTAATCTGATCAGACTATTTAAAATATCTCATATAGCTCATAATATGGGTATATACTGCATGGGAGCTCATAACTATTTTTCTCATTTGACAGCAAACTAATTCAGACTAATCTTGTACCTGGGTTAAAAGAAAAAAAAAAAAAAAAAAAAAAAAAGAGATATTCATTGCTACATAATTTCATAATTTACGGTTTCCTCAGAGCTTCACCTTTATGTTCAAAGTCATTGAAGTATATCTAACACCCTTACAGTAAGTGAACCGACCCTTGCAGAAATTTGGAACTCTCCTGTCAGGCAGAAATGAGAAAACAAATAATATTTTAGATATATTTTTTTTTACTGAATGAGATGAAAAGACATTTTACAAACAGTTTATGACTGAGCATCCCAGGGGTTCGTCTGAAAAATGTGTTTCAGAAGACGCTATTCAGTCCTTGTATATCATCCTCACATCAGTCTGTTCTGCTTATAACTCAAATGTGGATCTAATAATGAGCTTGCAACATACTAATCTTGACACATCTCCCTTCATTTCCTATAATTTGAAAAGCTATAATTGGGGTAGGTTTTAATATTTTGATGTTGTAAAATATAAAATGAAAATGAAATAAAGTGGAATTCATATAGAAATCTATGCTATGTTTTCATCTTATTTAAAAACCTGATCTTTACAGGGAAGAAATTAAGCCCTGCCTTCTGAATACTCCATAAAGATGAAAAGGAACGCTGGTTTCCTGAGCAAGAAGACAAGCTGTTGTTTAGCTTTTGGGCTACTGGGAATCTTTCCCTGACTGGCTGCTTTAGTGTTCATCTCTATTAACCATCCTTAACAAAAAATTCAAAAAGAACTCATGAAAACTTCAATAGACAGGTCTCAGGGGTTAGACTGTAGGGGTCAAGTAGTCATCCCTGTAAGATAGGATTCAAGAAGAGTTAAGGATTAAAGACTAAATGCAAACAATTAAAATTGTATGATTCTTACAAAGCTTCTCCAGCTTCAATAACTGGTATTTGTTATTTCATCCTTAAATCTGGCTAGTGATAAAACTGTACCTGAGTAACCTTGAATCCTTTAGAAACACTATTCTGTTGGGTATAGGCAATACATTATTTAAGGACAACTTGAAAACTATTCTGAAATCTACCTTTCAAGCAGAATGTATTTACCAGAATGATTTGTGCAGTAAATCACTATGAGTAATATGGTATTAGAGGGAAATAGAGTACATTCTGTCTGTGATGAGATATTTTAACTATGATAGACCTCTTTATCAAGCACCTGGAAGAGAGAAAGAGTTGGATATCTGAGAATCACAATGAGCTCCTGACAAAACAGTTTATATATAAATATTCTGAGGAAATAGTTTTTGTTTGTTTTGTTTTGTTTTGTTTTTGTAATGGAGGGCAAAACTTCACAGAAACCCAGGAAATCTGAGGTTTTGGATAGAGAAGACTTTATGCCATGAAGAAGGAGGTTACATTCTCTTGCTTAATTCTCTTCATATTGAAGGAAAGGGGACTTTTTATAAATTTTGTAGCTCAAACTACAATCAGGAAACATCTGGCTCCACCATTAACTGCTCCTCCTAATTAGATCAATCTATGTGACTGAATTTATACTAGCTGGCCGGATCAAATGCCATGATTAATGGTTATTCCATTATGTGAAAGAGATTCAATAACTTTCCCTGAGTCACAAAGGGACAGCAGAACAAAAAAAAATTTAGATGTTTAAGTGTTGATCCAGTACTATTCCCACTGGATCACGATTTTCTACTTAGTAAGCCATAAACTCTGTAAGAGTTTATGCAAAGTAAGCATCACATTATTCAAGAATTATTTTATCCATTTACAAAATAAAAGATAGCTTTTTTAATACAGAAAGGAAGTGATATTTATAGAGAATGAAAGAGAATTTAATATTGTTTGGGATATTGCTTGAATCAACAATAAGTCTATACACACACAGCTCAGTTTAGTGTGAGTTGATTAAAACAATAAAGTAAAAGCCATTGCAAAAGTCATTCATGGGGTTGGGACTTATCAAGTAGACAGTGTATAACAAGAAGAAATGTGAATAAAAATATATGAAATAAACATATGTGGCTGTAGGAATTTTGCTGTATATATTTTTTTTGAATTATTGAACAATAAATGAGTTACAAGTGGTAGAAGCAAATTATTTTTGGCCATCACCATTGTTTTTAGAAATGCTGAACAGAATGGAGGTGATGATATAGCTTTATTTCCTAACTCAGTTAGCTATTACACAATATTTCCTACCAATTTTAGGGACAGTCTGACAGTTTCTTACATGCTAAGAAGCTAAGTTTATGTAACAAATTCTGGTGAAATGCAATATTCAAGATCTTGTATGTTAAACCTACTTGTGAACTAACTATTATGCATCTTTAAAATACTTTTTAAATCCTCATTTACAGTTTTCTTGCTATGTATTTTTTCCTGAGATCTCAGCATAAGCTATACAATCAGAGTGACCTAAAGTCCTTTAAGAGACAAATCTGATCCCAGCTACAATAAGTAGTGAACTTAACAGAAAAATGTAGACCTTACAGATATTTTTATCTTATTCATAAGCTAAACCTCTTGTTGTATTCAAAAATGAAAGACAGAGGATTCTAAGTACTATAAAAGGAGAAAATTTCTCTTGTAAACTGATCCTACAAAGAAACTGAGTATAAAATGAATTATATCATTAGCCAATACTTTATTTTATAAGTACTAAAACTACTAACCACTTACTTCCAATTTCCTCATTCTGGGGAAAAAAATATAATAAAACACTTTATCACTTCCTCTTTTAAAGATATTTTTCATTGTCTCCTGAATCGACTTTTATTGTATTCTATTTATCTCTTTTTGCTGACTCATTGAATCTTATAGACACCTGCAATTTAAATAAAGTTTGGCTCATATTGCTTTGGAAATAGTAGTCAAATTCACTTTAGGAAGACTTGTTTTTTTTCAGTTGAGCACTGCTATCTAACAAAAATGACTTAAAATCAATCAATCAGTCAACTTCCTTCTTTGTTTTTTTAGAATTTTCCATGCAATATAGATTAAATATTTGTACAAAAACCACACAGGATTAATGACAGATAAAAAATGCAAGGCATTTCTTCAAGTACAAGGATTACATACTCTTCTTGAAAAAAATGCGTGAATTCACAGGCTCCAGAATCACTGTCTAAAAGAGAAATTGTCCACATGAATTATTTTTCCCCATACTAAGAGAGTGATTTAATGCAGTGTAGGTGTGTATACTGTACTGTGATAGAATGCAGAATTTCAAATGGCATTTACCATCAGTTAGCACAACACATCATATAGAACACAGAAGTAGAAAGTTAAATGACTACACTGAGTGAGAAAGAGGATTAGGAAAGTTTTGGAGAAAAACAAGAGATAAAGTTCCAAAGCACTTGGCTACTTACAGATTTAGGATTTTTTATCAAGCCAAAGATCAAGAACATTTTAAGTCTTGTTCTGTCTATTGCTCCATAATAGAGTTGTGAGCTATCAATACTCTCCCATCAACTGTTCTCTTTCTTTGCCAGCTTTAATTATTTTAGTCCTGTGGTTATAATTCATTTGAGCTTGATCTACCTAAAGTGCTAAATACTACTTAATAGAATTTTTCTTTTACTCATATGTTAAAGATTTTCTTGTTTTCCATTTTAATTTCCTGACCAGAATAACTTGTACGGGAAATTACAAAGACCCTCTAATTCTTTGTGAATACAAAACAAAAATCAAAAACAGTTTAAGCTAAGCATAACTTAAGAAATATTTTGATTCTTATCTCTAAATAGTCTAGACATATAGAAATATTTATATGCTTTGAGTTAATTCTTACAGTTTCGGTTCAATGTGCGTCCAGGATCTAAATGCAAGGTAGGGATGATTGATCTGGAGGATGAAGAGTGGAGAAACTTTGCAGATTCTGTTGCCATTTTTTAAAATTAGTTTTTCCCCCAAAAAAATCCATGATGGATTGAGAAATAATTAAATAATTTAGCTTATCTTTAGCCAACAATGTCTTTAACAAAAAGGAGCTGATTTTTTTTTTCCAAAAAAAAGTTTATCAGTTTATGCCATATGTTTTACCCAGACAATATTTCTTCTTCCTGACTCAAAAGAGCCGGCATTCTTTTTTTTTTTAAAAAAAGGATTCTATATCTTCAAATTTTACTGTTTGCCTAAAAGGAGAAGACAAGACAAGGCAAGAACACAGTTTGTACCTCAGAATAGAGTCAGTATCTGCACAGGTAGCAATTTCCAAAATAGATATTTTTTTTTTCATTTGTAAACTAAGAGGGATAGGCTGAAATCATGACAATTTAAAACATTTAATATCATTTTACACATTCCCTTTTCTTCACTTTTCCTTCCTTCTAGAGAAAAGCAAAGCAGGAAAGAGGAGTGAGTAAACTGTCAGGATCTGTTTTGTAAGAGATTGTGTCTGTTGTTAATAAATACTATATTATGTTTTACTGGACTTGTTGAAGGCAAATAGAAGTCAAAATATTTGCATTTCTTATTTCCTAATTTTGCTTTCTTATTTTGTTTGGTGAAAAAATCATTTTTGAAAGAAAAACATAGTTAAAATATTTAATCTGACCAGCAAGGTTAAGTGCCATTTCTTAGAATCACTTGCCATTTTATGCAATGTTTTAGAAAGTGGAAAGGCTTTAAGAGGAGCACATAGATAATGTAGTTTTGGGGAAAAGAAAGTGATTAAACTATAACATAACAAATGTCTGTAAGAACTAACATCAAGAATATGATCTAACTGTATAGTTATGAACTGTATTAATCAACATTAGAAAGATACTTTTTTCCATTTTTAATTAATGATTTTGCCTTTCCCCTTTTTTTTTTTAATTGATGGAACAGAAGTTAACCAAGGTAAAGGGGAAGCGGTGCCAGAGTCAGGAAAAAGAATCTGCCCATTTTGAGGTTCTTTCCACCAGACAACATAATGTTTAAGTGATTTTGTAATCTTTCTTTTAAATGTACTGACAAATGCAGCTCATCCCCTGTAATTTTTCAGTTACAGTCACAGATTTCCTCTGCAATTATTTCTCATGCTGAAGACCAATCTGAGATTTATGTATGTTACCAGAGATAACAATTCTAAAAACTGTTTTCAGTGATTTCAGTAGTGTTCAGTCTATTCATACCTACAGGAGAAAGTTCCTCACATATTTGCTTTTTTCTTGCTACTGTATTAATTAAATATTATTCTTCATACATTCCTTGACATATAATATTATAGGCTCTGGCAACTGATGTGATTTTCCATGACAGTAGTGGCTCTAATCAGGTAGGTTGTTACTATATAGATAGATATACAGAGATATAACTTGAAGAAACCTGCCTTCTCTCACAACAGAATGGGAAGATGCATGAAGACTGTGGAGTTTCCAATAAAATATTTACTTTTGCAGCATGCTCTGATGCTAGGGAAGGAGTCTACTACAAAAAACAGATGGTATTGACTTCATAGGAACTGGGCTCTGAAGTTTCATGTTCCAGAATAACCTGGATTTCCTAATGTACAGACAAGACCCTTCAATTTCACCCTGCTTTGAGGAAGGAAAACAGTGCTTTGCTCTTATTTATGGGTAGAAGGGTTATTATTTGAAAATGTTGTTTGATGGAGAGAGGAGACTGTGTGTGTATCAGAAACAATTATATGAGCAAGAGAGGCACACGTCTCCTTGCCAAAAGGCTGGCCAACCTGGTTAGGAGGGCTTTAAACTAGACGAGAAGGGGGATGGGGAGCGTCACATAGACACGAAAAACATTACCACACAGCCAAGGTCAGTTAGGGTCCAGCGGGAGCATGGTAGTGGGGTAGTGAGGATAGGAAATGATTCTAGAGGGCACTCTGTCACCCTTCCTGGGGTACCTGCAGGCTCGGTTACTTCCCTGAAATGCCTGTACACCAATGCGCGAAGCATGGGGAATAAGCAAGATGAACTGGAGATCTGTGTGTGGTCCCAGTGCCATGATCTCATTGGGATCACAGAGACGTGGTGGGATAGTTTGCACGACTAGAGCGCTGCCATGGAAGGCTATGTGCTCTTTAGGAAGGACAGGCTGGGAAGGCAAGGTGGTGGAGTTGCTCTTTATGTGAGAGAGCAACTGGAATGCATGGAGCTCAACCTAGGAGTGGATGACGAGCGAATTGAGAGCCTGTGGGTAAGGGTTAAAGGGCAGGCTAATGTGGGNAGGGGACACTGTAGTGGGTGTCTGCTACAGG
>VWPW01023955.1:0-25696 GCA_013389825.1 Crypturellus undulatus
ATAAGCACACATAGTCTTAGAAAAAAATATATTTGATTGATATTTATAGCTTAAATGATTGTTACAGAAACTCCTTTTAACATATCACTTAAAAGGTCTGTTTTTCCTTATTCTGTTTCGTGTCCTTGTGTGTGTGTGTGTGTGTGTGTTTTTTGTTTTTTTTTTTTTTGTGGGGAGGTGGGGAGTCTTAAAATATATTGTATCCAAGGCAGCCTATTGTGTTTGAAGACTGACTATGATAAGAGTAAAGAACAATACTTAAAGTACAGTGGTACTTTAATGAGATAGATAAACTAGTTTGGGTGAAATCCTAGTCGTATTCTCAAAGGCAGCATATTTTTGTAGTTATTTCCACTCCCCAACCAAATAAGAACCAATTTGAGAACACAGTTTTCTTCACACTTATAAAATTTTCATCATACTAAATCTGCAGAGCAATTGGTTTTACCAAATATATTTTAAATCAAAATGCTATAGAACTGTTTTAAAAATGAAAATGCCTAAAAATCTACAAATACAGTCAGCTTTGTTGCGGTTGCACTCTGTTTTCCTGTCATTATTTTCCTAGCTAATAATTATTACTGTTTTTTTAAAAGCATTTTTTATCTGATGGCCAAATGGCTTTAGTTTTATATTGGTTTATTATTATTTTGTGATGAAAAGGACTAATCATGGGATTTGGCTTTTCCATCCACCCATGTATAGAATATTTAAAACATCTATGGCAGTCATTAAATCAGCATGCTTACTTAATTTTCTAAGGATTATTCATCATGCAATGGTATGTATGGATGCAAATCTTTGCAGCATTGTCTGCAGTACTGCAGTTATTTGGACAATTTTTACATACTTCCTTTCTTATTTACATACCTAACCTCAAATCTTAAGTCTTTAAAACAAGCAAATGTGTCTTATATGATACCAGTTTAAAAGGGGTAGAAACATATCACATAGACTGTATGCTTTCTTTACAAAATTAATGGAGTACTTATCTGGGAAATATTTATTTTTTATTTTGAAAAAAAAAGCCTTCAAAAGAATGACATTTTCATATTGTGGGCTATTGAGTAATAAATTCATCAGTTAGCTTGATTTTCCAACCGATAGTCACATATTGATTTAGTTAGCACTGAAATGACAGGTCATGAGTTAACATGTAGTCCAGATTTTCCATTAAGCAAGGAAGGCAAGTGACCACAACTATGTCAGAATAACCAGATACCTTTCCTTTTTTTAGTGTCTTAATGTACATGATCACTTCTGGCCCAAGTTGTGGGCTACTGGCAAGAAGTCTAACAGCTGCAGTCTCCAATACTCTCATATCGTAGGCTATTTGGTGAAAGTATGATCTTCTTAATCTTATTTTAAGTTTGTGTTGAGCAATGTCTGGCTTGCTCTGAGTTTAGCTTTTACTGCATTGTTCCAAATGGTTCATTAATTTGATTTATTCCTCTGTTATTTAGCATTTGTCTTCTTAACTTCTATATTTCCTCAAGTAGCAACAGTAGAATTTGAATTTGATCCCAAATGCAGAATGAGGGCACAGAATTCTAATTCTGCAAATTCAAGGACAGTATCTAAAGTAAAACAGGGTCTACCTACTTGACATTAAGGATGAATTGGCTAATATATGTTCTATTTACATACTATTTCAGAGAATACTTCATACCCATAAAGCATTATTTCCATAAAATACAATCTTATGGTGACTGCTAAATTATGGGAGTACACTGGTTTATGATTCAATTCCCTTTTGTCCCCATCAGTTTTCAAATGTTTCCACTTCTTGCCATTCTTATCCATCTTAATTCTAATTAACATTCCTGCCATCCTGCAGAAGATTAGAAAACAGAGATACCAAGTTTGTTTTTTAAACCATCTTAGTTTTCTACTAAACTTCATGTATGCAAATACTATTTTTGCATGTTCAAATTAAGGACAACTATTTGTAACCACAATCTTTCCATCCTATTTGTATGCAAAATGTACATGTTCAGTCTGGAAGTTATTTAAGAAGGTGGCTCCAAGCAATTTAAAATTATTTTTCCATCAAAATACAATGCTTGTAATAAAATACATAAATTCTTTTGCAACCTCACAGTTCAAAACAATTTGAAATAGGCATTAAGTGCCTTTCATAGGCACTTATAGCATTCATAAATGCCATAAGGCATTTATGTATGAACATGTTTGTTAGAAAAAAATTATTACTCCAACTTTTCAGGGAAAGGATTCAGGGATGCAGCAGTACAGAAATGTCCCAGATATTTAATAAAGAAGCTACACAGACACTTTCTGAAGCTGTTATTAATCATTTGGATCTATTGGAGTTGTTGATAGCTTCACAAATGTCTTTCAGAATGAGATGAATTACCCTGTAAAATCTGCATCACTAATAGGCAATTTAAAATAGGAGGTTCCAACCAGTTCCTATCGTTACACTGGATTTGGGAATTTGGTCGATATAAACAGGACATTTTATCTTGACTCTTCTCCTGTCTCATACAATGTTTAACAGAGGTAAGTGCTATATTTTTGAACAATTGCTCAGTATTATGGTTAGAATTGTCATTTATGAGATTTATGAGGTGTCCTGATGCTTCCTGGCACTGTCACCATCTTTCTTTGCCTCTTGTAAGCATCAGAACTAATGTCTGCAGAGAACACAGAGCGATTCTGGCACTTCATCTTCTCTAGGCACCACTTGCAGAAGTTGGACTGCATTCAGTTTCCCATGGTTACAGAAATTGGAGCTAATCTAAAATAAGCCAGGAAAATGACAACTGCATAATATTTTATCTCTTTTCGTTGCAAGGGTCAAGAATTAAAATACAAATTGAAAGGTGTTAAGTCATCCAATTCCCACTGATTTCACTGAGTACATGAAAAATATGGCACCAATACCTTTAAAGTTAGCTAAAACTATGTTACTTTTGGAAGATGCCCTATTTAGCTATCGTGTACTTGAGATTAATGTGGAATGTATGGATTTTAATAGTAATTTGCTTGGACAGACCTGAAAAATCCTACCTGAGATTTTACTCTTTAGAGCTGTGACTGCGACCCTTCAGTTTTTGTCAGTGATACTTGAACAAAGCTGTTTGTTTTAGACCACTGTTCACTTGTCCAAAGGGAGTTCTTAAGTGATCCTCATACAATTTAAAGGTCTTCTTTATAAGATACTTTGACCATCTATTCATAAGCCTTACAGGCTGAAAAATATTCTTATTTACATAGCGGTAAACTCACCTTTCTGATACAAGTTTGAAATATGGAAGAAGAAGCTAAAAGCTGGAATTTATTTACAGGCAGGTTTGGATAGTCGGTAAAATCCTTTTACTAATCCAGAAAACAATTTACCTTTAGTCAAGGACATGTAAAACACTGAAGAAGTGAGACATTGCCCTTTGACGTCTACATTTTTGCACGGTCCTTAAAAGAACAATTTATGGCACATTCTAATATTTGCTATCTCGCTTCTTGTTCAATTTTCCCTGTACCCAAAACAATGTGAATAAAATATTGCACTTTATTTGTATCATATAACTCACCTTGCAAACTTTGAATGGCAGTTCACTTACTTAGAAACTGCATTGCATCACAGATGGAAAATTCAGAACAATTTTTTTTGAACCAACACTATTGAACTACAGAGAAATCACTTTGTAGTAGATGCAGTGTCAAAAATGTTTTAATCTCTTCCAGAAAAGGAAATCTACCTGACGTTCCAGGCTAAGCAGAGGTTTCAATGTATTTTTTTTAATCCTAAGAATCACGTGAAAAGTGAAAATAGCTATGAAAATGGTATTAACTAAATTATATGAGCCAGACAGCAGATCACATGTTCCTATGATTTGTGCTAAAAAGCACACACACGCACACAAAAATGTTTCAGAAGCTTCCATTTGAATTTTGCAAAAGTAATTTATAACTCTATGTCCCAAAAGGTTTCAGAAATTCACTCAGAAGTAGATAGGTCTTGTTTGAGGAGCTGGGAAAGAAATTGGGTCAAAGCCACAGATCGAAGGCTAGAAATGCTATTAGCTTTTCACACTGTAGAGCTTGAGGTGATCTGTGTAATTTCTGCTGAAAGTTGATGTCTTAATGTCTAGTGAGAAACAGAAATTCCTCCTTTGCCTTCTAAGCATGTTCTTCACTTTTCTCCCTTAGGCCACTGGGTGCACTTTAGCTCCCTACAATCATGGGAATTCTGCTATTCTCATTTTCCTTTACTTTGAAAAGTTAATAAAAAAAATCTACCCCTTTGGACCTACTACCTAGCACAAGCATCTCCCAATGGCTAATCAGACTGGCCTTGCTGATGCCTTGGTTATCTTCCTTATTGATCCCATTGCAGGAGGCATGTTGGGTGCAAAAAAGAGACACCCAGTTCACGTTCTATCCATAGCTAACACAGCCCCAGGTTGCCCTATGAGCCGCATTACAGCAGGCGACTGAGGCTCTTTTTCCTCACTGATTCAAAATAAATTTTCCTTTTTTTTTTTTTTTTAACCTGATGTTCCTTCTTTCCTATTCTTGTCTTATTATTTAATTTTTGCTCTGACTTTATTATATCAGAATAGTAGATTTTCAGATTAACTTTGTACAACATATGGACTAGCTTTAGTCTGTGAATGTATAATCTTTTAAAAGCTCCTGAGCACTTCATGGTCATGTGCATCCTCTGTGTTAGCCTTAATGTGTATACAGTTCTCTGCAGCAGCCACATGGGACAATTGCATGGTGCAGTAACAGGGATTCTGGAGGGGAAATAGGTAGGAGATATTATGACCACTGCTAAGACCTTCTTTCAGCCTGGGGATTTGGGAGCCATGTGTTAAGACAGCATTGTATGTGATAGGAATGTAAGAAATCTCTCTGTAGTGTGAAGCAGGAGCTGTGATGATGTTTAACCTCAGCTCATCTGGATGAGATTGAAAGACAAGATCTGGTGATGAAGAAGAGTTCATCCCACAAAAACTTCTCAAACATCCAGTTATTCCACATTCATATTCTCTGTAAGCTGGTGACCCACTGTTTGCATTTCACTGGGCAGTCTGTAAATGCTGTTTCTTGGATTCTGACATAGTTTCAAGACATTAAAGAACAGTGCCTCACTCTAACTACCAACTGTACAAAAAAGACAATGACAGGAAATTCTGCAGTTAGACTAACCTATCAGAACTCTATATTTTAAGTAAAAAACATTGTTTTAAAATGTTTGTTAAATATATCACAGTCATGCTACAATAACATACACATTTAAGTTGTTTAAATGACTAGTAGTTAATATAATTATTTTTATTCTAGTATTTTCTAATAGATGTCTATATTACTTTATTTTAGCATTTTTTTTGAATTTGCTGCAAGCCTTTGAAGCAAGCACAGATAAAAGAACCTCAGTAATTGCAGAGCCTGCTATAGAAAGAAACGTTTGTCACATTTCCCAGAAAATGAGAGAACACTTGTGGCAATTCAGAATGGCAGGAGGGGAGGCTTTGCACATGTTCAGTGTAGAGCTCAGCAAAGGCTTCGACAATTCAGACTCTGGCTGCCGTGAACGACGTCAAGGCCAACACAGTATCTAAAAATGGCATCTCCTCTAACGTGGTAATATCAAATATCCATCTCTTAATACGAGTTCAGTCAAATTATGTCAGTTACTTTGCTTTTTCTTTCCATTCACGTTAAATGGTTTCGCTAGCATAAACATTTATTTGAAATAAGTACTGAACATTTTTTTAAATTAATCAATATCTGACAAGGTAAATATACTTTTTGTTCTTTAAAAAGTAACTTGAGAGACCAACGTTCTTATATTTAGTACTTACCTTTTTTACTGGCTTTGTTAAAATAACTAATACAATCATAACAATACTTACATTGGTTTAACCTTACTTATATTGTAGTTTGTGCAACTGGTATAAACAGACATTAAATTAGATTGTAAAGATAAAAGGTAGACTGTAAAGGTAAAGTATTTCATCAAATATTTTCCCTTATGACTCTATTTAGTGTGAAAAAGAAGTATCTTCAGAGTTTTAACCAGGAGTTTTCTTTCAATATGCTATGGTTTGTATGCATTTGTACTATAATTCTACATTTTCCCTATATAAGAACAGTGACGATAAGTATAATACTAAACTGTTATGTAGAGCAAGATTATTGTGATGAGTGAAAAATATCTTTATTATTATATATAATAGATATTGCTAGTTTATGGGGAGTGGTTCCTAAGTTAGAGGTTACGGGCTGTATTGGAGATGGAAATTTCTATGATCTGTAGAGTCATAAAAAATATCCTGTGGGAAGCAGAGGCCAGACCTTGAGAGGGAAGATGTTTGCCTGTCTAGGCTGAGCGATAAGGAGCATAGATGCAGCTGCTCAGCCCGGTTCACAGGCAGCCCCCTCCAAAAACCTGTTGAAGGCGGTCGCTCGACCGGGCTCGTAGCCACCTTAACCGCAGACGCCCTCCAAACTATCTTTGGAGGTCAAACACCCGGAAATGAGGAAGAAGAGGAGGAAGGCAGGACCCTCGAATTGAGGGCTGGGACCCCTGACTGGCATGCACGCCTGCATGCTCAGTGGGGAGAGTTGCGCAACTGGAGGCGGAGTTTGTCCGCCCCCTGGCCTGCCTGCTGGGACCCTAAGTGCCAGGATGCACCAGGCATAAAAGAGGACAATGAGGAGAGAGCGGTGGGGGAAGGAGAAACTCCTAACCCTGAGGCCTACGCTGTCTCTGCGGGAGCCCGTCAGCAACTCTCTCTCTCTGATCTGCCACCTCGAGAGGATGTTTGGGTCCAGTATCCTGCTGGCAGGTATCACCTTGTGAGTAGTTATCCATACTTTGCTGCTTTTATGTGCTTTCACCTGAATAAATGCTTGATGTAGTCGCCTCGTTCCGGCGTGATTATTGCCGAATCTTGAGCCCATCCGGAACACAGGCCTGCCTCATTCTGGGAATAAAGGAGAAATGCTTGGAGAGCTGCAGCCACTGAATTTCCACTTTTCCGCAACAGTCACCTGGAGCCTGTTGTTCTGGTCGGATTGCCCTGTCGCCCAGCCCTGCTCCCTGCCATCTGTGCGTGTACCGCGTGCCAAGCACTCCTGCACACGGTCAGCCTTGCCAGCCCTGCTCCACGCAAGGAATTCTGCATTAGAAGGGGAAAGGATCGCAGCAATACCAGGTGCAGGGGAGGCGGTGATACAGAAAAAGGGCTATTGAGAGGACAGATTTGTCCCTTACAGCCCGTACAAATAGGAAAAAAAACAGATTCTTGAGTTTAATGGGGGTTTTACTAAGTTAAGAATACTATTTCTGTTTTCACTTAGTGTTGGAAACTTCTTGCCGGCCCAAGGAATCAGGAGGGGATCACAGATGCAGACTCCATGTGAATTAGCTCCTGATCCGTGAATCCTTTATTTAGCCCGAATAGCGTACTTATATACACAAGAAGAAGCAAGCTCTCTACACGCGTACAGCTACGATTGGTCACAGGCTACTATCCATGCATTTCTACCGCATTCGGTTGGTCGTGGATAACGGCGTGTATTCACACCATAGGTCTGTGCACCAGTCCTTCTTCCTTACTGACAAGCTTAATCAAGGTTCTGTCTCGCCCAACTTTCTCATGCCTGCTGTTCAAGGACTACTGTTCACATTCCTT
Organism: Crypturellus undulatus; assembly: GCA_013389825.1. NCBI lineage: Eukaryota > Metazoa > Chordata > Aves > Tinamiformes > Tinamidae > Crypturellus > Crypturellus undulatus. The sequence continues at coordinate 7,668 of VWPW01023955.1, forward strand.
TAACACAGGGAGTATCCGCTATCTTCTTTAAGCTCAGCTCCCTGCAGCCACTTCCCATGGGAAGGCCTCCGTCCCCTAGATATGTAGATATGTAGATATGTTCCTACAACTTAGTATTTCTAAAACCTGCATTCTGAACACAAAGAGTCAATTCCACCACATATTATCATTAATTTCTTATAAAACTGGAATTGGCCAATTCAGTATGATATAAAGAATAAGAAACAGCGAGTGATCTAAAGAGAAATAAATGTTAATCCATGAAAATATAATGAAATGAAATAGGCCAGAGGCCAACGGGAATTCTTTCCATGCTTGCTTCAAAGTGTCTGACTTTGAGGGCTTCCATGCCATGAGGACCATCTTTAGAAATTAAGGAAAGGTAGGACTTTGCAAAGGAGAGTGGCAATGGAAGTGGGCCAGAGGTTTTATTTAGAATCGTCTCACTAGGTGCATAAAGTGAAATGTTAGTCATCCACAACGATAAATTACAAGAAAATATTCTTACAAAATAATATAGGAATGGGTGAATAGTGTGCTGGTGTATTATCTAACTAAAGGAAAGTTTTAAGTAAGAGCGACATTGAATTTATCTTTAAGCTGTAAGCGAGTCTGAAGGAAATTTTGGACTATCTGATCATACCTTTGCATCCTTGTAAGCCAGGAGGCTTTTGTGGAGAGATTTCAAAACTACTTAATTTCTGTTCATCACTGAAGAGTCCAGCAACAAAAATGCAGCAGAGACTCATGCCATGGGAGCCCGGCTGGGGCAGCAGGTGAAGGCAAATATGCCAGTCTTGCTACCCCCTGAGGTGAGAGAGCAGCTTGTCTTCTTCACTGGGCGCTGCAGAGGAGCCTGATGGGATGAACATCTGAGGCTTTCTCAATGTGAATGATGAGGTAAGATTTAAGAACCTCTACCTTCTTTGTAAATCTACCTCCAAAAGCTCCTACTGTATTGTTAAAATCAGTTCATATCATTTTTCAACTTTTTGTGCATAGCATTTATCCAGGCTTTGTGTCAGACTTCTATCAGACTTTATCCAAAGAGTTGAGTATGGGAAATATTCAAAAAATATCAATAAAAGAAAACCCCCAAAACAAATAAAACAAACAAAAAAAAGAAAACAAAATTTTCATAGAAAACCATTCTGGAAGAAACTCATCATGTCAAATTTAAACCCTCATTTTTTATTTAGGAGAATATCTGAGCTGCTTAAGAGAGAAATCCAGTAGGTTTAAACAAAAAGATCTATGAGTTAGACATGATGATGGAGTACAGGCAGGACTACTCTGAGGACTCAATGACAGAAAATGACAGAACATAAATACGCTAGAGCAACCTGAAGAAACCTTCACAATTTTTCAGACAGCAATTAAATTATTTAAGCTAATTATTTTTTTCTTTTTGAGCTGTTTTTCTGCTACTATTGCTGAAAGTCATCTGCTTTATTCAACTTATTTGTGGCTGTTGTGGCAACAATTGCTGCTTTTCATCAGATCGAGATGGCAAATGGAAGGTTTAAAGGATTACACCTTGCTTTGAAAGATTAAAAATAGTGGGAATTTAAACCTGTAAATTACATGGAAAATAGTGAGCTTGAGGAATAACAGATTAGGGAAGAAAAGAACTCAGATATCTTGGTTCATGCCATTGTTATCATTATTCTGTATTCCTGTCTTAAAAAATGTGCCAGTAGAGCTTGGTAACCTAATGGCATTGTAATTTATTTTGTGTAGTTCAGAATCTAAATCACTGTCTAAATGATGAATAAAAATGAGTTTGTGAGTCTCGTTGTAATTCTTCTTTGAATATAATACAAAACCATCAAATGGGTCTGTAACATTAGTTGGTTGTCTGTAACATTAGTTCCTCCCAAACATGCTCTGCTTCGTAAGATGCAAAAGAAAATGAACATATTCTTCCTTCCCAGAAAGTCTGATCCCAGTTCTCACAGCAGCAGTTTCAGTTTTGTCAGCAGAAACACATACATTAGCTCGCTTGAGACATCTGCAAGGCACACACGCTCCTACCTCGTCTGTTCCCAATTAAAACATTTTGTCTTTCAGGCATGATCAGATGCCATGCTAGCACTGATAATGAATTTGTGAATCAAGTATATCCCAAGGGATTTAAAATCTTCACGGATTAAGGAGAGTCCTTTGTGAGTTTTGGCTATTTTCCTACTTTGGCTGTAAGTCTAAACAATATTTCTTAGATAGCAACTTAATTATATGAAGAACTGATATCCCCAGCAGAGGGATTTTTTAGGCAGGTTGGGATTACATAAGAATTTTTTAAAATATTATTTTTCCCTTGTTCATTCAATAGGACAGATTTTTATGTCAATATCCAACATCGTTTATTTTGGAGAGCTAATACAGTGTGCCTACATGCAGATTTCCCTGCTGCTCAAACTGAATTCCATTCTCTAGCAGAGAAATAGTGGAGTACAGTGCAAGATCAGCATTTTAATACTCATTTATTATGACAGAGTAAAACATAATTTATCTAATTAATTTTTCATGCTTGTATGAATATCAAATGACATAATGTGATCTTTCTATTGGTGGCATTTACTTTTTCTGCTTCACCCTCTTGTTTGAGGATAAAAGATTACACGTGCAATATATCTAAGTGATTGTCTTATTACATTTTTTATGTCTTATTGGAAACATAGAATATTTCATCTGAAGAAAATGTTTGATGGAAAATAAAATAACTTATTATTAAGATATCTTTGCAAAAATTTGTAATTACTGCAGTCTTGTCATCCTAAAACCAAACTGCAAACCTTGAATAAGCCATCTCTAATATGGTATCATATAGTGATGTGTATCGCTTGGACACATTGATTGATGTATCACATCAATCAATCAAAATAGTTTTATTTCACTTGTAAATTAGTATATGGATATGGATATGGAGGGCATGAGACTGAAAGATTCTTTCCAAATTCTATACAGGAATAGAATGTGTGGGAACATATCTAAGAGATGGAGACTTTCCCATGGGAAGCAACTATGAAGAGCTGAGCTAAAGAAGATAGTGGATACTCCCTGATCTGAAGAAATGTAATCCTGGAAGGTCCTTGAACAGCAAGCATGAGAAAGTTGGGCGAGACGGAGTTGTAATTAAGCTTGTCAGTGAGAAAGAAGGACTTGTGCACAAACCAATGGTGTGAATGCATGACCAATATCCACAACCAACCAAGTGCAGTAGAAGATGCATGGACAGTAGCATGTAACCAATCGTAGTGTACGCGTATGTGTGGCTAAAGAGCTTGCGGAAGTGTACTTGATATATAGAGCACTGTAATGGGGAATAAAGCGATTTCTGCTTGACTCATATTGAAGCCTTCAGGAGTCGTGTTTGGCATCCCGCAAGAATGGATATTTCATAACATAGCTGAGTGATTGAAGCACTGTTGATGGCTCTAGAGGAATAGCTGGTTAGGATATGCCGTGGAACTGGATTTTAGAATATTTTACAATCTCAAAAAACTATCTATCTCGTCAAGTACAAGCAAGATACTGCCTGCTGCTGCAGAAAGTGGTAATAGATAAATTCAAAGTTTCAAACAATCCTACCTGTTTCTGAGTAGTAGCATTTTTCAGGTATCATAAGCAAGGGTGAATGAAGGACTGCACTTCTCCCGGAGCTGGGGGTGTGAAGACCTTAGGCCTCCACGTTTGGATATATGTTTTCCTTCTGTGTACATTTGTTCTTGGGAATAGGTCCATTGGGTGTGAAGGAACCCTCATGTTTCCTAACAACTGCTCCCTGAGCAGCCGCCAGTGAAGATTTTCTTTCAAGTGTGGGAGGGAAACCAGGCGAGTGGAACTTTGGCAGGTAAAATAGCTACTCGTACACTTCCAAGTGTGCACAAAGCCCCTTTCCCTGCCAGAGCAAACTTCTCAGTCTCTTCCTGGATTTGTGCTGCTGTCAGCGGTGCATCCATGTGGATGAAGAGCACCAGCACTGGGTGCTCTCCATGCCCAGGACAGGGTAAGTGCCCCATGTCGCCCCACAAGGATTTACTGCAGAAGCTGTTCCCTGGAGACTACCAAAACAAATCAAAGATTGCGAGGATTGCGAGTATGAAAAGAGGTAACCATAGTAATAAAAAAAATTCAGCAAATCTCTGCTGCACCCCAAAGAACAGAGTAACAATCGTTAAAAAAAGTTGATTGAAAAAAACATTAAAATTTAATTCCACCAAGAAAAATCTATGAAATGGCTGCAAAATATTCCAAACAACTCAAATTTTATTGGGAACATTTTAGTACCACTGTAAATAAGACAAGATTGCAGAACAGGATCAACAGAAGCTGTTAACTGCTTACAAAGGACCTGCTCTTGCTCCCATAGATATCTACAGCATTTCACTGGCAGGATTCAATGAACAAACAAGTTTGAGCCTTCAAATTCTTACTGTATTTTTATAAAAGTATTTATTCGAAATGCCATACAAAATCGTTATCCTGACTAAATTTAGGAAAATGTAGCCTCGATTATCAATTCTTGTGATAAATGTATAAAAATGGATTTTTGACTCTCCTTCTTGTCTTTTTCACAATAAATCCATGCTATTAAAAATGAAAGAAGCAATTCTATCTCTATACCATTAGTGATATCTATATTATGTTTCTTATGTCTCAATATATTCTGGAATATTAAGGATATTTATTAGCTATCACAATTTAAATTATTTTAAATTATTTTCAAAGTTTCAGACTATCAGTATGTAAGTTAAGATTAAAGAGAGACAAACAAAAAATGCAGCTAGAATCCCAGTCCTGGTAGAGGAGATGAAAAATGTTTAAAATTTTTGATAATTTTTGAGCATATGGTGTTACACCAAAACATGAAACTATGACAATAAAAAACTAGCTTTTTAAAGATTTGTTTATATCAATATAAAGAAGAAATTTACCATAAGCTTTATTACAACCTTAAACTTATAGCATGCTATGTATAATGACACCAGTAACAGAGCCAATCTCTTCTATGTGAAGTAACTGGATATACTGAATTTACATAAAAATTATTTCTCTCATGATCATGCCCACAACATGATTGTGAGTTTAAATTACTACATTTCCTTTAAGTTTGTGTACATTAAAGAAATGATGCTGAAAAGTATTTACTTAAATTAATGTAGCTAGACTGGTAATTTTTACTTCTGCACATATAGACTCAAAGAGATAAAGCAATTATTTTTGGAGCCTATAAGGAAAACTAAGTAGCAGCTTGACTACTGTTTTTCAGGTTAGATGGAAATTTCTGGTCCTGATCCCTTCATAGCCTACAGGATCTTGAGCTCGCTGGCCTTGCTTCAGCACAGAAGCATGAACACATGATCAATGTTCAGCACACTGATAAAAGCGCTGATCTCATTCTGTGCCATCGCAGTTGGCAGATGGCACCTTCCACAACACATTTCTTTGTTCTCCGCTTGAGCAGGGGAGCACAACACCTACGGAGAAACCACAGGTCTCCCACACAAATCCTCATACCAAGGAGCTACATACATACGTGCACACGCTTCTCTAGACCAAACTGCAGCCTTTGTTGTTGAATTATGCCCCTTCCTTGCACTTTCCTGAAAAGTAAGCTCTTTAACTAACGTATGCTGGTCTTTGGCACTTGATGTCTGCAAGGATGGACCAAATGCTGAACTGACTGCAGTTTGATACTGTAACTCTGCGATCTTTACATACACAAACTATAAAGTGCTTTAGAATCAGTTTACATAAAAGGTGCAAATAAATATTGTGTCCTCATGCATGATTTCCTTAGAGACACTCAGTACTGATGAGCCCACACTTAGGGGTATCCTTGAATTGTTACAATAATTAAAAAAAAGGTATGAATTCCATAAGGACATGCACAGGCTGAATTAAAACCAAAGAACACTTATTTCTCCTGTATTTACTGGAGTTAATGGCATCACAGCCACTCCGTTAGTTCTGTATCTTCCTAAAGGTAAAAAAGGGAATAGTGCTACTCTGGAAACCTGGGCAAAAAGGGTCCCCTTAATGTGTAGAACTTGTAGTGATTAGTTGATTTACTATAATTGCCATTTGTTGAAAAGATGAACTGTTAGCAAACTGTATGGTATCATTTCTCTTCTGGGTTAGCAAGCTCAGAATATCAGGCACTGAGTACAGTACAGCAGAATGCGGACAGGTGTATCAATTGTCAAAATTTCCTTGAATTTGGATTATGCCATAAAAAGAGCTCTGACAAATGTCTATATAATGTGCAGTGCAGCAGTCCTGTGCTTATACTCTACTATCCCCAAAAGATCCAACTATAAATGGAGAGCATCTTCTTCGTTTTGTATATATGAGGAACTGAAGCAACCGTGAGATAATTTGCTTAAGGTTGCAAAGTGGCAATAGTCAACCCCCCAGATGACCCCATGGATCATGTTCTGTTGCAATGGACAGAACTCCCCTAAGAAGAAACAGTACTGTATACTTCTACATAATAATTATCTTATACATTAGGGGCAAAACTCCCACTGAATTAAGTATGATCTCATGTTATATTTGGAACCATATTCAAATACTTTGTCACAAACAGCAGAACTATTAAGCAGATACCCCTACAACATGCTTGATGCAGTCTATTACAATTCTTAATGATCAAAATGCAATGATGTCAAACATTTTTGCCTTTTTAGATTGTTTTTATTCACTTTATCATGGTTCATATGACTGCTCTTTTCTTGAACTGCAATGAATACAAACTAAAAAGGGAAAAAGAAATAACAAAGAAAACAGAACACAATAAATCCTATTTCCCAGTTGACAGAATAAATGTAGATTATCACCATGTCCATATCAAACTGCCATCCACGGCTATCATCCTCAAAGTCCATGTAGTCCATCCTGTGAGGAGCATGAGGGAAATGCCTCCTTGTTACAGTAGTTGAGCATCTCTGAAAACCTGCTGCAAAAGAGAACAGCATGTTCTGTTCTGCAAAACAGAACAGCAGAGCCTTATAAAAGCAATTACACTGAGTACCAAGAAGCTAATCTCTCCCTTCCAATCATTTACAGAACAAGAGGAAACAGGCAACTTACACCTCACTGCTGACTTTCCTCACTTTATCGGGCAAGAAACTCTCTGGAGATTTGACTTTCCAAGATCTAAAAGCAAACTTCTGCTCCAGCAACTGAAACTGTTTTTTTTTGGATTTAGTGCTATACTAATGTTATATGCTTGTGTCTCCAGATCTACGAACATGTCTTTTTTGGTGCCCACTTCCACTGAATTTGACTCTGTAATATGAAAGTAAAAGGTTTCATATACTGTAATTAATTTCTTGAGTCATTAATCTCTGGATTCCCTGAGCCTACGCGTATGAATTCTTCATTGGTATATTCACATCCCTATGCATACACAAAAGCCTAATGACCACACAGGTCAACAGTGCAAAAACATTTGAAATCCTATTGAATTAATTAAATGTTGTATTTGAGCTTTTTTTTCAAAATACTCTTGAGACCAAGACCTGCTTGCTTTAATATTATTTGAACTTGCACTGATTGATGGCCAAGCATATTTCTATAGATACATCCCAGATGATTAAAACTTGTTTTGAAAATACTGTTTGTATGCTGATAATTCTCTAAATATAAATTGGAGCATTGCAAACACACACTTTCAAGTAAATGTAAAAATCTAGTGTAAAAAGCAAAACTCAACATACTTGCTTAATATAATAAATTTAAATACACACTTTTCTACTCTTAAACTCTTCTATCGTGAAAGCAATTTGGTGGAGCTAACACTGAGGAACCCAGAAAAGAATTAATCACCCAGCATGCCACTACAAAACCCAGTTCTAGATAATAAGCTTTTTAATAAATGGTTCATTACATTTTATGTTTTTATTTTTAAATGGAATTAAGCTGCAAATTCATGTATTATTTTCTTCTTAGCTACATTATTATTGTAAGTATTTAGGATAATCCTTCTGGCAAGACAGAAACAGAGAAGATGACTTCAATGAAAGACTACAGAAACTGCCACAGTGGGCCAGGGCAGTGGTCTGCTACATCCACCACTCTCTCTTTAATAGCAAATAGCAGATGATATGGAGAGGTGCAAAGAATCCTCTTTGGAAGAGTCACAGGAGAATCTGATCCAGAGGAAAACTAATTTTAATCTCCAGAACAAGAGGCTTGATTTTGCACTAAAACTGAGGGTTTGTGTGGACTGTTACTCTTCTTTTTTAAAGAGCTATATTTGCAAAGCTACTCCTCATAATTTTGCAATCCTAGTTTGAATCCTATAAAGCCCTTCTTAGTCTCAAAGATCTCCTAGGTAGGTCATGGGCTAGTTGTTCAGAAAAAGTATTTCATTCATTTAATTGTTTTCTGTTCTAAATGTCTTCGCATATTTTTTTGACTTTTACCAGGAGGAAAGAAAATCACTGGGTAACAGTACCCTACCTATTCTGACTGGCAAGTTTCATTAATTTCATTAATTAATTCATTAAATCTTTTCCTTCTCAGTTGAGCATAATGACTGTTTCTTTGCATTATTATTTCTTTTGAATTATATTTTGTTCAGAATTTGTATGGCACAAATTTTTCTATGTCTTCCAAGAATACACTTTCTCTCTTTAGTATCCTATTTAAGATAAATCGCAAGAGACCTTTTGACTCCTAATAAAAAAATTCAACTAATTCTCCTGTGTTCATTTAATGACTGATTTGCAGTGTGACTAGATTACTGACACACAGATTTTCATTGGAGAACCAGTGATAGTTAGATATCATGATAACTTATTTGGATGAATTTTATTTTTAATGATAATAGGGATCAGTTTGTCATGTACAAGTATTAAGTTTCTAGGTGTGTATTTATCAAAGTTGCTCTATTGCTATTTATCTTATTTTGGAGAGGATATATGAAATCTTCATGCCAATGAAGAGACTGGTGAAATTTTGTGATGATTTTCAGTGACTCCAAGTCAGCTAAGATTTGCCTGCAGCTAAAAAAACTATAGTAACTCTAGAATAAAAAATGCAGATTTTATAGAGCTTTAGGTTGGAATACCGCAAATTTTATGCACGTGCACAAGTTTATCAACTGCTTAAAGAGAAGCATGATACAGACTTTTTATGTTATGTTTTCAATTATGTCAATTTAAAACAGTATCTTTGCTTACTGAAAAATAATGTTAGTAATTCTGTAACTGAATACTGGTCTTCTTTGATAACCTTTTCCTGCTATGAAGATGTAATTTTTGTGAAAAAAACTATCATCTCAGCTTCAAAACTCATTTCTTCTTAATTTATTTTGTAACACTTGTCAAATATTGTCAGAATATACTGAATTTATGTATGTTACTGTGTTCTTTTTTAAATTTGAATTGCAAAGTATTTTAAATTTTATCACTTATGTTATAAACTGATCTTTGCTTTTTACACATGAAATCTGGTCTATATTATCCCCTCTGGAGAGTCTCAGTCAAGACTGCTATCTGTGTTTTTTTATTTATTTCTATATTTTTAGCAAATATAGCAACTGAACAAAATGTTATTGTTGTGACAACATTTTCAGATCATCTTGCAATCACAGAATTATGTAAATATTTAGGTACAGTAGGTAGGACTTGGTAGTCCTCACCTCCTAAAGGACTTGGACAAAAATTATCTGTGATTTGTAGCTTTGTGTAACTCGCCTTAAGCAAACCTGCATTTAATTTATCTTAGATCAGACTTTGTAATGTAATCATTCTATATTTAAGAACAGCAGTTTCAATATAGCAAACTAGTTATTCTATAATTGCTCTTGATATAGAAAGCCCTAGAAATACTGCTGGCAATGAGGAACTGCTTACTGCACAATATGTGTAATCTCTGCGGCTTTTCTAAGCATAAGTTAAGCAATTTAAAGTTGATAGCCAATAATGTGGATTTTAATACTGTTATTGAAATAGTTTGTCTTCTACCATCTATAAATTGATTAAGTTTTGGTTGAAAATGTCAGTAGTACAACCAGGTATAAATGGAATTCTGGAAATTATATTTTATATGACTTTCTTATGCATGCCTTTGTTGCCACTCTGGACATGAATTTCCAGTCAAATCACATGCATAAACATGCACAATGCCAGTAGAGTCTGGCAGACTTAGTGAAAACCTATAACTGAAAAACAAAACAAAACAAAAAACAAGGCTGAGAGCAAATTATCCTTTTACACTGATAAATGAGTACAAATCAAAAAGGATTTTCACCAGATCATGAATAGGCACATTGCTGCGTGTGTCTGTGCTGAAGTTTTGCAAGCTGCTGTTAAGATGCTAACAATATTCAAAATAAGACCACAAGTAATTTAAACTATCCACCCTATTTTACAAATTGACTGATTTTGCTATGACTGAAGGTGAGCTATGGGATATAAAATTTAGCTCTGAAAAGTGTCCGAAAGAATAATACACAAGTCACAATACCACTTACATTGTAAGCACTCATGTAAGATCGAGTTCCCTAAGGGTAAGTTTATCAATTCTACCAAGGTCATTTTGACTTGACTGCTTCTTTCTGATACAGTCAGAAACAGACAGACAGATCTATTGAAAGAGTGTAAGAAAAAAGCTGACAGTACAGACTGACACCTTCCCATATGTGTCTGTGCAGAAGCAAGCATTTAGGCCCCCTGTGATTTAGAAGCTGTGCTCAGAGCATTCTGTTAAAAACTCACTGATGACCCTTCTACCTGTAAATTTGTCCACCTGCATCTTTATCTTCTTACACGTCTGGCACCCAAAATACCCAACAGCAATGAGATTCTTAATTTAAGTAAGTACTTTGTGGAAAACAAACAAACAAACAAAAAACAACAACAAACTGCTTTTGTATATATGAAGTCTATTGCCTTCATTGGCAATATTCTTTGCTGTGTCTAGATTAACATTTCCATTTGGATCAGAATGCATGCTGTTGAACCAGCTCTCATCTCTCTGCCATGTGGTGGAGTGGTCTCAAAGCAAATAAATTGAGCTCATTTCAGGTGAAATTAAACCAGATGATAAGCTCCAGGAGCTCAGGTAATGTGTTCCACTAATGGCCTTTCATAACTTCACAGACCACTTCAATCTGCCTCCTGTAATACACTTTCCCAACTAAAATGCTGTAGATTTCTTTTGTATAGAAAAGCTTCCATATCCTCAAATCATCCCTTCAAAAAGATGCTTCACTCTGCTTTATTTTTCTTTGAGATAATGTAATCAAAACCCTATGTAAAACCAAAGATGTGGAATAATCAAAAATCTAGCCAATGACATAATGTCTTCCATTTTGTTATGTTCCCAATAATTCTACTTACTTTTTTGACTATGGCTATGCATTGCATGATTTCAGAAAACCAAGCAAATCCCACATCTTGGCTAATTTACACCTCCTCAGTGTGAATATTATATATATATGGAGCCAATAAAGATAATTTGTCATTACTATCATCAGTGAGTTGAATAATTTATTATCATTAGTCAACTTTAGCAGCTCATGCATCTCTTTTCCTAAGCACAGATGCTGGAATGCAGTGGGATTCCCATGACAACTCACCGTCATTTTCTAGATGTTCTTTTCCATTGTATTTTCCATCACATATTTCATCTTTTGCCTTAGTCTGGTTTTATGTTTATATACCTTGTTGAAAGAGACTTATTTACTGAGGGGTCAGCATCCCTGCTTCCCACATGAAGTTTCCCACTGTCCCTGTTTCAAGAACATGATGTTTCTACACGGCTTTCACAGAAGAGGTATTATCCCAGGCTTCCTGCATGTCTACCAGCCTTCTCCAGTATATGTACAAGCTGTATCGTTTTCTGTTTATGCTAATATAATAAATTGCACAATTTGCTACTTAAAATGAACTGTGAGTCTTGTATTTTCAACAACAGAAAGGAGCATATATTACCAGAGAGATTTCTGAGACGTGGCAGTCATCTTGTATGAATGTCTGCACATGTCACCCTGATTCCCAATCTCATATCTTAATCCCTAACTCAGTCTGAAACCCTTCACCAAACTCAAGTACCGAAGGTATCTAGTACCTTCACAAAGCTAAGGCTACTCAAGTCAGTCACCGTCCTTCTCAGAGACCCGTGTTCAGCTTTTTCTCCTTCTCCTGACCCCAAATCTCCTTACTCTCCTACTTCATATATCTCAGCTACAGAAACCTCTTGCTTCAGAGGTCAAAATCTCATTCTTTTCTACAGCCCTCAACTTCCAAACTCCTCTTGCCCCAGGATCCACACTAGAACTTCCTGCTTTCCTGCACTCAACCATCCACCCTCCTGTTTCAAGGTTTTTTTCATTGCAATGCCCATCTTTCAGACCTCGTCGCCCATCCTGTCCCTATTCTCTCATTTTCCCTCTGCTCTTTTTGGGTACTTCTCAGCACTTGCCCTTCTGGCAACTGGCTGCCAGCACCTCAGATCCACGTGTGACTAAGCTTGCATGATGGCCTGAAACATCTCCCCACCTCCTTTCTCCTCCTCCTGCAAAATCAGAAATTCTACTTTTTGTTAGAAGCTGGCCTTTAAAAAAGATCGATGTAAACTACACTTAACCTGGACATAAGCCTCACTGTAAACCATTTTTCTATTCACTCTCCTGTCTGCTTTGCTGACTGCAAGGCTTTGGGAGTTTAAATGTTGAAATTTGCAACAGTCCCAGACAGATAAATTGTGCCTGAGCAGTTACGGACACATGCAGCAAAACGGATCTGTTGTTGAACTCGCTGTGTGTGTTGAACTCGCTGTGATCAGGGTAAGGGCAGCTTACATGGCAATGCACAGTGAGCGCTTTTCAGGGTGTCCAACAACAAGTCAAGACTCTAGAAAAGCAACTTATTGCTGTGAAAATTCAAAAAAAGATCTGGTCCTATACTTCAGTATAGGACACAAGGTCTGATTGCATAAGGACTTCCCTTTTTAGAAGTGACAGTGGTTTAGGAGCTGCTGTTCTCCATTGCTAATTAGCTTTTTTTCCCCCCTTTTTTGATATTTTCTTAAGGCATTTGACATAAGAAGCTATTGTGAAGCTCTAGAAGAACAATGCAGAAATCTCAAAATGTGATGGTGCCACTAGCTGACACACGTTTCATCAATCGAAGCAAGTGGTTCCTAAAAATTTTAGCCGTAAAGAATCAGTTTTGAAGCAAATATTGCTTCTTGCTGACCAATGTCAGGATAACTATTCGAGCCACCAGTACTCTCTTCTTAAAACTCTGTAAATCCTACATGGATGTGGGAATAGAACATACAGAATGAACCAGAAATCACTTCATACTGCTCTATCTATCTGCAGTAGTTTTTTTCAAGGACAGAAGTAGGACTATCCTTTTTTTTTTTTTAAAGCTATTCTCTGCCTTTTTTACAGCTATAGATAAACCCATATGTTTTAAAGCTTTTATGTTAACCTTATGTAGAACACATACAACTGTGGAAGAATGGCCTGTAAAAGGGGAAACTTAGAGAAAACCTAGGGCCTAACAGAAGTTTTGGCCTTACAGAAGCTTGCTTGGGGTGATACACATCCAGGATGGCTGATGTGCGGAAACTACCTTGCCACGCAACACAATCTGCCCTCCTAGCACACCCTGATAAGAGCAAACAAAGAGGGGATAATCCGATGGTGCCGTGCAGACATGAGTGAATGGAGGGTGGAGCGGAGTGAAGACACCGCGGCCAAACTCTATTGTACTCCCTGCAGAGGTGGTACCCTGATGGCACCATACAGCTGATGATAGTGTGATGACTGGTGCTGGGACAACAATGGTCGCAGATCAGTCCCTTCTGATAAGCTTTGCTCAAACCAATTCACAACCCCATCCCACTAAGCACCCCAATAAGCAAGCTATCTATATTCTAGATTAACTTGGGAGACTTTTTGGAAACCAATGAATAACAAAAGCGAATATGACTAGAGTCACTCAAGCTCCACATTAATGTACAAGAAAATATATAAAAGGCAAACTAGTAAGAGCAGAAAAAGAAAGGAAGAAGGAAAAGCAGCAGCAGGAGGGGAAGAAGAAGAAGGAAGAGGGAAGATTCCATCGTAACTGCTGGGTCAGTCAACGTGCTGATCCCCCTCTCTCCTCCCCTCGGGTAAGAACACTGCCTGCGGAGACTCGAGACTGAGAGCCCTCTCCCATCTTCTGGGGTGAGTGATGATTGCACATTGGTAGCTAAAAACCCTATGCTGTAGTAGAGAATTTCCTATACTGACATCCGAAACCTGCTTTGGAAATGTTGCATTTGAATAAATCCTGTTGTTTGTGAACTTGACTACTTGTTTGGGGGCGGGCAATCGGACCTACAGTTGACAGACTGTTCGTGAATCCGATATTGTCAGAATCGAGCTTATAGTGATTATACTATTTGGGAACTCGATTCGCTCCTAGGAAGGCGATCGGACCTACGGTCCTCAGACTGTTCGTGAATCCGAAATTGCCAGAGTCGAGCTTATAGTTGATCATACTATTTGGGAACTCGATTCGCTGCCACCACTACGGCTTTCAAACTGCAACATTTTCCTTGACAACAACACACAAAAGCCCTGTTTGAATTTAACATTAATTTGGTCATTATCATTAATCACTACAATAACATGTCTCAGGCCTTCAAGAGAGAAAGGAGGCAACTTCTCACTTGCAGTTTGCTTTCTGAGATATTGAAAATTGCATTTAATCAAAGTTACAAATGTTTAAAATTGACATAAAGTACTTACAGTTTTGTACTAGCCAAGAAATGAAGATGAGATTTTTTCCATTCACACAAAGCAAATTGGAACTCAGCGGGGATTATTATTTACAATTAAAATTTTTGCAAAGCAACTGTTCCTACCATTAGTTTGAATTCAAAGATATGAATTATGAGAGTGCCTCTTTCATTAACAATATTCTGAATATTAAATAAATAACCAAATAAGAATTTGCAAAGACTGATTTCATTGACTAACAATTCAGCAGTTACTGATTAAAACACAAACCATAAAGCTAGCTAGCGTATCTCATCAAAGAAACAGGTTACTAAAAAGGATTAAAAAAAAGGAAAAGAAAGCTTTACAAAAGTACATTAAATGCATGCAAGTACATTTTTATATTCAGTATTTCACATAATTAAGATATTGCAGATTAATTAAATATGAAATTGTATTTACCAACTTTATGAACACTATTCAAGTCCTCCTCACAAATTCACAGCAAAGTTAGAACAACTTGTGTTTTCTATCTTGGGCTGTTTATTTCCCTGGAAGTAAATGAAGCACCAGGACTGTGAGAGGGCAGAATAAGCTTAGAAAGTGCACTCTTCCTCTGTCCAGACATCTGTGATTATTCTATAATTATAGATACTCAAATATAAGATACCTGGTTAGTCAAAGTGCTGGGATGCATACTAAAACTGCAGAAACTGATCTCATGTTTCATGATACAAATCATTTGACTGTGGGAGTCATGAAGGAATTCTGATGGACAGTCTGTAAATAGATTCTTTTCTTTTTTTTTAATGATCAAATGCTTTTTGCTTATTTGCTTTTTCTTTTATTTTTTTCTTCTTTTTCTACCTTCCCCTAAACTATAACACACTAAACGCCAAATGGGCGGGACATCATTAACAGTTCTAAAAAATGATTTATAGCAAAGCCTGTTCTCCTACTTTAAAACCGGATCACGTTCCTCATTCTGAATTTTCTCATCACATTTTTTATCTGATACACATTTCTTTCCACTGTCTCTCCACTGATTAAAGTTCTTAATTTTCTTTACGGTCCTTTGTTCGTCCTCGGAAATCTTCATTCTCAGTACCTTCTTTCATTTCCCTTATCACTGAACACTTCTATAAATCATGTTGCAAAAGCATTATTTTTCTTCAAGTTTGCCATCTTCCCAGCTGACCAAATACTGTATTTCAGCTGTCATCAATTCTTGCTGAAATATTCTTTTGTATGATACTTTTGTATCATATTACTGTAGTGACATTACATCCTATTAGTTTCATTCCTCCCCTATAACTGCTCCCTAGCTACTTATTGGCCTTCTGGTTTCTGTAGTTCAGACAAAATGCATAAAGGCAAAAAAACTATTGACATTTATAGGTTAGCTTTATACAATAAGTTAAATAGACTGAATAAGGATAAAATAGTTATTAAAAGGAAGAGCACACTGATGGTTTCTGGTCTGGATGCTACTTGGCATACTGCTCAATCCTCTTTAGACGCTTGTTTCTTGAATTGCATGATTACCATATTTTGTTCAAAAACTACTTTCATTCTTTAAGGATACTGAGATTTCAATATAATATTGCAGATCATTTAATAGAAAACTCCAAAGAGTTTTGCTCTACACTACTGTATAGTAGGATGTGTTCAGAGCAGCACATCTGGGCTCCTTAGGGCTGCTTTAATACAAACAGCTCAACCATGGAGGGTATTTCAGGGCTAAGTTGGTGCAAAAGTATGTCTGACATAACCTCTGCCTTTCAAATATAATTAGTTCATAGCTTAACTAATATTCATAACTTCTTAAATTATATTTTCAAGGTTTACCATTTTTATGTCCAGAGAACTAAACCCACATAACATATCCTGGAAATATGGGAAAACTTGAACCATATTAAATTTGAGAACAGCAGCCAGGTTTTCAGTGACCTTTATGCCTGTGGGCTGTGTGCAGGACAAAAGACCACGCTTTTCCAGCAGGGCCACACCATTTGGTTTTTGACAGTGCAGCACTGTCAAATCAGTCAGTCTCTTTTAAGCAGTGTAATCATGTCCCTTTTCACTCCAGTTCCTCAACTAGTGGAATTTACCCCTTTCAGCTCTTTTCTTCTTCCCATTCTGCATATTTTGCCTTCTGCAACTCCATTCCAGCTCTCTCCTGCTCACGTTCTCTTCTTTCAAATTCTTCCCTGTGAGGGGGTTTTATGCTACCCTTCTGAGATACCTAGATCCTGCAGTCTAAATTACTTTTGTGGGACAACTTGCCTGATTTCCAGGTAGTACACAGCTTAATTGGAATGAAATCTCTAGATTTCCCCTTTAATTCGTTCTGTTTGTATGAAGCTCAAGACCAAGGCTTTTCATATATATGAAATGTATGTTCATATGACATCATAACAAACACATACATGAAACATGCCATATATACAGTGCAATAGATTACAACAAAACAGTAAGCTCAGCATCAACACCCAAACTGCCCTTAGAGAAAAAGAAACATTATTTTTCCTTCCAACAGCTTCCACCCCTGGGCAGTACCAAAGAACATCTGCCAGTTCTCAAATCTCTCAAGTCTGCTCATTTTTGATAGCTCAGGGCATTCCTTGTTATTTTCAGTATCAAATCATGATGCTCTGTGAGACTCTGTGTTGTATAAGCAGCAGACCAGATTTATCAAATTTGACCTATAAAAAGGCGAGTGTAGACACATAAAGAGGCTATAAGAAGGATGCTGCATTTTTTTTTTTCCACATGCTTTTATAGAAGCAATCTATACTGTTCTTATGAACAGGAAAAATAGATTTGTCAGCAAGACTCAGCACTACAGAAAGCGACTAGATCAGTAAACACAGATGAGGCCTGGTGAAGAAAAGTCTCATTAGACTGAAAACTGGGAACTTGGATAAACAGTGAATCATACATTTCACTCCTCTAGCCAAATGTTTTTCTGTTAACAATCATTTAAAACCATGGTAATGTTTTACTATTAAAGTATACTCCCTTCATATAATAAATAGGAAATAAGTTAAAACTAGAAAGAAAAAAACCCTGTTATTCCATTTTGCATGTATAAAAGGGTAATGTCTATGAAATAATTCCAACTATTTTATAAGACCTCTTTCATAAAAGACTGATTCTGGATTTTTTTGTGTGTGTTTCTTTATTGACCACAATTAGAAATGGTAACTTTTCTTACAGGGTAATTTTTTTCACTCCACTATGCAGATGAACCATCATAAACTTTCCAAACAAAAAAAAAAAAACACATAACATT